>QJPP01000280.1:0-354715 GCA_003996215.1 Jaltomata sinuosa | reverse complement strand
GAATGAAGCAGAATTAGCAGATACTCTAGGAGCTCGAATAAAATTTTTACAAAATTGGTTTATGGAATTATGTGAAAAATACAAAGAAAATATTAAAATGGGTAAAATATTAGTAAGAAATTTAGCATGTTGTAAAAATAGAGCAGCACCCCAATTTGGATGCACAGATAAATATTATAAAAAACATAAGAAAATAAAAAGATATAGTAGTAAATATAAACCATATAAATCAAAATATAAGTATAAAAAACCAAGAAGAAGATATTATGTAAAAAAATTACAAATATAAAAAACCATATAAAACAAAGAAAAAATTAACGGAATGTACTTGTTACAATTGTGGAAAACTAGGACACTTAGCTAGAGATTGCAAATTACCAAAAAATCCAAAGAAAAAACAAATTACTGAAATAATAATAGGAGATGATAAATATACACAAATCGAATATATAGATTATGAATTAGAAAGTGAAGACAGTATATATGAATTATCAGAAAATGAAATATCAGAAAACGAAAGCGAAAATGATATAAATAATAATATAGAAGAATCAGAAGAAGAAAATTATGACTGAAAAAGATATAAGGATAATACAACAAGAAGAACACCAAGATGAACAATCCTCAGAACAAAAAATAATATTTGACATAAATATATTTGAACAAATAAAGGGAAAAGAATTAGATCTAAGCATAGATAAAATATTAGAGGTACCAACCATAAAGAATTGGTTTAAAAGACAAAAAGAAGAATATTATGTAATAAGCCAAAGAGAACATATAATAGATTGTAAATACATTAAAGGTAAAGCTAGAATAACAATCTTAAATAAAAAAGTACTAAATAAAGAAATACAAGATATAAAAGCAAAAAATCCAATAAAATACGTACATTTAGGAGGAACAGAAATACTAATAAAAGCATATTTTAGGGAAGGAATAGATACCCCTATAGAAATATACTTAGCGGATGATAGAATTATACAACCTATAGAAAAAAGTGTAATAAGTGCAGTAAAAGGAAATCTAATATACCAAAAATTTAAATTCATAATAAGTGCAAATTATTCAGTAGCAATAGATGATAAAAAATAGATAGATCATTAGTTTTATACTGGAAAATGTCGGGAATAGAACTAGCACCAGGAAGTAAGATATTTACGGCAAGATGTAAAAACTTATACATACTTACAACAAAACATAAATAACAGCTAGAAATAAAATAAATAGAATAAAAATAGAAAATCCGTTTGAAAGAATAGTATCAGTTATAGATAATAATGATTATAGTTATGCAGAAATGGACATCGAAGAAGACTTAGAAATAGTAAAGGAAAGAATAGAAACCTCAAAACGAACAGGTAATGAAATACCAGAAACATCATCAAGAATGAGTACATCAAGAAGGATAAGTTATATAACTCCACCAAAATTAATAGAAGAAATAAAACCATATCATTACTATATAACAGGATTAATGGATCAAAGAAAATATTTAATATTAATAAATACAGGACAACAAGAAAATTATATTGCAAGAGAGTTAGTACCAGAAAAAGAAATAATAACAAATGAACAACAAAATTCGGAATTACCAAAAGCATTAAGAAAAATTGAAGAAACAACCGAAAAAGAATTAATTATTGGAGGAATACCAATATTAATAAATTTCAAAATATATCAAGGAGATAAAAATATCACGCTAGGAGCAAAGTGGTTAGAAAAAGTTAAACCATATAACCTAGAAGATAAGCAATTAACAATAAGTTATGAAAATAAGAAGATAGTAATCAAGAGAACCTTAATATGATAAAATAATAAGTTAACATAATAAATGACAAAAATATATATACTTGCCAAAATAATAATAGAAGGATACTATAATAGATATTATACACCTATGATGGATACAGGAGCAGAAGCTAACATGTGTAAACATAATTGTCTACCAGAAGATAAATGGGAAGAATTAAAAACACCCTTAATAGTAACGGGATTTAACAATGAAGGAAGTATGATAACACATAAAGCAAGGAATCTAAAAATACAAATATGGGATAAAATACTAACCATAGGAGAAATATATAGTTATGAATTTACAAATAAAGATATATTACTAGGAATGCCATTCTTAGATAAATTATTTCCACATACTATAACAAAGACACATTGGTGGTTTACTACCCCATGTGGACAAAGAGTAGGAGCAAAAAGAGTAAATAATAAATTAAGAAAAACAACACCATGGATCAAAGGAAGTGAGAAAATTACCCAAAAACTTGAAAATATAACACCAAGCAACCATAAAATAGAAATAATCATATTTTCTATAAATAAGATAAAACTACTCAAGATAAATTAGAACTACTATATAATGATAATCCCTTACAAGGATGGGAAAAACATAAAACAAAAATAAAAATTGAACTAATAGATGAAAATAGTATAATAATGCAGAAACCTTTAAAATATAATTTTACGGACTAACAGAATTTAAAATGCATATACAAGAATTATTAGACAATAAATATATACAAGAAAGTAACAGCAAACATACTAGCCCAGCATTTATAGTAATAAACATAGTGAACAAAAACGAGGAAAAAGCAGAATGGTTATAGATTATAGAAATTTAAATGCAAAAACAAAAACATATAATTATCCAATACCAAATAAAATACTAAAAATCAGACAAATACAAGGATATAACTATTTTAGTAAATTTGACTGTAAATCAGGATTTTACCATTTAAAATTAGAAGATGAATCTAAGCAACTAACAGCATTTACTGTACCACAAGGATTTTACGAATGGAATGTATTACCCTTTGGATATAAAAACGCACCAGGTAGATACCAACATTTTATGGACAGCTACTTTAACCAATTAGAAAATTGCATAATATATATAGATGATATATTATTATATTCTAGGACAGAGGAAGAACATATAAAATTATTAGAAAAATTTATAAACATCATAGAAATATCAGGAATTAGTTTAAGTAAAAAGAAGGCAGAAATAATGAAAAATCAAATAGAATTCTTAGGTATACAAATAGATAAAAATGGAATAAAAATGCAAACGCATATAGTACAAAAAATAATTAATTTAAATGAGACACTTGACACAAAAAA
This sequence comes from Jaltomata sinuosa, assembly GCA_003996215.1. Classification (NCBI taxonomy): domain Eukaryota; kingdom Viridiplantae; phylum Streptophyta; class Magnoliopsida; order Solanales; family Solanaceae; genus Jaltomata; species Jaltomata sinuosa. The sequence continues at coordinate 351,577 of QJPP01000280.1, read as the reverse complement.
GAAGCTACAATCATTTTTAGGATTAGTTAACCAAGTAAGAGAATATATCCCTAAATTAGCAGAAAACTTAAAACCACTTCAGAAAAAATTAAAGAAAGATGTAGAATACCATTTTGACGAAAAAGATAAAATGCATATAAAAAAGATTAAAAATTTATGTAAAGAACTACCAAAACTATATTTTCCAAATGAAAAAAGGCAATTCACATACATAGTAGAAACTGATTCTAGTGATCACAGTTATGGAGGAATTCTCAAATATAGATATGATAATGAAGAAATTGAACATCATTGTAGATATTATTCGGGATCATACACGGAACCACAATTAAAATGGGAAATAAATAGAAAAGAACTATTTGGGTTATATAAATGTTTGTTAGCATTTGAGCCATATATTGTTTATAATAAATTTATTGTAAGAACAGATAATACACAAGTAAAGTGGTGGATAACACGAAAAATACCAGATTCGGTGACAACAAAGGAAATAAGAAGACTTGTATTAAATATACAAAATTTTACATTTACAATTGAGGTAATAAGGACTGACAAAAATGTTATTGCAGACTACCTATCAAGACAAAGGTACTCAAACTGAGCCAGAAGATAATACAATGAATAAGATACTCGAAGCCATTACTACACTTTGTATTAAAGTGGACAGTATGGATGAGAGATAAAAAAGCTAAAGACTAATGAAGTTAATCTGAAGTCTAAAGCTAAAGATAGCAGTCCCCAGGAAGACTATAAACATCCGGAGCTAGAAGGAGACGTTGGGAAACTCCGAAAAACCCAAAACAATTTATTTGCTAATATTGCAGGTACAAGTGCAGGTACAAGCGGACAACCTACAAAACCACAATATAAAAATACCAATTTAAATACCATGTTCACAAACCCATTTACCCAAAAAATACAAAAACCAGTCATGGCACCACCCCAAATAAATACATATGCAGCCAGTTTACACCAAGAGAAAAAGATATACAACCATTTGTCCCAAAGCTACATACAAAACATATATAGAATCCAGACATATTTAAACCTAAACCCAAGATCAGTTACAACTACAGACCCAACCCAAGACTACATAACCCAAAAATTACAAGGATATAATAGACTCATTGCACAGCCAAAGACAAGTTCGAACCTAGTCAAAACATGTTACCATTATGGACTACTTAGTACAGTATATACATATGACGGAGAAGAGCTACAAGGAATACCAGAGATACACCAAGCATTTCTAACCTACAAAAGAGTTACGAAAGGAAATTTATTCTATGTGAAATTTTATACAGCACCAGCAGAGATATTATATGACGAGATAAAACCAGTGATCCAAGTTGTGAAACTAGGATTGACAAAAAACATGATATTACCAGACGATATAATAACACAACCAGAAATACCTATGATCGAGATACCCAATTTCTATGCAAACAAACGAATTATTGGAATTTCAACTATTATTCAAGAGCTAGCAGATAATTATCTAAATGGAAACGCAATATGGAGCTACTACGCCAGAGACCAATTAATGATTTATTCAAATTCAAGAAGTGTAAGAGAAGCAGATATGGAGGAAGTTCAGCAATGGATATTATCATTACTTAGACCAGAAGAAAAACCGACGACAAGAGCATTGAAGAATGGATTTATTTCTCAAAATCTATTAACAAGATACTGCAAGATAATTAGTCACAAATATCCAGATCATCGTTGTTCGAAATGCAATGGAGGAGATATGACAGAGATACCAGCTGTACAACTGGAATAGAAATATGGAGAAGAATGAAGATACGTGGAATAAAAATATGGAAGATACGTGGAAGAGATAAGAGAGACGTGGAAGAAGACAAAAAGAAATGAATGCGGAAAGAAATGGAGATATGAAACATGTGGAAAAAAAGAAAAGTCAAGAAAGGAGGAAAGCAAAGTTAGAAAAATGTAGAGTTTTTAGGTAAATGTCCCTGTCAAATAGATAAATATCACTATCAGCTATTTAAGTTTTTGTATCGTGTTGTAAAAAGCCATAAAATAGTAGACAGATGTAAAAGTAGGAATAGTATAATTTTTGTTTTATTGTAAAAAGTCGTAAAGTAAATAGTAAGAGTCATTCATGAACAGTAGAGGTCGTTCATGAAAGGTCATTTGTGAATAGTAAGAGTCATATGTAAATAGTAAGAGTCGTTTTTTCCTTCTATAAAAGGAGGCAAGCGGATGAAGGGAAGGGACACACAAAAACACACAACATCAACAAGAATCAGAAAAATCCCTCACCCCTCAGTTCCCCACTTGTAAACTTTCCATATATAAATAAAATATATCTTTTAAATAAGCTATGGAGCATCTAGAAGAGCTAAAAAATCAGGTATACTTATTCATAGTCATGTATAGCTAAACTTTTATATTCCTTATAATCTCTTTTATATCATAATTGTTTATCATGTTTTAGTACTGTTATGAAGAACATCTTAAGAAGGCTTGCCATGGCCTAATATTGCTGAAAGTAGTTAAGCCCAGACTATGCCATCCTAAGGTCGAAACCGGTAGGCAAGGAGGCCGTTTAGGGGAGTAGACAAAGTTGAGGCGCTGTTAGGGTAAACGATTGAAGCAAGAAAAGCATGGTAGTGGCTAGAAGAGATTGTTCAAAATAACTTATTAAAAGATGATGAATTTTATGATAAACAAAGAGATTAGAGGGAATATGTTTAGTAAAAAACATGACAAGAATAAATACTGATTTAATGAGCAATAATACGTACTTAATAAATGATGATAATAATTATAAAATACTCATATTATATATCCTCAAACAACTTAATAACGATATTAGGAGAAAAATCTACGATATTTTAGTTACTTTTGAGATAATAGAAATAATGGAACAAAGATGGATAGAACTAATTATACCAGATGATATAGATAACTTAGATTTATACGAACTAGATTTATATTCGGATCAATAAAAGAATCTAATCAAAATATGAATACAGGATCATTTGAAAAATGGAGACACACCAAAGAACTAATAGATTTCCAAATATACCTAATAAAACAAAATTTAGATATTTATTTAAAAACAGGAGATACTAAATTTTTAAAATATATGAAAAATAATATAATAAACCTTCAAGAATCACATATAAAAGAAAAACAATTATATGAAGCAACTTTCACATAAAAATAAAAATAACAGTAAATAATGGACTCAACTACAAAAATGGATGAATCTACCCACGATTTAAAAATAATAAGTAACCCCTCAAAATACCAAATATTCTTTAAAGATAAAATATTAATCACTATCATTAAAACAGTTAATCTTAACAGAGATTTACAAAAAATTATACTTGATAAAATTATTAATTCTACAGAAGATTTTTGGCCATACGAATCAGATATATATCCAGATATAAACTCAAATTAAAAATAATGAATAAAAATACTTCCGCACACATACCGCGCACAGGGACTCCAAATTTTATCATATTAAGGTTCTCTTGATTACTATCTTCTTATTTTCATAACTTATTGTTAATTGCTTATCTTCTAGGTTATATGGTTTAACTTTTTCTAACCACTTTGCTCCTAGCGTGATATTTTTATCTCCTTGATATATTTTGAAATTTATTAGTATTCGGTATTCCTCCAATAATTAATTCTTTTTCGGTTGTTTCTTCAATTTTTCTTAATGCTTTTGGTAATTCCGGATTTTGTTGTTCATTTGTTATTATTTCTTTTTCTGGTATTAACTCTCTTGCAATATAATTTTCTTGTTGTCCTGTATTTATTAATATTAAATATTTTCTTTGATCCATTAATCCTGTTATATAGTAATGATATGGTTTTATTTCTTCTATTAATTTTGGTGGAGTTACATAACTTATCCTTCTTGATGTACTCATTCTTGATGATGTTTCTGGTATTTCATTACCTGTTCGTTTTGACGTTTCTATTCTTTCCTTTACTATTTCTAAGTCTTCTTCGATGTCCATTTCTGCATAACTATAATCATTATTATCTATAACTGATACTATTCTTTCAAACGAATTTTCTATTTTATTCTATTTATTTTATTTCTAGCTGTTATTTTATGTTTTGTTGTAAGTATGTATAAGTTTTTACATCTTGCCGTAAATATCTTACTTCCTGGTGCTAGTTCTATTCCCGACATTTTCCAGTATAAAACTAATGATCTATCTATATTTTTATCATCTATTGCTACTGAATAATTTGCACTTATTATGAATTTAAATTTTTGGTATATTAGATTACCTTTTACTGCACTTATTACACTTTTTTCTATAGGTTGTATAATTCTATCATCCGCTAAGTATATTTCTATAGGGGTATCTATTCCTTCTCTAAAACATGCTTTTATTAGTATTTCTGTTCCTCCTAAATGTACGTATTTTATTGGATTTTTTGCTTTTATATCTTGTATTTCTTTATTTAGTACTTTTTTATTTAAGATTGGTATTCTAGCTTTACCTTTAATGTATTTACAATCTATTATATGTTCTCTTTGGCTTATTACATAATATTCTTCTTTTTGTCTTTTAAACCAATTCTTTATTGTTGGTACCTCTAATATTTTATCTATGCTTAGATCTAATTCTTTTCCCTTTATTTGTTCAAATATATTGGTGTCAAATATTATTTTTTGTTCTGAGGATTGTTCATCTTGGTGTTCTTCTTGTTGTATTATCCTTATATCTTTTTCAGTCATAATTTTCTTCTTCTGATTCTTCTATATTATTATTTATATCATTTTCGCTTTCGTTTTCTGATATTTCATTTTCTGATAATTCATATATACTGTCTTCACTTTCTAATTCATAATCTATATATTCGATTTGTGTATATTTATCATCTCCTATTATTATTTCAGTAATTTGTTTTTTCTTTGGATTTTTTGGTAATTTGCAATCTCTAGCTAAGTGTCCTAGTTTTCCACAATTGTAACAAGTACATTCCGTTAATTTTTTCTTTGTTTTATATGGTTTTTTATATTTGTAATTTTTTACATAATATCTTCTTCTTGGTTTTTTATACTTATATTTTGATTTATATGGTTTATATTTACTACTATATCTTTTTATTTTCTTATGTTTTTTATAATATTTATCTGTGCATCCAAATTGGGGTGCTGCTCTATTTTTACAACATGCTAAATTTCTTACTAATATTTTACCCATTTTAATATTTTCTTTGTATTTTTCACATAATTCCATAAACCAATTTTGTAAAAAATTTATTCGAGCTCCTAGAGTATCTACTAATTCTGCTTCATTCCAATTTTTTATTATTTTTGAACTAAAAGGTTCTGGTAATTTAGTAAAATATAATTTTCTTATTTCTTTACTTTCATCTGGATTATATGTTCCTTTGTAATAATAATTTTTAAATGCACAAGTGTATTCATCTAGATAGCACATATTACATATTGCTAATTTTGACATTAAATTTCTGTTTATAATTTTTTCTTTATTTTGTTCTTCTATTTCCGTCGTCATACTACCAAATTCATTTCTTATTGCTATTTCATATTTATATAATATTTCCGTAGCTGTTGTGGCATCTGTTCCATCATATGTTTTATCACTTCTTAATGTTTCTAGACTTTCTTTTGTTAAATTTTGTAACCATAATTTTACCGTTCCTATGAGTGTTCTTTCTATATATCCTGGTGTTTCAGCTATCGATATTTTATTGTCTATTAATTGTTTTGAAATATATCCTATCCATAATTGAATTGTTTTATTTATATCTGCTACACAATCTAGATCTAAAAAATTATTTTGTTCAGTTATCTGCCTTGGTGTCCATTTTTTATTTGGCCTTTTTTCCCATATTTTGTTTTTATCATATGAATTATAGTCTGTCCTATAGTAGCTTGGATTTAATTGCTTTGGATTTTTTACTCCTGATGTACTTGGTTTATCATCATTACTCATATCTCCTGTATTTATTTCTGGATTTATTTTTGCTTTTTCCATTTTTTCTATTAGTTCGGTATATGTTTCACTTGTTTCCGAATAGTTTTCTCCTAGATCATTATCATTATCACTTTCTTCACTTATTTCGTCTATGCTTATTTTTGGTAGATTGTCTTGTTCTTCTTCTAATTGTAATTTAAATTTTTCTATTTCATTTGTCAATTTTAACTCTTGTTCCTCTTCTCTACGTTTTTCTTTTTCTTTTTGCTTATTTGCATATAACTGTTTTAGCATTTCTAATTCTTTTTCTAGTTCTATTATTTTAGTGTTTTTTACTTCTTCTATTCGTTGTATTTTTTCTTTAGTTTGTTGTTGTATTTTTTCAATTTCTCGTTTCCTATCTATTTCTTCATTTTCTTTTGTTATTCTAACCATTGCAGTTAAATTATCTTCTAATTTTACCGTTTCTTTTTCTAGCATTAAATTTAGATTATCTCCTATTTTTTTATATCTTCTTCCTAAATTAGAAAATACTATTGTTATCTTTAATCCTTCCGGATTTACATATGTTTTTTCTTCTAATGCAAATTCTTCTTTATTCATCTATAAATTATGTTGGTATTTATATTCTAGACTGTCTATTTGTAATTGTAATTCTAATATAACTTTTCTTTGTGCTAATAGGGATTTATGGCAAACTCCTGCAAATATATTAGTGTTTAGTCTATTTTGTCTATGTTTTAATTCTTGTCTTTTTTCTATAATCATTTTCTTAAGCTTTTGTCTGTGTTTGTTATTGTTATTAGTCATTGTTTCTTTAAGTATTTAATGTATTTATATTCTGTTTTAGATATGGTATTAATTAATTTATTTAATTTGTTATTATCAGTTTTTGTAATACTGAGTTGTTTATATTCCGGGTATAGTCTTTTTAATTTTCTTCTCATTTTCTTATCTTCTTACTAATAACTCCTTATGCTCTTTCTTACTAATAACTCCTATATGCTCTTTCTTACTAATAACTCCTATATGACTGCTCTTTCTTACTAATAACTCCTATATGCTCTGATACCATTTTTGGAGTCCCTGTGCGCGGTATGTGTGCGGAAGTATTTTTATTCATTATTTTTAATTTGAGTTTATATCTGGATATATATCTGATTCGTATGGCCAAAAATCTTCTGTAGAATTAATAATTTTATCAAGTATAATTTTTTGTAAATCTCTGTTAAGATTAACTGTTTTAATGATAGTGATTAATATTTTATCTTTAAAGAATATTTGGTATTTTGAGGGGTTACTTATTATTTTTAAATCGTGGGTAGATTCATCCATTTTTGTAGTTGAGTCCATTATTTACTGTTATTTTTATTTTTATGTGAGAAAGTTGCTTCATATAATTGTTTTTCTTTTATATGTGATTCTTGAAGGTTTATTATATTATTTTTCATATATTTTAAAAATTTAGTATCTCCTATTTTCTAAATAAATATCTAAATTTTGTTTTATTAGGTATATTTGGAAATCTATTAGTTCTTTGGTGTGTCTCCATTTTTCAAATGATTCTGTATTCATATTTTGATTAAATGCTTTTATTGATCCGAATATAAATCTAGTTCGTATAAATCTAAATTATCTATGTCATCTGGTATAATTAGTTCTATCCATCTTTGTTCCATTATTTCTATTATCTCAAAAGTAACTAAAATATCGTAGATTTTTCTCCTAATATCGTTATTAAGTTGTTTGAGGATATATAATATGAGTATTTTATAATTATTATCATCATTTATTAAGTACGTATTATTGCTCATTAAATCAGTATTTATTCTTGTTATTCTTGTCATGTTTTTTACTAAACATATTCCCTCTAATCTCTCTGTTTATCATAAAGTTCATCATCTTTTAATAAGTTATTTTGAACAATCTCTTCTAGCCACTACCATGCTTTTCTTGCTTCAATCGTTTACCCTAACAGCGCCTCAACTTTGTCTACTCCCCTAAACGGCCTCCTTGCCTACCGGTTTCGACCTTAGGATGGCATAGTCTGGGCTTAACTACTTTCAGCAATATTAGGCCATGGCAAGCCTTCTTAAGATGTTCTTCATAACAGTACTAAAACATGATAAACAATTATGATATAAAAGAGATTATAAGGAATATAAAAGTTTAGCTATACATGACTATGAATAAGTATACCTGATTTTTTAGCTCTTCTAGATGCTCCATAGCTTATTTAAAAGATATATTTTATTTATATATGGAAAGTTTACAAGTGGGGAACTGAGGGGTGAGGGATTTTTCTGATTCTTGTTGATGTTGTGTGTTTTTGTGTGTCCCTTCCCTTCATCCGCTTGCCTCCTTTTATAGAAGGAAAAAACGACTCTTACTATTTACATATGACTCTTACTATTCACAAATGACCTTTCATGAACGACCTCTACTGTTCATGAATGACTCTTACTATTTACTTTACGACTTTTTACAATAAAACAAAAATTATACTATTCCTACTTTTACATCTGTCTACTATTTTATGGCTTTTTACAACACGATACAAAAACTTAAATAGCTGATAGTGATATTTATCTATTTGACAGGGACATTTACCTAAAAACTCCACATTTTTCTAACTTTGCTTTCCTCCTTTCTTGACTTTTCTTTTTTTCCACATGTTTCATATCTCCATTTCTTTCCGCATTCATTTCTTTTTGTCTTCTTCCACGTCTCTCTTATCTCTTCCACGTATCTTCCATATTTTTATTCCACGTATCTTCATTCTTCTCCATATTTCTATTCCAGTTGTACAGCTGGTATCTCTGTCATATCTCCTCCATTGCATTTCGAACAACGATGATCTGGATATTTGTGACTAATTAACTTGCAGTACCTTGTTAATAAATTTTGAGAAATAAATTCATTTTTCAATGCTCTTGTCGTCGGTTTATCTTCTGGTCTAAGTAATGATAATATCCATTGCTGAACTTCCTCCATATCTGCTTCTCTTACACTTCTTGAATTTGAATAAATCATTAATTGGTCTCTGGCGTAGTAGCTCCATATTGCGTTTCCATTTAGATAATTATCTGCTAGCTCTTGAATAATAGTTGAAATTCCAATAATTCGTTTGTTTGCATAGAAATTTGGTATCTCGATCATAGGTATTTCTGGTTGTGTTATTATATCGTCTGGTAATATCATGTTTTTTGTCAATCCTAGTTTTACAACTTGGATCACTGGTTTTATCTCGTCATATAATATCTCTGCTGGTGCTGTATAAAATTTCACATAGAATAAATTTCCTTTCGTAACTCTTTTGTAGGTTAAAAATGCTTGGTGTATCTCTGGTATTCCTTGTAGCTCTTCTCCGTCATATGTATATACTGTACTAAGTAGTCCATAATGGTAACATGTTTTGACTAGGTTCGAACTTGTCTTTGGCTGTGCAATGAGTCTATTATATCCTTGTAATTTTTGGGTTATGTAGTCTTGGGTTGGGTCTGTAGTTGTAACTGATCTTGGGTTTAGGTTTAAATATGTCTGGATTCTATATATGTTTTGTATGTAGCTTTGGGACAAATGGTTGTATATCTTTTTCTCTTGGTGTAAACTGGCTGCGTATGTATTTATTTGGGGTGGTGCCATGACTGGTTTTTGTATTTTTTGGGTAAATGGGTTTGTGAACATGGTATTTAAATTGGTATTTTTATATTGTGGTTTTGTAGGTTGTCCGCTTGTACCTGCACTTGTACCTGCAATATTAGCAAATAAATTATTTTGGGTTTTTCGGAGTTTCCCAACGTCTCCTTCTAGCTCCGGATGTTTATAGTCTTCCTGGGGACTGCTATCTTTAGCTTTAGACTTCAGATTAACTTCATTAGTCTTTAGCTTTTTTATCTCCTCATCCATACTGTCCACTTTAATACAAAGTGTAGTAATGGCTTCGAGTATCTTATTCATTGTATTATCTTCTGGCTCAGTTTGAGTACCTTTGTCTTGATAGGTAGTCTGCAATAACATTTTTGTCAGTCCTTATTACCTCAATTGTAAATGTAAAATTTTGTATATTTAATACAAGTCTTCTTATTTCCTTTGTTGTCACCGAATCTGGTATTTTTCGTGTTATCCACCACTTTACTTGTGTATTATCTGTTCTTACAATAAATTTATTATAAACAATATATGGCTCAAATGCTAACAAACATTTATATAACCCAAATAGTTCTTTTCTATTTATTTCCCATTTTAATTGTGGTTCCGTGTATGATCCCGAATAATATCTACAATGATGTTCAATTTCTTCATTATCATATCTATATTTGAGAATTCCTCCATAACTATGATCACTAGAATCAGTTTCTACTATGTATGTGAATTGCCTTTTTTCATTTGGAAAATATAGTTTTGGTAGTTCTTTACATAAATTTTTAATCTTTTTTATATGCATTTTATCTTTTTCGTCAAAATGGTATTCTACATCTTTCTTTAATTTTTTCTGCAGTGGTTTTAAGTTTTCTGCTAATTTAGGGATATATTCTCTTACTTGGTTAACTAATCCTAAAAATGATTGTAGCTTCTTTTTTGTGTCAAGTGTCTCATTTAAATTAATTATTTTTTGTACTATATGCGTTTGCATTTTTATTCCATTTTTATTTATTTGTATACCTAAGAATTCTATTTGATTTTTCATTATTTCTGCCTTCTTTTTACTTAAACTAATTCCTGATATTTCTATGATGTTTATAAATTTTTCTAATAATTTTATATGTTCTTCCTCTGTCCTAGAATATAATAATATATCATCTATATATATTATGCAATTTTCTAATTGGTTAAAGTAGCTGTCCATAAAATGTTGGTATCTACCTGGTGTGTTTTTATATCCAAAGGGTAATACATTCCATTCGTAAAATCCTTGTGGTACAGTAAATGTTGTTAGTTGCTTAGATTCATCTTCTAATTTTAAATGGTAAAATCTTGATTTACAGTCAAATTTACTAAAATAGTTATATCCTTGTATTTGTCTGATTTTTAGTAATTGGATAATTATATGTTTTTGTTTTTGCATTTAAATTTCTATAATCTATAACCATTCTACTTTTTCCTCGTTTTTGTTCACTATGTTTATTAACTATAAATGTTGGGCTAGTATGTTTGCTGTTACTTTCTTGTATATATTTATTGTCTAATAATTCTTGTATATGCATTTTAAATTCTGTTAAGTCCGTAAAATTATATTTTAAAGGTTTTTGCATTATTATACTATTTTCATCTATTAGTTCAATTTTTATTTTTGTTTTATGTTTTTCCCATCCTTGTAAGGGATTATCATTATATAGTAGTTCTAATTTATCTTGGAGTAGTTTTATCTTATTTATAGAAAATATGATTATTTCTATTTTATGATTGCTTGGTATTATATTTTCTAGTTTTTGGGTAATTTTCTCACTTCCTTTAATCCATGGTGTTGTTTTTCTTAATTTATTATTTACTCTTTTTGCTCCTACTCTTTGTCCACATGGGGTAGTAAACCACCAATGTGTCTTTGTTATAGTATGTGGGAATAATTTATCTAAGAATGACATTCCTAGTAATATATCTTTATTTGTAAATTCATAACTATATATTTCTCCTATGGTTAGTATTTTATCCCATATTTGTATTTTTAGATTCCTTGCTTTATGTGTTATCATACTTCCTTCATTGTTAAATCCCGTTACTACTAAGGGTGTTTTCAATTCTTCCCATTTATCTTCTGGTAGACAATTATGTTTACACATGTTAGCTTCTGCTCCTGTATCCATCATAGGTGTATAATATCTATTATAGTATCCTTCTATTATTATTTTGGCAAGTATATATATTTTTGTCATTTATTATGTTAATTTATTACTTTATCATATTAAGGTTCTCTTGATTACTATCTTCTTATTTTCATAACTTATTGTTAATTGAGCAGTCAGGAGTTATTAGTAAGAAGATAATTAGCAAGAAGATAAGAAAACTAAGAAGAAAATTAAAAAGCTTATATCCGGAATATAAACAACTCAGTATTACAAAAACTGATAATGACAAACTAAATAAATTAATTAATACCATATCTAAAACAGAATATAAATACATTAAATACTTAAAAAAACAATGACTAATAACAATAACAAACACAGACAAAAACTTAATAAAATAATTATAGAAAAAAGACAAGAATTAAAACATAGACAAAATAGACTAAACACTAATATATTTGCAGGAGTTTCCCATAAATCCCTATTAGCACAAAGAAAAGTTATATTAGAATTACAATTACAAATAGACAGTCTAGAATATAAATACCAACATAATTTATAGATGAATAAAGAAGAATTTGCATTAGAAGAAAAAACATATGTAAATCCGGAAGGATTAAAGATAACAATAGTATTTTCTAATTTAGGAAGAAGATATAAAAAATAGGAGATAATCTAAATTTAATGTTAGAAAAAGAAACGGTAAAATTAGAAGATAAATTAACCGCAATGGTTAGAATAACAAAAGAAAATGAAGAAATAGATAGGAAACGAGAAATTGAAAAAATACAACAACAAACTAAAGAAAAAATACAACGAATAGAAGAAGTAAAAAACACTAAAATAATAGAACTAGAAAAAGAATTAGAAATGCTAAAACAGTTATATGCAAATAAGCAAAAAGAAAAAGAAAAACGTAGAGAAGAGGAACAAGAGTTAAAATTGACAAATGAAATAGAAAAATTTAAATTACAATTAGAAGAAGAACAAGACAATCTACCAAAAATAAGCATAGACGAAATAAGTGAAGAAAGTGATAATGATAATGATCTAGGAGAAAACTATTCGGAAACAAGTGAAACATATACCGAACTAATAGAAAAAATGGAAAAAGCAAAAATAAATCCAGAAATAAATACAGGAGATATAAGCAATGATGATAAACCAAGTACATCAGGAGTAAAAAATCCAAAGCAATTAAATCCAAGCTACTATAGGACAGACTATAATTCATATGATAAAAACAAAATATGGGAAAAAAGGCCAAATAAAAAATGGACACCAAGGCAGATAACTGAACAAAATAATTTTTTAGATCTAGATTGTGTAGCAGATATAAATAAAATAATTCAATTATGGATAGGATATATTTCAAAACAATTAATAGACAATAAAATATCGATAGCTGAAACACCAGGATATATAGAAAGAACACTCATAGGAACGGTAAAATTATGGTTACAAAATTTAACAAACGAAAGTCTAGAAACATTAAGAAGTAATAAAACATACGATGGAACAGATGCCACAACAGCTACGGAAATATTATTTAAATATGAAATAGCAATAAGAAATGAATTTGGTAGTATGACGACGGAAAATAGAAGAACAAAATAAAGAAAAAATTATAAACAGAAATTTAATGTCAAAATTAGCAATATGTAATATGTGCTATCTAGATGAATACACTTGTGCATTTAAAAATTATTATTACAAAGGAACATATAATCCAGATGAAAGTAAAGAAATAAGAAAATTATATTTTACTAAATTACAAGAACCTTTAAGTTCAAAAATAATAAAAAATTGGAATGAAGCAGAATTAGCAGATACTCTAGGAGCTCGAATAAAATTTTTACAAAATTGGTTTATGGAATTATGTGAAAAATACAAAGAAAATATTAAAATGGGTAAAATATTAGTAAGAAATTTAGCATGTTGTAAAAATAGAGCAGCACCCCAATTTGGATGCACAGATAAATATTATAAAAAACATAAGAAAATAAAAAGATATAGTAGTAAATATAAACCATATAAATCAAAATATAAGTATAAAAAACCAAGAAGAAGATATTATGTAAAAAATTACAAATATAAAAAACCATATAAAACAAAGAAAAAATTAACGGAATGTACTTGTTACAATTGTGGAAAACTAGGACACTTAGCTAGAGATTGCAAATTACCAAAAAATCCAAAGAAAAAACAAATTACTGAAATAATAATAGGAGATGATAAATATACACAAATCGAATATATAGATTATGAATTAGGGAGTGAAGACAGTATATATGAATTATCAGAAAATGAATTATCAGAAAACGAAAGCGAAAATGATATAAATAATAATATAGAAGAATCGGAAGAAGAAAATTATGACTGAGAAAGATATAAGGATAATACAACAAGAAGAACACCAAGATGAACAATCCTCAGAACAAAAAATAATATTTGACACCAATATATTTGAACAAATAAAGGGAAAAGAATTAGATCTAAGCATAGATAAAATATTAGAGGTACCAACAATAAAAAATTGGTTTAAAAGACAAAAAGAAGAATATTATGTAATAAGCCAAAGAGAACATATAATAGATTGTAAATACATTAAAGGTAAAGCTAGAATACCAATCTTAAATAAAAAAGTACTAAATAAAGAAATACAAGATATAAAAGCAAAAAATCCAATAAAATACGTACATTTAGGAGGAACAGAAATACTAATAAAAGCATGTTTTAGAGAAGGAATAGATACCCCTATAGAAATATACTTAGCGGATGATAGAATTATACAACCTATAGAAAAAAGTGTAATAAGTGCAGTAAAAGGTAATCTAATATACCAAAAATTTAAATTCATAATAAGTGCAAATTATTCAGTAGCAATAGATGATAAAAATATAGATAGATCATTAGTTTTATACTGAAAAATGTCGGGAATAGAACTAGCACCAGGAAGTAAGATATTTACGGCAAGATGTAAAAACTTATACATACTTACAACAAAACATAAAATAACAGCTAGAAATAAAATAAATAGAATAAAAATAGAAAATCCGTTTGAAAGAATAGTATCAGTTATAGATAATAATGATTATAGTTATGCAGAAATGGACATCGAAGAAGACTTAGAAATAGTAAAGGAAAGAATAGAAACGTCAAAACGAACAGGTAATGAAATACCAGAAACATCATCAAGAATGAGTACATCAAGAAGGATAAGTTATGTAACTCCACCAAAATTAATAGAAGAAATAAAACCATATCATTACTATATAACAGGATTAATGGATCAAAGAAAATATTTAATATTAATAAATACAGGACAACAAGAAAATTATATTGCAAGAGAGTTAGTACCAGAAAAAGAAATAATAACAAATGAACAACAAAATCCGGAATTACCAAAAGCATTAAGAAAAATTGAAGAAACAACCGAAAAAGAATTAATTATTGGAGGAATACCAATATTAATAAATTTCAAAATATATCAAGGAGATAAAAACATCACGCTAGGAGCAAAGTGGTTAGAAAAAGTTAAACCATATAACCTAGAAGATAAGCAATTAACAATAAGTTATGAAAATAAAAAGGTAGTAATCAAAAGAACCTTAATATGATAAAATAATAAATTAACATAATAAATGACAAAAATATATATACTTGCCAAAATAATAATAGAAGGATACTATAATAGATATTATACACCTATGATGGATACAGGAGCAGAAGTGTCACGACCCGATTTCTCGGTCATGATGGCACCTACCACCCCCGGTAGGTGAACCAATCCCTGTAGCCCAGAACAGGCTAGTATGGGCTAACTATTTAACAGAATAAAGAACAAGCACCGAATAAAATAGAATAATATGAATGTAAATATATACATATGCGGAAACTAAACCCACCCCAAGACCTGGTATCATAGTACAGAGCCAAACTACATACATGGAGTACAAGTAACCAAAACTATATATATACAGATATCTCTGAATGGAAATAGAGTACATGACGCAAAAGATAAACTAAAGCTAAGCCCCGATCGCCAAGAGCCCACCTTCAGTCTGAAGTAGTCTTCAATAGATCTCCAAGCACGAATCTCAACGATCTACCGGCTATGGCCCACACTAGGATCTGCACCCAAAGATGCAGGGGGTAGGGGTGAGCACCAAATGCGAAGCATAAGGTACCCAGTAGGTATCATAGGCCGACTGGGCACATATAAGATAAAAGAGCAGTAATAGACAGAAAAGAAGCAAGTAGTCACAGAAATCAACGAAAGGTACACAGGAACTAGCCCAGAGGGAAATCAACAGAACCACAGAGGAGGCTAGTAAGCAGAATATACACACCAAAGGCACAGGTGAAAGTAAGAAACAACGCACCTGGAATCCTTGCAACAACAGTGTATACAAAATAAGTTTACGGAATGGACGGTATACCGGTAACCTCAAGTATAAGAAGAAGGGAGAAAGAATAATAATAGGCATGCTCAAGACATGAATCAATACTCAACTAATCATATCAACCTCAAATCCAGAACCTAACACCCTAGCAGTACCAATCTCATACTTATCCATAATAGAGAACAACTCTGTAAGTAAATAACAAAAGTCTACCTACAGTCCCCCGGCCGCCCATACAACCGAGGAACACAAACAAGTGAAAACAAAACCCTCCGGCATCCCATACTACCGGAGCGTACAATCAACAAACAACAAACAAGGGTGGAGCCTCAAACAATGAATGATATGATGCATGAAGGTCTCAAGTGAAATGGTATCTCTGTATGTACCTCCTTCGGCGCCGATCCGGCCCTAGCCGCAGCAGGTAGGTTCCATGGAAGGGACTCTGCCCGTATACCTCTACATCCGTATACCCCTTCTTCCGGCACACGCAGCCCGTTAGGGGGGGGGGGGGGGGCCCCCCCCCCCCCTTGGGGGGGGGGCCCCCCCCGGATAGCAATCCATGGAGCTGCCTCGACCTCCCATACCAAAATCAGTATCAGAACAGTATCAAGATAGAGTCCCAGTCTCGATATCAAGATATAGAACCAGTCTCGAATATGCATGCCCAGACCCTGTCCAGGACTAAGAATAGTAGGAAAATATCTCAAAAACCCCTCCAAGGGTGCCCGGGCGTCTCCGGGTCTAAACAGTAAAAAGTCATCTCAGGTGCTCGGTCCAACCGAGGCTAAAAATCATCTCAAGTAGTAAGAAAACTCAACTAGCACTCCGGCCCTGCCGAGTCGAGTGATAATCGTAAAACTGATGATTTTAAACCACAAGTGAAATCAACCATTTCCAAATCATTTCCATCAAAAATGGGCCCCCCGGGCCATGCAAGCGTTTAGAAAACAGTGTCAGTAGGCCCGAAGCCAAAACCACTGTAAAACATCGATAAAACCTCTTTATATGCATGGAAATGATATGATCACACACAACAATAGCTGCCCAACAGCTTACAATCAACCTACCGACCCTGCACAGGCCCACAGCTACTCAGCAAGCATAACCAGCCTAGAAGGATAATTCTATGCCCGGGACTCGCGGACATTCCCAAAATCCCACCTTCTATGTTCCAGAGTCAACAAGGCCTCGCAGGACCACAAGGGTAAATAAAATATATCCGCAAATACTACAAACAACGGAGGAATAAAAATAGCGGACATGAATAAAGCGGTCAAGGTCTGTGGTACCAACCTAATAAACCAACCCAAGGATGCCCATTAATACAATTTTATTTTATATATACGGAGTCTGGGGAAATTAAACCGTAACCTACCTGTCGTCCGACGACAAGCTGCTGGAACAACGATGTTCAAGCTCGAACCACTCCGATAAAATCCAAAACTAAAGCGGAATCGGAATCGGATTTGGGACGAAATAACTTGACGTAGATAATTGATTTTCTTTCGGAGATTAAATAAAACGTGAAAACATTTTCTTCTCATCAAAACTTTTCTAACAATTATAAGTATATATGTGCATATGCACTAAGAAACGTTAGTAGTGGTATGCTTATACAGGGGCTTAAATCAGCCACATATACATAAGTATATGTGCTGCCACCTTTCAACCTACTAGTGCTGCCTTCACCTTCCACTTACACGTGGGGGTGGAGGTGGCAACCAATTTCCCTCCGTTAGGTATATATTCGGGCATTGCATAAATTCGTGGTAAAATAAATATAGTATTTTAAATATACCATAATTATTAGAAAATCATTTCCAATAAAACCTACTATTTTATAATAATAAATTTTAACATAACTAAATTTACTATCTCCGTTAAAATATTACGGAGTATCAAAACTTTATAAAATAAATTCTTAAACCATTAAAATATTTTGAAAAGGCAATACTAATATAGTTTTTACCAAATTCAACTTTTAAATAAATATTCCAAATACACGCACGATGCTAATACGGTTCTTAAGTTTAGGCTCGTAATTCGCCTACGCACGATTTTGATATTCAAGAATTATCTCGGGATCCTCCTTATATTTTATCACTGTTTCGGAACTGAAATGGCATTTTAAAACGAAAATTGAAGCTTAAATCGGGTTAAACCCGACCCGATTCGCGACCCGGTTCGCAACCCGTTTTCTGCCAGACAGTCCGCGGTAAAACAGTCATAACTCTTTACTCCGAGATCATTTGGACGTGAGGTTTTGTGCGTTGGAAACTAGACTCGTAGACCTTCGATTTGGTATTTCGGGGGACTTCTAACTCTTTATATATTGGGAGAAAATCCCCGAGACATTTGACCCAAAGTTCAGAAAATTTGTTAAAGGTCTTACGATATCTTTTGTCGATTTGCTTGACTTCAAACTTAAACGTGGAAATGACCGGAAGGGTCATTACATCATCCACTACTAAAAAAAAACTTTCGTCCTCGAAAGTCAAGGTCAAGGGGATACCTGAAGGCTAAAATAGCTGCGGATACTGATCCCGCATATCTCTCTCGGTCTCCCAGGTAGCCTCCTCGACTGGACGGTGCCTCCACTGAACCTTAACAACCGGGATCTCTCGAGACCTCAATCTCCTGACATCTCTGGCCAAAATAGCTGTCGGCTCCTCAACAAAGGCTAAACCCTTATCCAACTGAACTGAATCCCACTGCAACACATGAGACTCATCTGGGATATACCGACGCAGCATCGAAACATGAAAACACAGGATGTATAGCTGAAAACATCGGAGGTAAGGCTAACTGATAGGCAACGCTACCAACCCTCTGCAGAATCTCAAACGGCCCAATGTACCTGGGGCTAAGCTTGCCCCGCCTACCAAATCTCATCACGCCCTTCATGGGCGATACCCGGAGAAACACCAAGTCACCGACACTAAACTCCAAGGCACGAAGCCTACGATCAGCATAACTCTTCTGCCTGCTCTGAGCTGTCCGAAGTCTATCCTGAATCATTCGGACTCGGTCTAAGGAATCTCGAAGCAAATCTGTGCTCTGTGGCCCAGCACTAGAACCATCAAACCAACCTACCGGTGATCTGCAACGCCTGCCATACAAAGCCTCAAAAGGTGCCATGCCGATACTCGAATGGAAGCTGTTATTATAAGCAAACTCTGCCAAGGGAACAAACTGATCCCAAGAACCTCCAAAGTCGAGAACACAGGCCCGAAGCATGTCCTCCAAAATCTGAATAGTCCTCTCGGACTGGCCATCTGTCTGAGGGTGGAAAGCGGTGCTAAGATGAACCTCTGTACCCAAATCTCGCTGAATAGCCCTCCAAAACTGAGATGTGAACTGAGTGCCGCGGTCTGAAATGATAGAAGCTGGGACCCCGTGCAACCGAACAATCTCACGAAGGTAGATCTGAGCTAACCTCTCTGCACCATAAGAAGTCTGAACCGGCAAGAAATGTGCTGACTTAGTCAGCCTATCAACAATCACCCATATGGAATCAAACCCATGAGAAGTACGAGGCAAACCAACAACGAAGTCCATAGTAATCCCTTCCCACTTCCACTCAGGAATGGGAAGTCGCTGCATCAAACCACCAGGTCTCATGTGCTCGAACTTAACCTGCTGACAGTTCAAGCACCGAGATACGAAATCCGCTATATCCCGCTTCATACCACTCCACCAGTAAAGCTGCCTCAAGTCTCTATACATCTTTGCTGTGCCAGGGTGAATGGAGTATCTAGTACAATGTGCCTCATGAAGTATCAACTGAATCAAATCACTAATCCTCGGAACACAAAGGCGACTATCATACCTCAGAACCCCATCTGGATCTAGAGTAGCCTGACTGGTCTCACCCTGAACAACCCGATCACGAAGGTCACACAACTGCTGATCCTCAAACTGACGGTTCTGAATCTGATCAATCAAAGTAGAACGAACCTCAATGCTGGCGAGAACTCTGCTAGGATCTGACAAGTCAAGCCTAACCAAACGGTTAGCCAAGGACTGGATGTCCAAGGCCAACGGCCGCTCTGAAACTGAAAGAGAAGCTAGGCTACCCATACTCACTGTCTTCCGACTCAAGGCATCCGCTACCACGTTTGCCTTGCCCGGATGATACAGAATAGTGAAGTCATAGTCCTTCAGTAACTCGACCCATCTCCTCTGTCTCGAGTTCAACTCCCGCTGACTCGTGATATACTGAAGACTACGGTGATCGGTGAAGATATCACAGTGAACTCCATATAGGTAATGCCTCCAGATCTTGAGCGCGAAAACTACTGCCGCCAACTCTAAGTCATGAGTGGGGTAGTTGCGCTCGTGAACCTTCAGCTGCCTCGACGCATATGCTATTACTCGACCCTGCTGCATCAACACACAACCAAGACCAACCCCAGAAGCATCACAATACACGGAGAAGCTCTGACCCTCAACCGGCAAAGTCAAAACTGGAGCTGAAGTCAATAAGGCCTTAAGCCTCTGGAAGCTATCCTCACACTGATCCGACCACTGAAATGGGACATCCTTCCTAGTCAGCATAGTCAAGGGTGCTGCTATGGAAGAAAATCCCTCAACGAACCGTCTGTAGTAACCCGCTAACCCAATAAAGCTGCGAACCTCAGTAACAGTAGTAGGTCTAGGCCACTCACAAACCGCTGAAATCTTTCCCGGATCAACCCTAATCCCATCCTTAGACACCACGTGCCCTAGGAATGCAACTGACTCAAGCCAAAACTCACACTTTGAGAACTTGGCATAAAGCCGATGATCTCTCAAAGTCTGGAGTATAACCCTCAAGTGCTGCTCATGCTCATCTCTACTATGCGAGTATACCAAGATGTCGTCTATAAAAACTATCACAAATGAGTCCAAATACGGGCCAAGAACCCTGTGCATCAAATTCATAAAGGCTGCGGGGGCATTAGTCAACCCAAAAGACATCACCAGGAACTCATAATGGCCATAACGTGTCCTGAACGCTGTCTTAGGGATGTCCTCCGCCCTAATCCTCAACTGATGGTAGCCAGACCTCAGATCAATCTTCGAAAACATGACTGAACCCTGAAGCTGGTCGAACAAATCATCAATCCTCGGCAACGGATACCTATTCTTCACTGTCACCCTATTCAGCTGCCGATAATCAATACACATGCGCATCGACCCATCCTTCTTCTTTACGAAGAGAACAGGAGCACCCCAAGGTGACACACTAGGTCTAATAAACCCCTTAGCTAACAGATCCTGGAGCTGCTCCTTAAGCTCCCTCAACTCAGCAGGAGCCATACGGTAAGGAGGAATTCAAATGGGCCTAGTGCCCTGCTCTAGCTCAATAGCAAAATCAATATCTCTTTCAGGTGGAAGGCCTGGCAGGTCGGTAGGAAACACATCGAGGAAGTCTCTAACCACAGGAACAGACTCAGGAGAAGTGGGGTCAGCACTAACATCTCGGACATATGCTAGATAAGCTAAACACCCACGGGAAATCAACTTCCTAGCTCGAAGACAAGAGATGATCCCAGATGGTGCATGGCTAACAGAACCCTGCCACACAACCGGGGATACACCGGGCACAGCTATGGTAATGGTCTTGGCATAACAATCCAAAACCACACGGTGAGGGGATAACCAGTCCATGCCCAGTATCACATCAAAATCTAACATATCAAGAATCATCAAATCACCCCAAGTCTCTGAATCACCAATAGATAACATACAGGATCTCACAATCCGATCCACTACTAAAGAATCTCCTACTGGGGTCGAAACAGAAACAGGAACAGATAATGGCTCACTAGCCAACCCCAAACAAGGCACAAAGTAGGCAGATACATATGAACAAGTGGATCCAGGATCAAACAAAGCCATAGCAGACTGATGGCACACATAAATCATACCTGTAATCACAGCATCTGAGGCCTCTGCCTCTGGTCTCCTAGGGACCGCGTAAAACTGACGACGACCTCCACCTGCCCGACCGCCATCCCTACCACCTGCTCTACCGCGTGGCGCACCACCTCTAATCTAACGACCACCCCCTCTAGCAGGGGGCTGAACTGTCCGTAAAGACTCGGCTAACTGAACTGTACCCTGCTGAGGGCAATCTTTAGCAAAATGACCTATCGCACCACAAGTAAAACAAGCCCCTAACGGCCTACTCTGTCGAGATGAACCAGCAAATCCCGTATGACCACCACTACCTGATGCCCCAGAAACTGTACCCCTCGAAGACTGGCCGCCATAGCCCTGATGGCTGCCCTGACCCTGCTCGAACTGGGTACTACCAAAGGTCTGAAGGGAAGACTGAACCGGTCGACTGGACTGACCCTGGTACTGTTGTGGCTGATAACTCCGACTCCACTGGCCAGGACCTCTACCACCATATCTGGAACCACTATAGACACCCTGATATCGAGGCCTCTTATCTCTGGACCCCTGATCATGTCGCTGTAAGTCCTCCACCGTGCGAGCATAGTCCACAATGGCCTGGAATGACCGACCACTGGCAATCAATATCTCAGCTGGCTGTCTGATCTCTGGCCTCAAACCCCACACAAATCTGCGAATCCTATCTGCCTCAGTAGGAATGATCATAGCTCCGAATGGTGCTAGCTGATGAAAACGGGTCTCATACTCTGAGATAGTCATGGATCCCTGCGTAAGATGAGTAAACTGCTCCCTGCGACGCTCCCGATCACTCTGGGGTAGGAACTTGGCCATAACGGCCTCATAAAACTCAGACCAGGTCAAAGGAGGTGACGACGCTGGTCTACAAGCAACATGGGCCCTCCACCATAACTTCGCTGGGCCCTCCAACTGGTAGGTAGTATAACCAACCCCGTGAGTTTCCAACAAACCCAGATGATGCAACATCTCCTCACAGGTGGTAATAAAATCATGTGGATCCTGTCCAGAAGTACCCGCAAATCGCGGGGGTGCTAACCTCAAAAATCTGCCCAACGCCTTCTGCTCTGTCTCTGTCATAACTGGGCGAGGAGCAAGAGGCTGTGCAACAGATGGAACCGGAATGACCTCCGCACGGGGAGCCATAGTAGCAGGCTGCGCTCCTAAGCTCTGTGCACCCAGGGCTGCCCCCTGAGCGGATGTCTGCGCTACCTCAGAAGGCCGCTCTCCAATCACACCCAAAAGCTGTAATAGTAATCCCCGAATATCTGGAGACGGAGCTGTGGGTGGAGCTGGCACAGAAGTGGGCACTGGAGCTGGTGGTACCTGGGCTGCCCCCTGAACCACATGCTGCTCGGGCTCTATCTCCACGCTAGCAGCTCTAGCAGGTGCCACTGTTCGAGGGCGTCCTCGACCCCTAGCTGGAGTGGGAGGCTCATCCTCGCGTGCTGCCGATGATCTCGTACGAACCATCTGCGGGAGAATGAAGTAGAACAAATGAGATCTCTAGAAACTTCAAGGGTACAACGCACGACACAGAAGCAATGAAAGAGTTAAATTTCCTAAAATGCCACTGTAGCCTCCCAAAGATTGAGTACGGACGTCTCCGCCCCGATCCGCAGGACTCTACTAGACATTGGCTCCTATACCGATGACACCGGTGAACCTAAAGCTCTGATACCAAGTTGTCACGACCCGATTTCTCGGTCATGATGGCACCTACAACCCCCGGTAGGTGAACCAATCCCTGTAGCCCAGAACAGCTAGTAATGGGCTACTATCTAACAAATAAGAGAACAAGACGAATAAAATAGATAATATGAATGTAAATATATACAAATGCGGAAAACTAAACCAAACCCCCAAGACCTGGTATCATAGTACAGAGCCAAACTACATACATGGAGTACAAGTAACCAAAACTATATATACAGATGTCTCTGAATGGAAATAGAGTACATGAAGCAAAAGATAAACTAAAGCTAAGCTCCGATCGCCAAGAGCCCACCTTCAGTCTGAAGTAGTCTTCAACAGATCTCCAAGCACGAATCTCAACGATCTACCGGCGATGGCCCACACTAGGATCTGCACCCAAAGATGCAGGGGGTAGGGGTGAGCACCAAATGCGAAGCATAAGGTACCCAGTAGGTATCATAGGCCGACTGGGCACATATAAGATAAAAGAGCAGTAATAGACAGAATAGAAGCAAGTAGTCACAGAAATCAACGAAAGGTACACAGGAACTAGCCCAGAGGGAAATCAACAGAACCACATGATGAGGCTAGTAAGCAGAATATACACACCAAAGGCACAGGTGAAAGTAAGAAACAACGCACCTGGGATCCTTGCAACAACAGTGTATACAAAATAAGTTTACAGAATGGACGGTATACCGGTAACCTCAAATGTAAGAAGAAGAGAGAAAGAGTAATAATAGGCATGCTCAAGACATGAATCAACCCAACTAATCATAACAATCTCAAATCCAGAAACTAACACCCTAGCAGTACCAATCCCATACTTATCCATAATAGAGAACCATTCTGTAAATAAATAGCAAAAGTCTACCTACAGTCCCTCGGCCGCCCATACAACCGAGGAACACAACCAAGTGAAAACAAACCCTCCGGCATCCCATACTACCGGAGCGTACAATCAACAAACAGCAAACAAGGGTGGAACCTCAAACCATGAATGATATGATGCATGAAGATCTCAAGTGCCATAGTATCTCTGTATGTACCTCCTCCGGCGCCGATCCGGCCCAGCAGGTAGGTTCCATGGAAGGTCTCTGCCCGTATACCTCTACTCCCCCGTATACCCCTCTTCCGGCACACGCAGCTCGTAGCCCCTGGCCCGGATAGCAAGGTCCATGGAGGTCCTCGACCCCATACCATATCTCAGTATCAGAACATGTATCAAGATAGAGTCCCAGTCTCAATATCAAGATATAGAACCAGTCTCAAATATGCATGCCCAGACCCTGTCCAGGACTAAAAATAGTAGGAAAATATCTGAAAAACCCCTCCAAGGGTGCCCGGGCGTCGCCGGGTCTAAACAGTAAAAAGTCATCTCATGTGCTCGGTCCAACCGAAGCTAAAAATCATCTCAAGTAGTAAGAAAACTCATCTAGCACTCCGGCTCTGCCGAGTCTAGTGATAATAGTAAAACTGATGATTTTAAACCACAAGTGAAATCAACCATTTCCAAATCATTTCCATCAAAAACGGCCCCCCGGGCCATGCAAGGTTTAGAAAACAGTGTCAGTAGGCCCAAAGCCAAAACCACTGTAAAACATCGATAAAACCTCTTTATATGCATGGAAATGATATGCTCACACACAACAATAGTTGCTCAACAGCTTACAATCAACCTACCGACCCTGCACAGGCCCACAGCTACTCAGCAAGCATAACCAGCCTAGAAGGATAATTCTATGCCCGGGACTCGCGGACATTCCCAAAATCCCACCTTCTATGTTCCAGAGTCAATAAGGCCTCGCAGGACCACAAGGGTAAATAAAATATATCCGCAAATACTACACACAACGGAGGAATAAAAATAGGCGGACATGAATAAAGCGGTCAAGGTCTGTGGTACCAACCTAATAAACCAACCCAAGGATGCCCATTAATACAATTTTATTTTATATATACGGAGTCTGGGGAAATTAAACCGTAACCTACCTGTCGTCCGACGACAAGCTGCTGGAACAACGATGTTCAAGCTCGAACCACTCCGATAAAATCCAAAACTAAATCGGAATCGGAATCGGATTTGGGACGAAATAACTTGACGTAGATAATTGATTTTCTTTCGGAGATTAAATAAAACGTGAAAACATTTTCTTCTCATCAAAACTTTTCTAACAATTATAAGTATATATGTGCATATGCACTAAGAAACGTTAGTAGTGGTATGCTTATACAGGGGCTTAAATCAGCCACATATACATAAGTATATGTGCTGCCACCTTTCAACCTACTAGTGCTGCCTTCACCTTCCACTTACACGTGGGGGTGGAGGTGGCAACCAATTTCCCTCCGTTAGGTATATATTCGGGCATTGCATAAATTCGTGGTAAAATAAATATAGTATTTTAAATATACCATAATTATTAGAAAATCATTTCCAATAAAACCTACTATTTTATAATAATAAATTTTAACATAACTAAATTTACTATCTCCGTTAAAATATTACGGAGTATCAAAACTTTATAAAATAAATTCTTAAACCATTAAAATATTTTGAAAAGGCAATACTAATATAGTTTTTACCAAATTCAACTTTTAAATAAATATTCCAAATACACGCACGATGCTAATACGGTTCTTAAGTTTAGGCTCGTAATTCGCCTACGCACGATTTTGATATTCAAGAATTATCTCGGGATCCTCCCTTATATTTTATCACTGTTTCGGAACTGAAATGGCATTTTAAAACGTAAAATTGAAGCTTAAATCGGGTTAAACCCGACCCGATTCGCGACCCGGTTCGCAACCCCGTTTCCTGCCAGACAGTCCGCGGTAAAACAGTCATAACTCTTTACTCCGAGATCCGTTGGACGTGCGGTTTTGTGCGTTGGAAACTAGACTCATAGACCTTCGATTTGGTATCTCGGGGGGCTTCTAACTCCTTATATATTGGGAGAAAAGCCCCGACATATTTGACCCAAAGTTCAGAAAATTGTTAAAGGTCTTACGATATCTTTTGTCGATTTGCTTGACTTCAAACTTAAACGTGGAAATGACCGGAAGGGTCATTACAGATAGATTCCGGATAGCGTCGGGTTCAATATATATGTTGTCACGTTGTTAATCATTCATTATTTAATACTTTCTAGTGGTTGCAAACATTAGAACATGCCTAGGTTTAAATTTGCTTGAGTAAAGAGATTAAAACCGGGAAACTTGATTAACGACGAGGATTCGAGACTACTAACTCTCGTCTTATGATTAATGCTGTAACTAGATTAATCTACTTGATGTTTAGGATTGAAATCTAAAAGATCACCTTTTCAAGTTCGAGAGAATTGAAAAGTAAATTCGTCTATTTGGTTGAGAAACGTTTAGACGATACCATTAATTCAATCACATCGTGACACGCATATAGAAAGAACCCGGTTAAGCTTAGAATCGACATTGTTATCAACGCCATGGTAAACACTTCCCTAGTTCATTCTCCTACTGATTATTTCTCCTACATTATTGTTTGTTTTTGGTTCACGAATTGATCACACAAAACCCCCCCTTTATTTACCGGAAACGATTGACCATTAGTCATCTACTTCACTAAAGACTTAACTTTCACCATATTCCCTGTGGGATCGACCCCAACCTTTGTTGGGTTCTATATTTGACTACGACCGCTTACGTTTCGTTAAATTGAGGTGTAGTTTGGGCGTTATCAAAAAGTGGCGCCGTTGCCGGGGAATACGATTGTTTATTAAGTCCGGTGTGTTTATTTGACTCTTAGTCATACTTTTCTGTTTTTATTTTTGTTTGTTGTTTTTGTCGTTGACAGGGTACAGAGTTGTGCATGCCAAGTACCCGGCGCTCGGGTGAATCAACATTACCTTACGATCCCGAGCTTGCTAGAACATTAAGGCGGAATATGGCCGCACAACAAGAGGCAGCAAGGCTCGCTGCAGAACTGCAGGCCCAACAAAATCTTAATGCTGGAGGTCTGCAGGACGATGCAATGCTGAATGATGAAGATATCGATTTGGATGGAGTTGGCGCTACGGGAGCCATTGTTCTTCCTCCCCTAGCGCCCGGAGCCAAGTTCAACATTACTAGCACGATGATTCAGCTGTTGAACTTGAGAGGAGTGTTCCGTGGTACCGCTGGTGATGATCCAAACTAGCACCTGATGAATTTCGTGGGCATCTGCAAATCGTTCGAGTTGCCTGGAGTGAGTCAGACGGCAATCAGGCTCAGGTTGTTTCCGTTGTCTCTGTCTGATGAGGCAGCATTATGGTTGACAGAGCTGACCCCCGACTCTATCGCAACTTGGGGAGAGTTGAAAGGAGCTTTCCTAGAAAGGTTCTTTCCTCCCTCTAGGATGATACAATTGAGGGACGAGATTAGCAATTTTAGGCAGCAACCTCACGAAGCATTGCACGAGACCTGGCTGCGATTCAAGAAGAAGCTGACACAATGCCCCAACCATCAGTTGAACAACGAATTTTTGATGCAGACATTCTACAGGGCACTGAATTCGGCTACCAAGCCGACATTGGATAACGCAGCAGGTGGAGCGTTTATGGGTCGCACTTTTGCCGATGCCACAGCTATTTTGGACAGGCTCACCAAAACTAACAGGGCCTGGCACACACGGGATTCAGAGGTACCAGCTAGTACTTACGTAGTTGGTGTGTCAGCAGAGCAGCGCAGAAAAGAGGAGGAACGGGACCAAGACATGGCCCATCTAAAAACGCAAATGGACCTCTTGACCAAGCACTTGATGTCAGGAAGTATTGAGAAGGTGAAAGCCGTAGGTTCGCAAGGTAGAGCAGCAGAGGTTGAATCTCATGAGGAGGCCAACTATTTGGGGGGTTTCCAGGCCAATGGTCAGGGAAACCAAGGTCGAAACTATCAGAGAGACAATCACTATGAGAAAGGCGGCTACAGAGATCGCGACCAAGGAAACTGGAGGAATAACACTGATAAAGGTGGGTTGTATGTTCCACATGGTAATCGGGATAGAGCTAGCACTGAGACAGGGACGTCGAAATTGGAGAGCATGATGGCAAAGATGCTGCTAAAGGTGGAATCGACTGACTCTGGGGTAAAGGAGATGAGGTCTGAGTTATCAACACTGAGTCAGTTGGTGGATTCACATTCCACCTCTATCAAGCAGTTGGAGCAGCAAGTGGGGCAAATCTCGGCATCTCTGAACCAAAGGAAGACAGGTACCTTGTCGAGCGACACTACTCATCCGAGGAATGATGCGAGTTATATGGCGATCACCACAAGAAGCGGAAAAATACTATCGGAATCACATCTGGTAAGTCAGACTCAAGTTGAGGGTGATGACGCCAACGACAAGGAGGTTGAAGAGGCTACTTAAAAGCCCGCGGAGAAAAGCAAGGAAGCTGAAAAGCTTCCAACTATGATGCCTCGACCACCGCCTCCTTTCCCACAACGCCTGAAGAAGAAAGCGGACGATACTAAGTTCCTGAATTTCATGACCATGATCAAGCAGGTATCAATAAACATCCCACTAGTTGAAGCGCTTGAACAAATGCCCGGATATGCCAAGTTAATGAAGGACTTGATCACCAAGAAGAGGTCGGTAAGTTTCGAACCAGAAGATAACCTCCACCATTGCAGTGCTATTTCCTCTAGATCATTGGTCGAAAAGAAGGAAGATCCAGGCGCTTTTACTGTTCCCTGCACTGTTGGGAAGCTCAACTTCGGGAAAGCCTTGTGTGATCTGGGTGCTAGCATCAACTTGATGCCGCTAGCTGTCTATAAACAACTGGGTTTGGGAGCTCCTAAACCCACGTCCATAAGAGTGATGATGGCTGACCGTTCGGTAAAGAGGCCTGTGGGAATATTGTCTGATGTGCTAGTAAAGATCGGTAAGCTTATTTTCCCAGCTGACTTTGTGATCTTGGATTGCGAAGTGGATTTTAAAGTTCCCATAATCTTGGGACGACCACTGTTAGCCACGGCAAGAGTGTTGGTTGACATGGAAAGAAACGAACTGACCTTCAGACTAAATAATGAAGTTGTCAAGTTCGATGTGTCTAAATTGATGAAGCAACCAAGTGACATGAGGGTGGTCGCGGTCGTCAATGTTATTGAGGAAGCTCCTGCGGATGTGCACCTTGAGGAGAAGGGTTTGGTAGAGACTCTAGCTGTTGTGAGAAGGATGCCGCGAGAGCGTAAACATGTAGAGGAAGGCGGTGAAAATAGATCAAAGAAACGAAAACACCGCAAGAGAATCTGCAAAGAAAGAGCGAAGAAATTGGCGCGACTAGCTGCGGAGCCGATGAAAGAAGAAGCTGGAACGCAACAGAAGTGTGTCGCGTGCACACACTCCATCGAGTTCTCCTGCTTTGGAGACCCTGGCGGTCTCCAACATCATTCCAGAATCTGAGTCATATCGACTTCACAGGTATTCCTTTCTCTCACAGTTTTTAGCTTTCATATGGATGCATTGGGGACAATTCATGAGTCTAAGTTGAGGGTGTGGGGAAACCTGTGATTCACCACCGAGGGTTTTTGTTGCCGTGTTTCTTTTCCCTCTGGTGTGCTATCTAGTAGAACCGGCATGTTTAGGTTGTTATTTTAAAATTGTTGTTTTTTTTAGTGTCTATAGTGATGAGCATGGCGTTTTTCTTGACTAAAACGAGGCCCCTTTAAAAAAAATTCTGGTTTTGTACTTATGTTGAAACGAGTGACTACCTGGATCCTTGAATGTCATTGTGTGGTTATGATTAGAATGAGTATGCTTAAACCGAGCAGTTGTTTGATAGTTGGTAGCGATATAGTTTCTTGGTGCCAAGAGTGTGTGAGATTATTGTTATAAATTCGTACTCTGTGCATGCATCTAGAACTTGCCCGGTCTATTTTGTTAAGTTCGAAGTTTGGTTGCTTAGGAAAGGATCACAGGCCCTTTTTGTGTGTGCAGTCCACTTAACTATAAGACCGTCCAAACGCAAATAATCCCTTTGATCCCTGTTTGAGCCATAATTGACCTTGTTCTTTCGATAACCTGTTACCATTCCTGTTTAACTTTGAGAGTCCCTATTTTGGCCCTGGTCCTTCCTTGGACATCGTGCACCTCAACTCAGGCAATCAGCCTAAGTTGAGGGTGGCTACTATAGAGGTAAACCCTGTTTTGGCCCTGGTCCTTCTATGGACATTGTGCACCTCAACCCAGGCAATCAGCCTAAGTTGAGGGTGGCTACTATAGAGGTGAATGACAAGAAGAAGAGGATAGTGAAGATTGGTTGTGAATAGAATGAAAAGTCGGGTGTGTGCCTAGGAAAAGAAAAAAAAAGAGATGAAAAAGATCGAAAAAGTAATAAAAAGAATTGTCAAAATAAAGAGGCCGCTCCTGTAGCTAGAAAGAAGGAAATAAAAAGGTGAATAAGGATGGACAAAGTAAAGTTATGTGGTAATAAGACGTCGGTGGTTCCAAGGAAGGCTTAGTCACTAACCCCTAAATGTATCCTACCAGCACCTGAAGCCTCATTACAAGCCTAAACAAGTCCTGTAGTGATCCTGAGCGGCTTTCTGAAGAACTGAAATAGAATAGTAAGGGCAAGCCTATGGTATCGCATGTGCATTGTTTGAAATCGTTTGTGAGTGTGAGCGCTTACCTAGTCCCAAATCTTGTGTGTTGGATTTCTTTGTGGTGAGGGCACCAAGATGTCTGTATTGTCTATTGATTGTTAGGATAGCTGCGCGTGTGTATGTAGAATGTTCTATCATATCGGAATGACATGTTTGGATCCTTGCAAGTTAGTGTTTCATACATTTGTGTGCTACGAGGGAGCTTGATTGAAAATTGAAAAAGATGTTGAATGACCATGAGTTGCTAGAGACACGAGTTTGTTTTCTTAGTTGAGTCGTATTATTGTTTTCTTTTATGTTATGTTGCTTGAGGACAAGCGAACGTTTAAGTTGAGGGTGTTGATGTGCCGCCATTTTACGGCACTTTTGACTCCTTTTAACTAAGAACAATTGTACGTTTTCAAACAACCGTCGTCGTTTTTGATGGTTTTATGTTATATTTGTAGGAAATGGAGACAAACATGGAAACGGAAAGAAATACGAGAAAAAGAGCATTCTGGATAAGAGTGACGGTTCAGGCGACGGTCCGTCAAGGGTGTGACGGTCCGTCACCCAAACCATCACACCAAGGCAGCACCACTGCCTAAGGGTGACGGCTCAAGCGACGGTCCGTCAAGCCAGTGACGGTCCGTCAGCCTGGCCGTCACACCTAGGCAGTCCGCTATGCGGAATCCGGACGTTTTTGGGATTTGTTTCCTAGACTCCTATAAATACCCTATGTTAGGTTTATTTCATTATGATGCTTTTAAGCCTTTACAATAGTTCTCCCAATAATTTTAGGAGAGGTTTAGTCGATTTTGGAGAGCAACAACACGTTTTCTTGTTCTTGAATTCGTGTTCTTGATTGTTCTTGGGATCTTGGTTCTTGTTCTTGGATTCTTGAAGTTTGTTTTCATTATATTGTAAGAATATTTTCTCTTTATTATGAATATCACTTTCTTCTCTTCTCCTAATAGCATGAGTAACTAAACTCCCACAACTAGGGTTGTGGGAGCCATGGCAAACGTAGCAAGATAGATTCTGGATAGCGTCGGGTTCAATATATATGTTGTCACATTGTTAATCATTCATTATTTAATGCTTTCTAGTGGTTGCAAACATTAGAATATGCCTAGGTTTAAATTTGCTTGAGTAAAGAGATTAAAACCGGGAAACTTGATTAACGACGAGGATTCGAGACTACTAACTCTCGTCTTATGATTAATGCTGTAACTAGATTAATCTACTTGATGTTTAGGATTGAAATCTAAAAGATCACCTTTTCAAGTTCGAGAGAATTGAAAAGTAAATTCGTCTATTTGGTTGAGAAACGTTTAGACGATACCATTAATTCAATCACATCGTGACACGCATATAGAAAGAACCCGATTAAGCTTAGAATCGACATTGTTATCAACGCCATGGTAAACACTTCCCTAGTTCATTCTCCTACTGATTATTTCTCCTATATTATTGTTTGTTTTTGGTTCACGAATTGATCACACAAAACCCCCCCTTTATTTACCGGAAACGATTGACCATTGTCATCTACTTCACTAAAGACTTAACTTTCACCATATTCCCTGTGGGATCGACCCCAACCTTTGTTGGGTTCTATATTTGACTACGACCGCTTACGCTTCGTTAATTTGAGGTGTAGTTTGGGCGTTATCACCCGTGCAACGTGCACAAGGCTTAGTGTAACAACCCAGAACTTCCAAGCCCAGACTTAGCTCAAAAAATCAGGAGAAATGAAAATTTTCAACTGTCAGGAACCACGAGTCACTTCCACGAGTCGTGGAATAGTCCATGAGTTGTGGATTGGATTCATGGAACAAAGATCAGAGGACTGCTTCTCTAAAGTTCATCCCACGACTTAAGTCTACGGACCATAGAAGTTTCCACGGACCGTAGAACTTGTCCATGGAATCCTTGTAACAGACGCCTTCAGAAACCACGATTAGGTTCCACGACCCACGGTAGTTTCCATGAGTCATGAACCCAAGTCATGGAACCAGTTCTAGTAGCCTATTCTTATGTCCTCATGAATCACGAGTGGATTCCATGACCCGTGGAAGTTTCCACGAGTCGTGAACCCAAGTCGTGGAATCAAAGTTCAGAGGACCAGGAATTTCTTACAAGAACCACGAGTGGGTTCCACGACCCGTGGAAGTTTCCACGAGTCGTGAACCCAACTCGTAGGGTTCATTCCAGTGGCCAGTTTTCAATACCAGGAAACCACGATAGGGTTCCACGCCCCGTGGAACTTTCCACGAGTCATAGAACCCAGTCGTGATCCCTGGGTCGCGATTTTCAGCAATGTTTCTAATTAAATTCCAGGGGCATTCCAGACATTTCCTACCTAATTTAATGCCTACACTATGTCATTTTACGTCGTCTAAGCCTGATTAAGTAGCCTTAAACTAACTAAACCCTCATTCTTCTAAAAATCATTGGACTTTGGCAAAAAGGAATCAACAGAGCCATAGTTTCTCTCAAGAACCAGCAGAGGCCTTCACCAAAGTTCAGCCCCAAAAATCCAAGGATTTCTTCGTGGATTGCTTCACCAGGTATGTGGGATTTCACTAGTGGGTTCCTTTCACCTATTAGGTCCCTAGATTACAGAAAAATCTTCAGTTTTCCTCAAGCATGTTTCATACCTAGGGTTCTAAATTCTTAGGAAATTATTGTAATTCAGTTCTTACAGTTTTTATGGCATTAATCACATGTTTCTGAAAAAATTAGTATATTTTCATAAACAATGCTCAGAAACCCTAGCTTGTAGATATTCTAGTATTTCATGAATTTTACTTGCTAGGCAGATCAGTTTTATGCTCATGCTTAAGAAATTTTGTGCTATATCTTTCAGTATTTTGATGTTGCATTCCCAGTTAGTTATCAGTATTTTGAGCTATCTTTCATCCCAGTATGTTGTTCTTACATTCAGTGGGAGTAGACTTAGTATCGAGCGGACTAAGGGATGAGGGCTAAGCTGTCAATTTAGGCTATGACCTTTAGTAGCAGTCCCCAAGTCCCAGAACTACGGCGCCACCATAGGTTTAAAGAAGTCAGCTGTCAGACTAGGCTGCACCTCCTTATCCCTTATGGACATCAGTAGTGGATCTACATCAGACTTGTTCGTACCCTTGGCAAGGTGTGAACACTCTCCCATCCAGGATTATAGGTTCTCCCCATAGTTAGCTCAACTTGGGGTATGTCGGTTAGTAGTGTCTCCCACAGTCAGATTCATGTGCATTAACTTTGTATCCAGTATTTATGTTTAGTATTCAGTTCAGTATGCTATTTCATGTTTTATACTTGGTCATTGCATTCAGTTTAGTTTTCAGTTATGTTGCAGTAAATCTATCTTCATGTTCAGTTTTATATTTCCCAGCTTTGTATATATATATATATATATATATCATGCATGCTCAGTACATTCAAAGTACTGACGCATACTCTTGTGCTATATAATTTTATGATGTAGGTTCAGGCACTCAGCATCCAGACCGCGCTTAGTTTGGTTCCCCAGTTCGTACTCAGCAGTTCAGTGGTGAGTCCTCATTAGTTTGAGGATGATAGACATGCTTCATTTCAGTATTTACCTTCAGTTTTAGATTTATAGAGTTAGTTGGGGGCATGTACCAGTAACTCCTATTCAGTTAGATGACTTTCAGACATAGACTAGACTGAGTAGTTGTTAGTGTTGTTTTTAGTCAGCACTAAACTATTCTTTGATATTATACCCATTTCAGATTTGTTGGGCTCTCTTCTTGTTTCAGATATTAAATTGTTTTAGCTTCCGCAGAGTACATATCTCTAAATTGGTTTTGCGTAGATATGCCATGCCATGGGTTAGCTTAGGGTCACTTGTGACACTAAGTACTGTGTTGCATCCAGGGGGTAGCTTCGGGGCGTGACACTTAGTGCGAATCATACCCCACTTTGCATGATGAGTGAAGATCATCCAAGTCACTCGTTCACTTGTATGGAACTATGTGATACGCACAATATGACGTGCAAACCACACGTTGCAGTACATAGCTCCCGAAGGGAAATTTTGTCCACTTTTGTATGATGAACTGGGAACATTCTAAAACCCAATTTAGGCACAGTTTTTCATAGTTTTGAATAGTTTTTAGTTTTTGGAGCAAGTTTCTCTCCTAAGGAAAGACTGAGGGTTTCACTCAATTCTCTCAATCTTCAACCTTTGACTTGTAAATTTGAGCTTGGATATTGAGTTTTTGCTACAATCAATAAAAAGTAATTTGAATTTCCCTATGCGTATATTTTCTTTTTCCTTTAGCATGAGTAGCTAAATCTCCTTGTCTAGGGATGTGTTGATGATGGGTACTTGATAAAAGGGTATGGGTCTTGCTTATTTGTGTTTATAATTGCTAATATGACATAGGTCTAGTGATTTCACCATATTCTAACTCTAAAATTGGTGGTTGCTAACATTGATTTAATTTACTTGATTATGTTCTTGCTTGAGAAAGGAGTTAATAATTTTTATGTGAAATTACTAGTGGGTACTTGGTATTCCACTTAGATTGAGGCTAAAAATAGCTCAATTCGCTGAAAACACCAATTTAATGGTCTAAACTAGAGATAGTCTAACCTCCCTAAGTCTATTTAGGTTGGTTTATGCCTAAATGGCGGTGCTTGAACAAAGACCGTTGAATAAATAATTGTTAGATCAAAAGATTAACATTCGTGCTTAAAACCAATGCTACCTATGTCGTTTAGTGAGAATTTACGCATTTAAGCAACTACCAAGACCCATGTTCAAGTCCCATCGGAAGCACATCCCTAGTCGTTCTCTCTTGTTTACACCTTGTATTTACTGGTTACCTGCACTATAATCAAGCATAAATTGAATGATTAATCCCAAATCCATGTTATGACCCCATCAGAAGCATACCCTTAGTTCCTCAAACTTTGATATTAACAATCTTGTTACCTCGTTCTTATTGCAAATATTTTTTGATTAATTGCTAAAACCAATCCCCCCATTTACTTTTGTCTATACAATATGCTTGCTTGAAAGAATTAATTTATGAATCTTGGTGAATCTTGAGTCCAATCCTTGTGGGAAATCAACCCTTACTCTTGTTGGGTGACTTATTTTGCGACAACCGTAGCCACCTCCTTAATTTTAGTGTTGTTTTGGACATCATCAAAAATGGAACTATTGTCGGGGATGGATTTTTGACTGCTATATTTTGTTTATTGATTCATATTAATTTTTTGTCTTGTTTTCCTTTTATGTTGTTTGTTGTTTTTATATTGTGATTAGGTGCACCATGATTCAAGCTAGCAAACACGATAGCATTGATGGGTTCATGGACGTGAAGGATGAGCCCGTGGTACATGGTGTAGCGGGTGCCATTCGCTTAGCTCATACGGTTGGCAATGCAGTCTTTTATGTCACAAGCACCATGTTACATTTGATTTAAATGATAGGCTTGTTTAGAGGGCTCGCAAATGAAGATGTTAACTGGCATATATGGAATTTCATAGAACTTTGCCTTCCATTTAATATCCACAACATTAGTCAAGAGTCTATCCAACTAATACAATTCCCATTCTCTCTCACAGTTGAAGCAACCTCTTAGTTAGAAGAAGTACCCAAAGGCTATATCACCTCATAAAATGGTTTAGTTGAGGCCTTCTTAGATTGATTCTTTCCACCTTCGAGAATGTTGCAATTTCATGATGATATAATGAACCTTTGTTAATTGCCAGGTGAACATTTACATGAGGTTTGGTTGAGGTTCATGAAAAAAGTATTGTTATGTCCCAATCACTGGCTACCGGATGGAGTGCTCTTGCAAATCTTTTACCAATCACTAGACTCCATGAACAAGTCCATAGCAAACAACCTAATAGGTTTTTTTTATCATGGATCAAATATTTGGACTTGCAAAAGGCCCCTTTGGATTGAATGACCAAGACCAATCGAGCCTAGCACACGAGAGAGGCTGAGGTGACATAAGGTGTAACCTCTGCTATCATAACTAATGAAATGAGGATAAAAGAGGAAAAAATAGTAACGACCTGCTCCATCTTTATGTTGAATTAAGGCATAAGTACCTTGTTGGAAAAGTCCCTAGGTGAGAATTTAAAATGTCGGGCTAGGGTGAGCTCTGACTAATATATAGTGTATTATGCCTTAGGTGTAATTCATGCTTCGTGTGTTGTCGTGTGATAGTGTGGTGTCTATTTTTTGATAGCCAACTGCCATACGATCTCGTAGGAAGTTTTAGGATGAGAATAACAGTCATAAAACTCTAAATATGATAGTTGTTGCGTTAAGAATAATTCATGGTGTCTATGTAATAAGGTGTGTTGCGAAATAGGGGTCCGGGAGCGAGAACACTGTGTGCTGTAAATTATTGCTCATAGCGACGGAGGGTGCCTCATCATGATGGTCTTCCATAATGAGCTATTTATCATTGCAATGATACATTGCAATGGAGAGCCATCCATCGCGATGAGATTACGCGACAGTATACATGGGAGTTCCACAGTTTTTAAAGTTATTTCCCTTATAACTAAACTTTGTTCTAGATCTCTCAAAAGAAGTTTCTCCAAGAAAACTAGGGCAAGATCCATCGTTTCAGGTAAGTATTTCATAGAACTCTTAATTTATTAATAAATTATCTTCCTTAGACCATGTGAAGAAGAATTAATGGTGGATTCCTTACAATTGCGCCCTAGAAGCATGAACTTGGGGAAGAACCCTATAGGTAGGGGTAAAATCACCTAGAATTGATCTTGCATTTTGTTTTATAAGCACTAGCGTGAATTTATTATTTCTTAACATGGTTAAGGCTAGTGGGGACCCTTGGGTTCTATAAGGGTGAAATTGTTAGGCTTAAAAATGGTGGAAAAGCTATGAACTAGATTAGAAACCTTGAGTTGTCGACCTTATGAATGTAATGGGTCTAATTAGTAGGTAATTTAACCTATAGGGAATACTAGAACCTCGTTTACTGGGCAGAATGATGAGGTTTAAGTCCCAAATTCTGAAATGAAGGGTAATCGGCTAATTACTCTTATATTATTGCTATTTCTAAACCTTGTGTATTTGGGAGAGTTAAGAAAGGACAAGGCAGTGGTGACCTAGCTTGCAGGTGTTATATCTTTAGTCGAGGTAGGTTATGATTTGAATTGGAGGTAAGACTCACCTTATGATATGTTTGTAGTGAAATTGTATAACTTGTGATTGGTCTTTGTACATGGTTGAATTAAATATGTCTTTCCCTGTTATGGTTGTATGAGTAGGCTAAATGATTTGAAAGCGATAAGTGAGCTGAACTAGCTAAGTATGAATAGTGTCTTGGGCACTGAGTTTATTCTTGAGAAATAGGTCTGAGATCCTAAATATGTTGATATTTTTATTGATACCTTTATATGGAGAGGATACCACGCCGGTATGTTACATTGACACTTAGGGTCCCCTGCAGGTAATGGCTAGTGGACAAAAATAAGACCCATAGCATGTGTGTACACACTTTTACTCTCCTATTCGTATGTAGTATTTCCATACTATCTGTAGTAGTGAGTTTGCTGAGGACTGAGGTGAGGTTTGATGGACATAGTGTTATAATGGGATAGTTGTTAAGTATGATTAATCCTTTCCCTTTCATGATGACATTCAATTATTAGTGACCTTGAGATTGTAGTTGTTGAACTTGTATTGAAAATACTATCCCGTGATTAATTAAATGCTAAGTGTTGAATTCCTATTACTTGTTATGTGTTTTACTGCTTCATGTTATATTTTTGGGTCGGCCTATAATACCTACCAATACATAGTGTGGTGTACTGATGTCACGCCCCAAACTCGAGCGGCGCAACTAGCACCTAATGCCAAAACTTAGGCCAAAGTCAGCCCTGCTGAACAATTTTCCAATGGCGTATAGCAGCCACACAAAATAAAGAAAACAAACAAGTATATCTCGACTTAAAAATCAATGCTTGGTCGGCAAGACCCATATCAATAGCTCTAGAAAAAAATAGTTACTCCCAATAATTCATATATAGCAATAAGCAGGTAGCTCATAAGTCCTCTTTGGATCGTCGAGGCCGCCATGATATCTAGAAAAACATAATCTCTATGTGGGCCATCAAGGCCACCATGATATCTATATAAAACTGAAAACATGTATAGACAATGTAAACTATGTCAATAAGCCACAAAACTGCCAACAAAACAACAACAAGGCCCAATTGGCTAACAACTACAACTAACAAATATACAAGGCCAAAATGGCCACCATCGTGTTATGCAACCCAACTGACTAGTCTGCACGCCTCTATGAATATAATACTTGGTGGGATAGGGCCCCAACCTACCCAAAAACTATAACTATAAAAAAGGAAAACCTCTGAGGCTCCGGCGACCCCTGAAAGGAAATGAGTCAACCAACCCACTGAAAGCTTAGCTATGCTACCCAACAGGTCTATCTTGTCGTTGCTCAGAATGTGCAGGCATGAATATAGTGCCCCCAAGAAATCGGGCATCAGTATTAAATAATGTACCGATCATGTAAGGCAAACTGAAAACTGAAACTAAAGTGTGAGGATTGAACAAAAGGGCAGTAGTAAAACAAAAGCACAATAAGCTACCTTCCTGCAATAAAATACCATCTAAAGAACATACCAAACAATAACCTTACCTGGCCCCCATAATCCCGGCAGGTACAAACAACATACAACCGCCCTAAGTCCTAGTAGGCACAAACAGTAGCTAAATACCTATACTAACCCTCTTACCTAGACCTCAGTGATAATTTGATCTGAACTATCTGATTGTACATATGTCATGAATCAGTGTAACTCTGAGGCTTTATGGTACCATATAAGTGCTTTCCTATAGGTACAGACTGCCCGTCCTGTAGGTATGGTATGCTCACCCTGTAGGAACAGTCTGCCTAACCCAAAGGTGCGGTAATGTAATGTAACTGCTTCCCAATAGGTACAGCCTGCCCGTCCCATAGGTACAATCTTCTCGGCCCAAATACACGGTAATATAATGTAACTGATTCTCCGTAGGTAAAGCATCAATGCCACCCTCGCGACCATCCAAGTCCAAATCATAAAAGGAGGCTACTAACAATAATAAACAACAGCTAAATCCAACAACAACATGCTAACCACATCTCAAAGGAGCGACGAGCTCCTGAGTCACTATTTCAAGGCGTACTTCTCGTTATTCTATCCAACAACCATCTTACATCAATACGATAATAATCAAGCCAGCAATCAGTACCTACAACACCTTAACAACATCAGTACACAACAATATTTTTCAAACTTAACAAGACAAAGGGGCTGCCCGGAGCTACGATGTCCAAATCACCGCTCTGTGGCCCAAAAATCTATAAAAATGATACTAGAACATGGGATTCTAAAGGAGGGTCATAGGGGAATGATTTCCTTGACAAAAACCTTTTAAATACCAAGCTAAACAATCTGCCTCTTTAAAGTAACAACAGCCATAGCCGAAATCAATAAGAAACTACTACAAGTCATCGGCAACTACAACTTTTCATAACTAGAAGCTTAAAATCTCAATTCAATAAATATATAAGTGTACGGGATCCTTACCTTTCCAATTTAATTTTGTAGATAGTGCAACATACTCAATCAACAGCTTCTATCTCCCTGCTGCAACACCGATGAATATACGCCACGAAATCAATGGGGCAAACTATACCTATTTAACGAGCTTGCTACGTAGAGCAACTTCCGTTAAACTTCTGAATTGAAAGCATCAAAGTCCATGGAGTATTTAGGGGTTTCCCTCTGATTTTATATGAATTTCAGTTGATTTTATGAGTTAAAACAAAGCTGAAACAACTTATATAAAGCTAAACCGACTTGGGTCAAGGGGGCCCACCTTGATGTGCGTACTTGTGCAGTCTTACAAACACGTAAACATCTCTCTAATCTGAAATCGTATGGATGAATAGTTTAGTGTATGGATGAATAGTTTAGTGTGTTGGTAGGTCTGGGGACTTCTAAATTTTTATATATTGGGAGTAAATCTTTGAGACATTTGACCCAAATTTTCAGAGAATTTCATAACGGAATTTACAATAACTTTTCCCTACTTTTATTTTGAAACTTGCTTTACTTTAAAACTTAACATACAATAATTGTGCATTTAAAATACCTCATAAAATATTATTCCTAACATATTAATCTCTTATTCTTATCCCAAAAGTCTGAGTTAATCTAAAGTTCAAACGTATGGGGTGTTACATCCTCCCCCTCTTAGCATTCATCCTCAAATGATGATAATGTACGTTGTATCACATGATACAATGCAAGAATATGTATAATCCAATAATGTATCTTAAGTACTCAAATGTGGGTCTACTATCTATCTATTATGAATATCATCTGAAGGAGTGAATAAGCAAAGATATCTCGACTTCATGTCCTCTTTAGCTTCCCACGCCATCTTCTGATATTACAGTTCCACCATAACACTTTCACTGAAGCTATATCCTTATTTTTCAATCTCCTAATCTAGCGGTCTATTATGACAACTTGGACTTTTTTATATGATAATTCCCCTAAAATATGAACATCTGTAATTAATACTATATGTGTTTGATCTCCAATACAATTCTATAGCACAGAAACATGAAAGACTAGGTGCACTGCCTCTAACTTTGAAAATAACTCTAGATAGTAAGTAATTCTTCCTATCCATTGCACAAAATGGTAAGGTCCAATATATCAAGGTCTCAGCTTTCCCATCCTGCCAAATTGCATAATGCCTTTCATCGGTGAAACCTTCAAAATTTCCCAATTGCCAATGTTGAACTCTATGTCCCATCGCCTAACATCTGAATATGATTTCTGGCGGCTCTAAGCTGTCAACGGCTGCTCTCTAATCAGCTTAACCTTTTATATGGCCTTCTACACTACATTAAGTTCAAGCAACCCTAACTCACAAACCTTCAACCAACCAAGAGGGCATTGACATTTTTGCGTATATAAAGCCTTGTACGATGCCAGCCATACCAGTGCTTGAATGACTGTTGTTATAATAAGAAAACTCAATAAGTGTCAAGTGATCATCCTAGTTCCCTCTTAAATCTAACACTTGCCCGTAATATATCTTTGAGAATCTAGACTGTATATTTAGAAATGTTATAAATCATTCTCCTTTATCTGAAATAATTGATACTAGGAAACTATGAAGTTTGACTATCTCTTTAATGTACAACCCAACATAGTTTTTAACTATGAATTTGGCAGTGAATAACAAGAAATATGTTGATTCTGTCAGCATATCGATAACCACCCAGATAGAATCAAACTTCCATCATGAATAAGGTAACCCTGTGACAAAAATCCATATTTATTGCCTCCCACTTCCACAATGCAATCGTTTTCTCCTAAATCAGCCCAGTGAGCTTCAAATATCTACCTTTACTTGTTGATAATTTAGGCATTATGCCACGAACTCAACTATGTCCCTCTTTATTCTTGGCCACCAATAAATCTTCTTAATATCATAATACATTTTCGTGGATCCTGGGTGAATAGAGTAACGAGAATGGTGTGCCCCTTCCATAATATGTTGTCTAAGCACTACAATATCAAAAACATATAACTGATCACTGAATCTGAGGACTCCATCTCATTCTATATCAAAGGTTCATGACTCTCGCTACTAAACCTTGCCTCTAAGCTATATTTGAAATATCACTCTCCTGAACTCGTACCTAGTGGTACCCTGAACGTGAATCAATCTTCGAGAAACATCTGGCATCCTATAGCTAGTCAAATAAAACCATTAATATTTTGTAGTGGAGTGGATATTTGTCCTTTATAGTCACCTTATTTAATTTTGGGTAGTCTATACACTTTTGTAACAAGCCATCTTTCTTCTGCTCAAATAACACTGGTGCACCCAATAGTGATGCACTAGGCCTGATAAAGACCTTATCTAATAAATCTTTTAGTTGTTCATTCAATTCCTTCATTTCTGTTGGTGTCATTCTATATGGGGTAATTGATATCAGATGGGCATTTAGTAATGTAGCGATAGCAAAATCAATCTCCTGTCCTACGAGAATACCATGAAGCTCATCTGGAAACTCATTTGCCACTGGAATAAACTGAAGAGTCGGTGTCTAACCATCAATATATTGAACTCAAATAATATGGTAAATGCAGCCTCTAGTGATCATTTTCTTTGCCTTAAGATAGGAAGTAGACCTGCCTTTTAGCGTTTCTGCATTACCCTTTCACTCTCAAACTACTTCCCTTGGAAGGTGGAATCTAACAGTCTTTGCTTGATAGTCAACATTAGCATAAAAATATGCTAGCCAATCCATGCCCATAATAATATCAATGGCAAGCATTTATAGTTGTATGAGGTCTATAGAGGTTTGATGACCATTAATCTCTACCGTACAATCTCGATAAACCTCTAGGCAATAATAGAGACACCAACTGGGATATACAAAACAAAATGGTCATTGTAATGGATTTGGTACTATACACAACTTCCCTGCAAGTAATGGGATAATATATGATAATATGGAGCCTGGATCTATAAAAACATAAACACAGTGGGACCAACCACCCAATATACCTATCATAACATTTGGTAATGACTATGAATTCTGACAACCTGTAGTGTATATATGCTATTTTGGACACTGCCAAAACTAGATGATCCCTCTTGGAGTCGACCACTACCTGATAAAATCAGGGAACCATGCTCTACAGTATATAATGAGGAAGGTGATCCTATTGCTAATATAATTGTATTTGTTGAACCTTGTTGGTCCCTAAACGGATAATATCTTTGTATATGAACCTCTTGGCCACAAAAAAAGCATGTTGTGGAGCCTTGATGGAATCTCATGCATGTGTTTATTGCATGTATCCCAATGTGGCACAGCTGATCAAAATTTTTCTGGAACCTTTTATTGTTGTGAGCCTGATGCTTGTGAGCTCTCACCTGGACCTGACCTCTCCCGGTGATCAAACCTGATACCCTAGGAATTCTATTGTGGGGGTGTAGGTGGTCTCCTTAAATCTAGAAGTCTGGAACAACCCTGGGCTTTTGTCTAAAATCATGGGCCTAGCCCTCTTCTATTGCAGTATCTCAACTCTCTCAATTGTATACTGCTAATGTCAAAGAACCTTTAAGTTCTATGCAGCAGCATCAATCCATGAGATATCCATATTGTTATTATGTGAGGTTAAGTACACGCCCAATAAAAGTCATAAGCTGAAGAACTCAACTCTTATGACTTAGCTCTATAGCACAATATGAGTAAGAAAAAGCATAACTTTTCTAAACAATGTATGTAGCTTCGTGCTTATAAAATGTGGTGCACAACACATTTATAAACAAGACTCTACTATACACGTCTTGCAGACTCCCTATGATACGACATTGCTATGAAAACAAGTTTGTCACGCCCCAAACTCAGGGGGTGTAACTTGCACCACATGCCAAAACTTGGGCCAAAGTTGGCTTTGCTGAACTATTTGCCAATGGCATTGGCAGCCACACAAAATCAAGAAAACAAACAAATATATCTCGTCTTAAAAATCATCCCTTGGCCGGT
This sequence comes from Jaltomata sinuosa, assembly GCA_003996215.1. Classification (NCBI taxonomy): domain Eukaryota; kingdom Viridiplantae; phylum Streptophyta; class Magnoliopsida; order Solanales; family Solanaceae; genus Jaltomata; species Jaltomata sinuosa. The sequence goes on along the minus strand of QJPP01000280.1, from coordinate 306,608 downwards.
TAGGCCCCTATCAATGCTCTAGAAAGAAAACAGCTACTCCCAACAATTCATATAAAGCCACAAGCAGGTAGCATATAAGTCTTGTTTGGGCCATCAAGGACGCCATGATATCTAGGAAAGTATAAATGCTATGCGGGCCGTCAAGGCCACTATGATCTCTATATAAAACTGAAAACATATATACACAATGTAAACTAGGCCAATAAGACGTTGAACTGACAACAAAGCAACAAGGCCCAATTGGCTAACAACTACAACTAAGAAATAAACAGGGAAAAATTGGCCACCATCGTAGCTATGCAAACCAAATGACTAGTTTGCAAGCCTCTATGAATACAATACTTGGTGGGACAGGTCCCCAACCTACCCAAAAACTATAAATATAAAAAAGACAAACCTTTGGACTCTGGTGACCCCTGAAAGGAAAAGAGTCAACCAACCCCCTGAATGCTCGGCTATGCTACCCGACAGTTCTGTCTAGTCATCTCTCAGAACTTGCAGGCATGAATGTAGTGCCCCCAAGCAATGAGGCGTCAGTACAAAATAAGGTACCGAGTATGTAAGGAAAACTAAAAATTGAAACTGAAGTGTGAGGATTGAGCAAAAGGGCAGTTGTAAAACAAAAATACAATAACTTACCTTCCTGTAATAAAATACCATCTAAAGCACATATCAAACAATAACTTTACCTGGCCCCTATAAGTCTGGTAGGTACAAACAACATAAAATTTCCATAAGTCCTAGTAGGCACACACTGTCGTTAAATACCCATACTGACCCCCTTACCTAGACCCAAATGATAATCTGATATGAACTGCTTGACAGTACATGTGTCATGAATCAGTGCAACTCTAAGGCTCTGTGGTATCATATAAGTGTTGCCCTGTAGGTACAGCCTGCTCATCCCGTAGGTACAATCTGTCCAGCCCATAGGCACAGGATGCCTAGCCCAAAGGTACAATAATATAATATAATTGTTGCCTCGTAGGCACAACCTGCCTGTCCCGTAGGTATGGTCTGCCCGGCCTAAAGGCACAGTCATATAATATAACTATTGCCCTGTAGGTACATCCTGCCCATCCCATAGGTACGGTTTACCCAGCCCTAAGGCATGGTAATAGTGACAAGAATATAAGCTCTAAAACCTTGTAGTGTCAGTGTCTTCTGACGCCAAAACAAGCTCATAGGCGGCATCAAGACGGTAAAAACAATACAATAATATCATGTAATCACAAATGACCTCAATACAATCATAACATGCTCTTCTAGGCTGCTAAGTAAGGAATAAAGTGTTTTGATGTTCGCTATATCATGTTGTGGGAAAAAACTCAATACTATAAGGCCGTTAGTTGAATAACGATGTTACACATGCTATACAAGCTTTGTCCTTAAAGGTCATGCCAGAAAGTGAAACGAAAGCCTTAGCATACCTTTCAACTGAATCCTCAAAAGTGTTGCTATGAATCTTGACCAACCAAATGTAATGCAACAAATGTGAGAATCAACAAGGCTGCAAGAATGAGCCATAACCAATCGATAAGGCATCAATCTCACACTAGCGACCAACCAAGTCCAAATCATAAAATGAGGCTACTAGCAATAACAAACAATATCTAAATCCAAAAACAACATGCTAACCACATCTTAAAGGAGCGACGAGCTCCTGAGGCACTATTTCAAGGAATACTTCACATCATTCTATCCAACAACCATCTTACGTGAATCCAATAAGAGTCAAACCAGACCTTTGTCCCTCCAACACCTTAACACCATCAGTACACAACAATATTTATCAAACTTAACAAGAAAAAGGGGTTGTCCAGAGCTATGGTGTCCAAAACACCACTCGGTGGCCCAAAAATCTATAAAAATAATACTAGAACATAGGATTATGAAGGAGGGTCATAGGGGAATGATTTCCTTGACAAAAAACTTTGAAATTACAAGCTAAACAATTTTCCTGTTTAAAGTAACAACAGCCGAAGCCAAAATCAGCAAGAAACTACTACAAGTCATTGGCAACGACAACTTTTCGTAACTAGAAGCTTAGAATCTTGATTCAATAAATAGATATGTGTATGGGATCATTACCTTGCCAATATAATTCCATATCTATTGCAACATACTCAATAAACATCGGCTATCTCATTGCTACAATAATCATGAAGATACACCACAAAATTGACAGGACAAACTATAACAAAATGACAAGCTTGCGAAGTAGAGCAACTTCCGTCAAACTTCCGAATTGAAAGCATCAAAGTCTATGGAGTATTTAGGGGCTTTCCCTGTGACTTTATCTGAATTTTGGTTGATTTTTATGAGTTAAAACGAAGTTGAAACAACTTATATGAAGCTAAACCAACTTGGGGATAGGGGCCTCACCTTGACGTGCCTTATTGTGCAGTCTTATGAAAATATGAATATCTCTCTATTTTGAAGTCGTATTGTCACGACCCGATTTCTCAGGTCATGATGGCATCTACAACCCTCTAGTAGGTGAACCAATCCCCGTAGCCCAGAACGATTAGTATTGTGTTATTACCTAAACCAACACGCACAAAAAGTAGAAATAAGCAAAAGCAGATATAAAATATAGTAATGTAGAAGAAAACAACCTGAATATATACATAAAGAAACTAAACCAACCCAAAAACCTGGTATCAATAATACAGGACCCTCTAATAGAATACAAGTGCTATAGATAACAAAACTGAATATACAACTGTCTCTAAATAAATAAGAGTAACAGTGCCAAGAGATGAGATGTGGTCAAGCCTCGATTGTTAGGATCTCACCCTAGTCTCGAATATCCAAAAGCTGCACGAGTCTCCATGCGATCAATGGCCAAAGCTCACACTAGGATCTGCACCAAAAAGATGCAAAAATGTAGAATAAGCACAAATTGCAAAACAACAGGTACCCAGTAGGTATCATAGGCCGACTGAGTACATATAAGATATAAAAGCAGTAAATAGCAGATTTTCAAGAAGTAGTCACAAAAGCAACATAATAAGTACACAGAAACTAGCACGGATAGAAAACAAAGAGAACACGAACATGCTATGCTAGCCACAGAAGATATATATCACAAAAGCAAGTGAGGGAAAGGGGAATGCACTTGGATCCTTGCAACAACAATATATATATAGAGAGAGTGTAAGAAGGATGGCAGTATACCGGTAACCTCAAGTAAAAAGGGAGGGTAGGAAAAAAAAGTAAACATTCTCATGCCAGAAGCAATATAACTAAAAAAATTTATGCTAAACACACTCTTTAGAAAAGAATAGACAAAAAATAGCCTCACAAATAATACCCTAGGATAGGATAATCTACACCACAAGGTATCAAAAGCCACTAACTAGCACAATGATAAAAGGAATACGCTAACTCACAAGTGCTAAGAAGGTCACAAAACCAGTGCCTCAATAAGATAAACTCCACTAATCCACTAATAATCAGAAGCTCAAAGGATCAGTACTGCACCAAGATAGCATTCGCTAAACCACAAAAAACTGAAATGCCATAATAAGCTCTATAATAGGATAGAAGTAATATAAACTGCCTACAATCCTAACGGGCGCCCATACACCCGAGGCACACAACCAAGTGAAAACAAACCCTCCCGTATCCCATACTATAAGAGCATGCACTAAGAAAATAACAAACATGGGTAGATCCGAATACAATATGCATGATGTGATAAAATATGGTGGAGCCGGTGTGATAGTAACCATGTATGTATCTCCTCTAGCGCCTATAGGACCATTATGTATGATCCACGGAAGGACTTCCATGTATACCTCAAATGCACTGTATACCCCTCCTCTGGCACACTCAGCATGTAGCTCCTGGTCCGGATCGGCAGGGTCCATGGAGGCCCGCAGACCACATACTAAAATCGCAAAATCTTAAAGTATAACTGCCCATAATGTATTTGGGTCTAAACTAGTGATCATAATCTCATAGTACATTCTCGGAGTATTTCCGAGTCTAAATCAGTAGTAGTAATCTCAAAACCCCAATAAAGGGTGCCCAAAGTGTACCCGGTTCTAAATTCATAGTAAAAACATGTCTAGCACTATGGCACAGCCGTGTCTAGTATCAGTATGAAAACTAGTGATAAAATCATCATAATACCTCTTTACTCCAAGAAGGTCCATAATCTCAGTTCCAAATCCTTTTATAAACATTTATACTGAAAATGGGCCCACGGGCCATGAAAAGTTTAGAAAACCATTTATAGTAGGCCCGCAGCCAAAGTAGTAGAAAAAAATGCAAAAAATCCTTTGCATGAATGATATGCTTGTAAACAAACTTTAGCCCAATGGCTCACATTCAACCTATTGGCCCTACATTGGCACAATCAGTTCTACAACATAGATATCCAACCTATCAATAACCTCTCAATGTCCGGGACTTGTTGACATTCGCAAATATCCCACCATCTATGGTCCAAAGGCATATACAAAGGCCACACGGGGCCACAAGGGTAATATTACAATACTACATCAAATACTACAAACAACATAGGAATTAATATGGACAGTACAGACAGACAAGGACTGGGGTGTCAACCTAGAACAATCAACCCGAGGATACTAATTAATGCAATTATAGCCTATATACACAAAGTGTAAGGTAGGGAAGACTGTAACCTACCTATCGTCCAACGACTAGCCGTTTGAATGGTGTCGTCCAAGATTGAAGTGCTCTAAGAATCCCCGTCTTGCAAACACACTATCAACACAAGATACTACTCATCAGGATGAAGCCAACGGTACCCATATTGCTAAAAGTATAGCCGTGTCAAAATTCAGGTCACAAGCAGTCCTTTGGGCCTCGCAACCCAAAGCTGGAAACAAAAAAACCACGGTGTTCCCAATATATATGGAAAGACATGCTCCAAAATTGAGCGGATTTGCACCATTACAAGGGCACAAAACAGCCCAAGAATCAAGAAATTCAAAGAGGGAAAACAAGAATGAACATCGGAATTTAAAGTGGAAACTTACCGGATTAGAAGCCAACAAACAATCACGGATCAACCATATAATTACCTCCAAGTTTTGGAATGATCAAGGAAGAGATATGGAGGTTTTGAAGCTTAAAACAATAGGGGAAATGTTTTTAGAGACGAAGGCAAATGGGGAAAAAGAGGGCTGGCCAGCTTTATAAGTCTCCCAATGCCCAGGCACTATAGCGGCTATGCGGGCACAAGCGTGCTGGCGCTGAGGCGGTTGGCACGACACAGGAGCACAGGCATGCCAAGGCGGGCGGGCATGCAGACACGGTGCCCAGGCACAGGAACGCTTGTGTAGGCATGGCCCAGAAAATGCCCTAGCGCCACACCAGCAACTAGTTGCTGGCAGCAGCCAAACTAGGTAGATTTTCAAATGATAGGCCCCCATGAATGCATTCGGGGTCCGCAAAAACAAATAAGTGCAGACTCAATGGAATAAACAAAAATCCCAAAAGAGGTCGATTTAGCAAAATGGGAGCCACGCACCCAAAATCAACCTTCAGGCCAACCAAACCAAAATTGTACTTAAGGCCAAAATTGAGTTTGGAAGCCTCGGGACCCAATCCAATGGTCCCACTAGCCCAAAAATATCATTCCAGAGCTAACAACACTGATGGAATTTCAATCCGAGGTCGACTTCTCCGAATGTTGATCAAAGTCAACCTTATAAGCCCAACTGGCCTGAAAACACAAAAACACAGAAAATTTCAAACTGAAAGCTTCCGGACCACAACCAAAGGTCCAACTAGACCAAATTCAATGCTCCAGAGCTAATAGAACTGTCAGAATTCGATTCTAAGCATGATTGCTAAAATGTTGACTAAAGTCAATGATTTGCTAAGTTTAGGCTATAAATAGGAAAACGACCATAAAGATCAAAAAGAAAGCCCGGGCACCAAACTACCGGTCCCAGCAAGCCATAAATAACTTGGGGCCGCTACAGGAAAGCTCTAATATTAAAAGAAAGCAAAAACATGTGAATGACCAGCAGGGTCATTACATCATCCACTACTAAAAAGGACTTTCATATGCAAAAGTCAAGAAAAGGAAACACCCGAGATTCAAACAAAAATGGATACTAAGCTCGACCACTTTCTCGGTCTCCTGGGTAGCCTCCTCGATCGGACGACACCCAATGGAGCTAAACCCAAGAAAAAGCTACCAAACCTTAGCCCTTTACTACTCAAGCTAGCTCCAACTTTTAACTACAAAACTCCAAAGGTGTACCAATCAAACCAAACCTTAAGAACTCAACTGGAAAGCACCAACACTACACCGAAACTAAAAGATTCAAGGCGATTAACACACATAACTCGAAACCTCAATACCAAAACAACTCCACCAAGAAAACCACCAACCAAACTTCTAACTTATAAATCAATAGATCCGCAAAACCCTTCTATCTAACCTGAATACTATGTGCCATAACCATGAAGCCTCACACAAGTTGAACACTTGAGCCACCTTCGAAACATTACCTAACCCACCGAAGATCCGTAGTTCCTACTATACTCAATCTCGAACGAGGTTACCTTCATACTCAAACTCTATCCAAGCCAAGCTATAGTCTACTAGCCTCTGACATCCATAATACCAACCCGTAGCATATCCTCAAAAACTGTAGTAACCTTCCCCGACTGACCATCAACCAATGGACAAATACCTTTGCTAAGAAAAACCTAACTATCAAAACCCAACTAAACCAACCATTGAAGCCCAACTATAATTTGCACACCAGGGTCAGGAGTGACAAGGATGAACATGTTGTGTCAAGGGAAAATCTCCTAACTGTAGAATGAAACCAACCTCCCTAAATTGTGCCAAGTCTAAATCGATTGAAAGTGAATGGACTAGGGAAACTTCCCAAGAGGACTAATACATAAAACCTAGTTTCTGCAAGGAGTGTGGTAAGACTACCACGAAGTCCGTAGCTATCAACTAAGCTCCAAACTCTAAGAATAAAATTACTGCTCTAAATACTCGAATACCGTTCAGATATTAGATCACCTTACTAGTCTCACCTCAAAACAAAGTCCACCATGCCGCTAATAGCAAGTCAAACAACCATGAATGCAAAGGAAAAGATACCTGAAGTCCCAGGTCACTATCTAGCTATTGAAAATCTCATACTCTTTCCACTCAGCCTCTAGCTCAAAACACCTGCTCTGATGTACCAGTACAAAAATCACAAGCTCTAAAAGTAATTAACATATCATAACTTCTGGACCATACTAGAAAAGCCTAACCAATGCTGGAATCCCATACAACAGATAACCCTCGGTGAATCAACTAATTAACTTTAAATTCTTGGAACACAAAGGCGACCAACAATCTTAAAGTACCATCGGAATCCAAAGTAGCCTTGTTGACCTCAACATGTACAACCTGATCACACAATTCACACACATGTTGATCCTTGAATCGATGCTGCTGAATCTATCTGACCAAGGTAAAATAGACCTCTTACTGACAAGAACACCACTGGTATCTAGCAGGTCTAGCCTAATCAAATGGTTAGCCAAGGATTGGATGTCCATAGATAATAGCCAATCAGAAACTAAAATAGAGAAGTTAAATGGTCCAAGCTCACTGCCTTCCTGCTCAAAGATTCCACACTCAAAGAGAAACTTCCATGAACCATCTGAAGTTGTTAGCCCATGATTCTGAAACCCAACTCAAAATTCCAAACAATGCCTCTGTCGAACCCCTGAGTAGACTCATATGCCACCGATGAACACTATAGAAGCTGGAGCCAACTAGGGTATGAATATATAATTTGCCCTAATCCGTAGATGCTATGGAGACTTGGGTCACCCAAAGAACATAACAAGTATAGTCATGGCTGATGCAACAAGCCCTCAAAGGTAGTACTGGAAATGCCTACCAACTTGATCTCCACTGGAAGGAATATTGACCTCGAATTTATCTAAGGAAAATGCCACTGCACTCTGTAGTTGGTCCAATCAAGTCATTGACACATAAACCCAAGATAACCATCAGTCGTCACCTCAGTCAGCTACTATTAACATATACATGCATACAATGAGTCATCTACCTCCTTTTTCAAGCCAAATGAAACCCTTTCCAAATATACCCTGATCCTGACGAACTCTTTCCGAGAAGATCCCAAAGTTGTTCCCTTAGGTCCCACAACTCCACTAGCGACACTCGATAAGACAGGAATGAATAGGCCGAATGCCCAGCTTAACCAAAATGCTACAGTCAAAAACTCAACCACAATACCACCATCAAAACTCAACCATAATGCGACAGTAAAAACTCAACCCGACTAGAACTGGGGAAAATAGGTAAAATAACTCATATACCTGCCAACTTCCAAAACCAACAAAAATAACGAGGATCGACTCTAACCCCTCGAGAAAAGCAAAACAATTTAGTGCCCACTTGAATAACCAACACAATCCTCCTTAAGACCAAATAATTCCCTCAGTACATAAGTACATAACCACTGGTACCGCACCAAAACCAACAGAAGGACTATAGAAAATGCTAGATAATGGCCTAGGCAATAACCACTAAAGACCGCTAGAAAAGAAATACTCACACCAACTCTTAAACTACTGCAAAAACCAAAAATAAGGCTAACCTGACCTACCCACGAGTCACAACTCCATGTAGTCACCTCTCAAGGACAACACATCCTATCCACTACTAAAAAGAATAAATCTATCAAGAAATTACACGAATAAACACTACAAATCAAATAGTAATATAGCCAAATAAGAAACAAGTAGGCATATACATGAAAAAGGGGTAGATTCACAAAGCAAAAAATGCCAGCACTAGATGATGGTAACAAAAGTCATACCTGCAACAACGATATCTAGAACCTCCACCTCTTGCCTACCAAGAGGGGCATCAGACTGTCGGTGTCTATCTTTGGACTGAGTAGTCAATTCTGAAGGCTCGCTCATCCCTGCGATAAAGACAATCTCTAGAAAAGTGACCGATCTCTCCATAACTATAGCAACCCAAGAAAGCCCTGCGCTGATGCATGGTGCTTGTCGACTCTAGATGGATACCTGAACCACCTGGCTTAAAGGCACCTCTACCACATTGGGACTACCCCTTCAATTCTGTGCACCACCTCTCACTGCCTGGGGACCAACCTCTATTACCCTGCACAGTACCTCTAGTTGGTGGCACTACAACCCTTGGAGATAAGACATGTTGACTCTGCTGACTAGAAGGTGTGATTGTGGGGCAATCCCTGGCAAAGATCCCACACTCACCACACTGAAAATAGGCTCTACCAGATATAGTATGATGGAAAGATCTCGTTAAACCTAAATGGCCACCATTGCCTACACGCCCTGAAGGCAAACCCCAAAAAACCTGACCTGCACCATTCCTACTCTACTCAACATGCTCTGTACAACCACCCTCTGAAACATATGGAGCAACTAAAACCAACCTGCTAGATAGAAAGCAACGAAACCTATATCTACTAGAGAATCTCTACCTCAAAACTGAGAACCACAAAAACTGCCCTGATAGTGATGCCTCTTAGCACATAACCCCTCTATAGCCCAAGCTTGATCAACCACCTGAAGAAAGTTAGTCCCAACTATAACCAAGTGCTCACTTGCCAAAAAGAGTGGTGAAATCAAACCTTCAACAAAATTCTGAACTCTCTCAAACTCTTTAGGTACAGTCCTAGATGTGCGCTGAATCACCTCGTGATACCTCGCCTCATAGTCCAATATCGATATACAACCCTGCTGAAGAACTGAAACCTCAAACCTAACTAAAGTACCACTCGAAGAATCGAGTACTTCTCCTACCTGGGGTACTGATACACCCTCCGGAAGACACAGAGTCCTAGCCATGGTGTCCTGAAGAACTGGGTAGCCATAAATCCTACCAGAGGCTGGGCTGGCCCTAAACCCCCTAACTGATGCGGTATGCTCTCATTATGAAATCCTAGCACAGGAGAAAACACTAAAGCAACAGGGACTGAAGCTTCATCATCACTCACTGTCGTACTCGTCCTAGGCATCTTAGAAGGAATGAAACAATGAAGTTTCAGAAGTCAATAGAGCTAGGAATGGACGTTAATGAGATAAGAATAGGGAACTTTTCCTAATAATGCCCTATATCCTCCCGCAGATAGGATACAAACATCATCATACCAATCCCCGAGACTCTACTTAGACACTTGCTCTTGTACCAATGACACCGATGAACCTAGAGCTTTGATACCAAGCTATCACAATCTAATTTCTCAGGTCATAATGGCACTTACAACCCCCTAGTAGGCAAACCAATCCCCGTAGCTCAGAATGGTTAGTAATTGGCACCTGAATATATACATAAAGAAACTAAACCAACCCAAATACCTAGTATCGCTAGTACAAGAGCCTCTAATAGAATACAAGTGCTAGAGATAACAAAATAGAATATACAACTATCTCCAAATAAATAAGAGTAATAGTGCCAAAATATAAGGTGGTCAAGCCCTAGTCATCAGGAGATCACCCTAGTCTCAAATATCCAAAAGCTGCATGAGTTTCCACGTGGTTAACAGAGAAATCTCACACTAGGATCTGCACATGAAAGATGAAAAAGTGTAGTATGAGCACCAATTGCAAAGCAATAGGTACCCAGTAGGCATCATAGGCCGACTAAGTGCATATATGATATAAATGTAGTAAATAGCCAATAATCAAGAAGCAGTCACAGAAGCAATAGGGAAAGTACACGGAAACTAGCATGGATAGAAAACATAGAGAATGCAAACATGCTATGCTAGCCACAAATGATATATATCATAGAAATAGGTGAGGGAAAGGAGAATGCCCCTGGATCCTTGCAACGATAATATATATATAAAGAGAGTTTATGAAGGATGACGGTACCAGTAACCTCAAGTAAAAAGGGAAGAAAGGAAAAACCAGTAAACATTCTCATGCCAGAAGCATTATAACTAATGAAATCATGCTAAACACACTCTCAAGATAAGAAAAGACAAAAATCAACTTCACAAATACAACCCTAGGATAGGATAATCTACACCATAAGAAATCAAAAGCTACTAACCAGCATCATAATAAAATGGAATCCATTAACTCACAAGTGCTAAAAAGGCCACAAAACTAGTGCCTCAATAAGATAAACTCTACTAATCCACCAATAATCAGAAGCCCAAAGGATTAGTACTACACCAAGATAGCATCCGCTAAGCCACAAATAACTGAAAGGCCATTACAAGCTCTACAATAGGATAGAAGTATATAAACTACCTACAGTCCCAATTGGTGCCCATACACCTGAGGAACACAATCATGTGAAAAAAAACATTCGGCATCCCATAATACCTGAGCGTGCATTGAGAAAATAGCAAACAAGGGTATATCCGAATACAATATACATGATGTGATATGATAGGGTGGAATTGGTGTGATAGTAACCTTATATGTACCTCCTCTAGTGCCTATAGGCCCAGTAGGTAGGATCTATGGAAGCAATTCCCCATATATGTCAATTGTACTGTATACCCCTCCTCTGACACACTCAGCACGTAGCCCCTGGTCTGGATTGGCAAGGCCTATGGAGGCCTACAGACCATATACTAAAACTACAAAATCTCAAAGTATAACTACCTTGAATATATCCAGGTCTAAACCAGTGATTTAAATCTTATAGTACATGCCCGATGTCTATCTGAGTCAAAATTAGTAGTAGTAATCTCAAAACCCCAATAAAGGGTGCTTGGAGTATACCCTGGTCTAAATCTATAGTAAAAATATGTCTAGCACTACTACACAAACGAGTCTAGTATCAGTATGACAACCAGTGATAAAATTATCATAATACATATTTTACTCTAAGAAGGTCGTAAGGTCAGCTCCAAATCCTTTTATAATCGTTTATACTAAAAAAATCCCTCGGTCCATGCAAAGTTTAGAAAACTATTTATAGTAGGTCAGCAGCCAAAGCAGTAGTAAAACATGTAGAAAGTCCTTTGCATGAATAATATGGTCGCAAATAAACATTAGCTCAATGACTCACAAACAACCTATCAGCCCTGCACATGCACAATCAGCTCTACAACATAGATATCTAGCCTATCAATAACCTTTAGATGTACAGGACTCATGGATTTTCCTAAATATCTCACCATCTATGGTCCAAATTCATATACAAATGCCACACGGGGCCACAAGGGTAATATTAAAATACTACATCAAATATAACCAACATCATAAGAAATAATACGAATGGAAGAGGCAAAAAAGGTCTGGGATTCCAACCTAGAAAAACCAACACCAGGATACTAATTAATGAAATTATAGCCTATATACGCAAAGTCTAAGGTAGGGAAGACCGTAACCTACCTGTCGCCAATGACTAGCTACTAAAACGGCATCGTCCAAGCTCGAACTGCTCCAAGAATTCCTGAATCATGAACATTACTATCAACACAAGATACTACTTGTAAAGAGGAAGCCAACGGTACTCATATTGCAAAAAGTATAGTTGGTTCGAAATTAGAGTCATAAGTGGGCCCTGCAATAAGAAGCTGGAAATGAAAAATACCATGGTTTTCCTAATATTCCCAGGAGGACAGGCTCCAAAATTGAGCATATTTGCACCATTACAAGGGCTCAAAACATCCCAAGAATAAAGAAATTTAAAGAGGGAAACTAAGAATGAAAACCCGAATTTAACGAGGAAACTTACAGGATTAGAAGCCAACAAAGATCACACATCAACAACACAATTACCTCCAAGTTTTGGAATGATCAAGGAAGAAATATGGAGGTTTTGGAGTTTAAAACAATGGGGGAAACATTTTTAGAGATAAAGGCAAATGGGGGAAAAATAGGGTTGGCCAGCTTTATAAGGCTGCCAATGCCCAGGCGCTACAATGGCTATGCGGGTGTAGGCGCGTTGGTGCTGAGGCAGCTGGCACAACAAAGGTACACTGTCATGCCATGGCAAGCGGGCATGTAGGCATGGTGCCCAGGCCTAAGCGCAGACCAAGTAATGCCCTAGCGCTACACCAGCAACTAGCTGCTTACAACAGCTAAGCTTGGAAGATTTTCAAATGATGGGCCCTTGGGAATGCATCCGAGGTCCCGCGAAATCAAATGAGCTAAGCTATTCAACTAGAAATGGCATTCTAGACTCAACAAAATCAATGAAAATCCCAATGGAGGTTCATTTAGCAAAAAGTGGGCCTCGTGCCCAAAATCAACCTTTAGGCCAACCAAACAAAAATAAAACTTAAGGCCAAAATTGAGTCCGAAAGACTCGAGACCCAAACCAGTGGTCCCTCTAGCCTAAAAATGACATTCCAGAGATAAATTCACTGATAAAAAATTTTCATCCGAGGTCGTCTTCTCTTAATGTTGATAAAAGTCAACCTTACAATCCCAACTTTCCTAAAAATACAGAAAGAGAGAGAACTTCAAAGTGAAAGCTTCCGAATCCCGACCAAAGGTCCAACTAGACCAAAGTTCACGCTCCAGAGCTAATGGAACTGTCAGAATTTGATTTTGAGCATGATTGCTAAGAATGTTAACTAAAGTCAATGATTTTGTAAGTTAAGGCTCTACAATATGGAAATGGCAACAAAGACCAAACAAATGGCCCAAGCATAAAACACCGGTTCTAGAAATCCATAAATGACTTAGGGCCATTACAGGCAAGTTCTAATAGTACAAAGAAGGAGAAAATACGTGAGTAACTGGAAGGGTCATTACACGTATGGATAAATGATTTAGTGAGTTGGAACTAGACTCGTAGACCTTTGATTTGGTAGGTCAGGGGACTTATAACTCTTTATATATTGGGAGAAAATCTTTGAGACATTTGACCCAAATTTTTGGAGAATTTCTTAACAGAATTTACAATAACTTTCCCCAACTTTTATTTTGCAACTTTCTTTACTTCAAAACTTAACATACAACCATTGTTCATTTAAAATACCTCATAAAACATTCTTCCGAACATATTAATCTCTTAGTCTTATCCCAAAAGTATGAGTTAATCCAATGTTCAAATGGGTGGGGTGTTACAACTGATACGACCTTCTGCTCTTCTTATTTTGAGTGCACACCTTCTTCTAGAGACTGAGACACGACCTCGGCTAGATTAGAAAGATTGACAGCAGATCCAAGGGTGAGCACTACTTTCCATGCTTCCATGGATCCTCCAAGAGTTGTTGTCCTTCTTCTGAACAATGGTACTAGTATATCTTATTACTTTAGACATTGTTGGTTATCTTAGACTGTGTTCTAGGTGATGAATTTCAGTTCTTAGGAATATATATTAGTTGTTGAATTTTGCATTATATTTATATTATATAGAGGTATATTATTTATTTCTTTCTATGACTTGTGTTACTATTTATTCCTCTAAAATTGGTTATCTAAGAGTTAGGTTGGCTTGTTTAGTTCTCCCACTAGAGGGTTAGTATGGGTGTTAGGTTGGCTTGTTTAGTTCTCCCACTAGAGGGTTAGTATGGGTGCTAACACAACCCATATAGGTCATGAAAAAGTTTGTATTAGAGTCCTGAGTTTGTTGAGCTCGTCATACGAGAAATAGTCTAGCAGAGTCTTATGGAATGGTACAGAGACATCTATACTTCACTGTAAGAGGCTATGGGATTTTAGGAAACCTCAACTTCTTTAATTCCTCATGTTATAACTTGATTCCAGTTGGTATCTGGAGATCCAAATTGGCATCTAAACCTTTCACTATTTTTCTTGTAGATACTGAGGACATGTTTTTCTGAAGCTATGGTAGTAGTACCTTAGTCAGTGATCGAGGTTGTGGTTTATGGCAGGGTCAGAGTTAGATGTAATGCTAGAGGGACGAAAGGAGGCACGCCCTCGAGGGATGGATCCCAAGCTATGGCTCCAGCTTGTAGAAGGTCAACATCTCCTCTTCCACAAGAGAATGCTCCTGAGGTTGTGATAAAGGAAAAGTTTAAGTTGAGCATAATGAGGAAGCAAAACCACTCCAGGGGATAGGCACACACCCAGTACAGTAAGGTATAGTTCATGTCCCACTATCATCTGAGGTAAACAAGCAGGTTATGAGATCTTTTAGCACCTTAGAAGGGGATGGAGATACTTCTGCAGTTCCTATTGTTCATTATTTGGTGACCCAGCATGATGCAGTGGTAGCACCATGATTAGATGCTGCTTTTGAGACATGGATGTTTCCATGATCGATGATAGGCCCACTAATGGTAGGTGGTGAACATGAGATTTTCTATATGTTTGTGAAAATAAGGCCTCTTGTGTTTAATGGATTGGAATCTGAGAATGCCTATGAGTTCATCATAGACTACCATAGGAGACTGTATAGAATGGGTATTGTAGAGAGACATGGTGTGGATTTCATTTTGTTTCATCTCCAAGGGGATTCCAAGATTTGGTGGAGTAAATTCATAGAATGCAGGCCTACTGGAGCACTTCATGTGATTTGGAGTAACTTCTATCAAGTCTTTCTAGAGAGGTATGTTCGTCAGACCTTGAGGGACAGAAAGAAATATGAGTTCACAAATATTGAGCAAGGTAATTCATGTATGATAGTTTGTGAGACTTGTTTCCCTACCTTAGATCACTATTCCTCTCAGCTGATTAATATAGAGGAAGAACTTATCCGCTAATTTGTGAAAGGTCTGAATACAGGGTTGCAAATTGCTGCTTTACAAGTAGCATATTTGGGTAAGTCATTTCAGGAGGTTATTGAGTTTGTAAAGAATGTTGAAGGAGTAAGACAAGAGAGTCAGGAGAGGATGGCTTTGAAGAATTCTCGGTCTGGAGGTTGTTACAGTGGTCAGTTTTTGAAAGGTCAAGGTTAGTAGGGATACCTTGTGTTCCTCATTCATTAGTCATCACAAATTTTTGCTAGGGGTCTATCAGGGACTAGTAAGCCTGCATCAGATTTTTGTGGGTATATTGCTCAGTCGGCTCCAACACAGAGAACTAATTTTGATCGCGCCTGCTTTGAGTGGGGTGAGCTTAGTTACTTAAGGAGGAACTGTACTCAGCTTTGGTAGGCAGTTCGGCAGCAGGCTCTTAGAGCTTTGGTTCTAGCTTATAGGGGTAACGCTTAAGACAGAGATAATCCTCAGGGTGGGCGAGGAAGCCACACTGCAGGTAGAGGTGGCGCTCAACCTAACTGGGGCAGCGGTAGAAGAGGTAATTAGCCTAACAAGGGTGATGCGCAGGCGAAAGACAAGTATCACTTTTATGCTTTCCTAGGTAGGCCAGATGCACAGGCTTCAGATGTGGTGATCACATGTACTGTTCTTGTCTATGATCGTATAGTTTTGGTTTTGTTTGACCCTGAGTCTACCTTTTCTTATGTATCTACTTATTTTGCTAAGAGCTTTGATATGTTATATGAATCCCTTGATTTTTTTGGTACTGTATCTACTCCAATAGAGGATTCTGTAGTAGTGGATAGGGTCTTCTAGGCTTGTCCTATTATATTCGTAGGGTGAGAGACCATAGCTGATTTTGTTATTCTTAACATGGTAGACTTCGACATCATCTTAGAAATGAGTTGATTGTCTCTGTATTATGTTATCCTAAACTGTCATGCTAAGACAGTGGCTATGGCAATGTCTGGTTGGATAGGTTAGAATTGGAGGGTAATTATAGCTGGCTCAAATGAAATTTGTTTCCTTCCTTCATGCTCAAAGTATGATGGGGAGGGGATGTTTAGCCTTCCTAGATCATCTTCGAGACTCCAGTTCAGAGGTCCCCTCTACTGAGTAAGTTCCGATAGTGTGTGAGTTCTAGGAGGTGTTTCTTATCAACCTGCTTAGCATGATACCTAACTGGGATATTGATTTATTTATTGACTTAGAGTTGGACACTCGCCCGATCAATATTCCTCCCTATAGGATGGCGCTGGCTGAATTGAGAGAGCTTAAGGCTCAATTGCAAGAGCTATTGAGCAAGTGTTTTATCTATCCAAGTGCTCTCCCATGGGGTGCTCTAGTTTTATTTGTTGAAAAGAAAGATGGAAGTTTGTGCATGTGTATAGAATACAAACAACTAAATAAGGTTACTATTTATAACCAGTACCCTCTCCCTCGTATCAATGACCTTTTTGACCAGTTGCAAGGAGCTCTTGTATTCTGTAAAATTGACTTAAGTTCTAGTTACCGTCATCTCAAAAATCGACCTTTAGATATTCCTAAGACTATATTTTTGACCCAATATAGGCACAATGAGTTTCTAGTAATGTCATTTATACTGACCAACACCAAGTTGCTTTTATGGGCTTGATGAATGAAGTATTCAAGTCATAGTACTCATTGATGATATTCTGGCATATTCTAAGGATGATATAGAGCATGAAAATCATCTTAGAATTGTTTTGGAACTGCTAAAAGAATTGGAATTATATGTTATATTTTTTAAGTGTGAGTTTTGGTTATCTTCTGTGTCCTTCTTATGGAACGTGATTTTGAAAGACGGGGTGATGGTAGACCCACATAAAATAGAAGTAGTTAAGAATTGGGCTACACCCACTTCGGTAATGGAAGTCTGTAGTTTTATGGGGTTGGCTAGCTACTATCATTGGTTTGTTAAAGACTTTGCGTCCATTGCTACTCACCTAACTCACTTAACTCTGAAGGATGTGTCATTTGTTTAGTCACAAGAATGTGATGAGAGCTGCAAAAATCTCAAGACATAATTGACCACAGCTCCCATCCTCGCCTTGTCGGTTAAAGGTAAATACTTTATTGTTTATTATGATGCCTTACGATCTAATTTAGGTGCTGTGTTGATACAGGAATGGAATTTCATTGCCTATGCTTCAAGACAACTTAAGGTGCATGAGAAAAACTACCCTACTCATGACCTAGAGTTGGTTGCAATGATATTTGCTCTCATGATTTGGAGAGACTATTCTTATGGGGTCTAGTGTGAAGTGTTCATAGACCATCGTTGTTTGCACCATGTCTTCACTCAGAAAGATTTGAACCTGAGGCAGCAAAGTTAGATTGAACTACTTATGATTATGATATCACCCTTTCGTACCATTCATGTAAGGCTAATATTGTAGCGGATGCACTAAGTAGGAAAACTAAAAGAATGGATAGTTTGACTTACCTGAGCATGGATAGATGACCATTAGCTAGAGATATCCAGGCTCTAGCTAACAACTTTATAAGGTTGGGAATTTCTGAAAAGGGTGGCTTAGTGGAATGTGCAGAGGCAAGATCCTCCTTTCTCGAGCAAATCAAGGATAAGCAATTTGATGATGTGAAATTAAGCAGGATCCATGGAAAGGTGCTTTGGGGTGAGGCTATGGAGTCCATCATATACGAGGAAGGTGTTCTATGCATCAAAGGGCGAGTTTGTATGCCACGTGTTGAGGAGTTGATTTCCACCATTTTGGTAGAGGCTTAGAGTTCAAAGTATTTAATACATCCTGGAGTGACCAAGATGTACCGAGACTTGAAGAAACATTACTGGTGGGGTGGAATGAAGAAAGATATAGTAGATTTTGTGGCTAAGTGTCAAAACTACCAGCAAGTAAAGTATGAGAATTAGAAACCTGGCGATACACTATAGAGGATGCCCAATCCTGAGAAAGTGGGAACAAATAGGCATGGATTTTGTTGTTGGTCTTCCCAAGACTTTGGGGAAGTACAATTCGATTTGGGTTATTTTTGATAGACTGAAGAAATCTGCACATTTTATCCCCGTGCATGTGACTTATAATGCAGCCAAGCTGGCCAAGATTTATCTGAATGAGATTTTTAGATTGCATGGGGTGCCTATCTCCATTATTTCTAATACGGGCGCCTAGTTCACCTTGAATTTTTGGTAGAAGCTGCATGAAGAATTGGGGAAAAGATTGGACCTGAATATAGCCTTTCACCCTCAGACTGGCATGCACTCTGAGAATATGATTCAGGTGTTAGAGGATATGCTTCGTGCATGTGTGATGGACTTCGAGGGTCATTAGGATTAGTACCTAGCACTAGTTGAGTTTGCTTATAATAATAGTTATCACTCCAACATAGACATGACCCTGTTTGAAGCTTTGTATGGGAAGAGGTGTAGATCTCTCATTGGATGATTTGATTCATCTAAAATAAAACCTTTGGGTATGGACTTGGTGAGGAACTCTATGGATAGGGTGAGGTTTATCCAAGGGAAACTTCTAGAGGCTCAAAGCCCACAAAAATAGTATGCATACAGGAAGGTTATAGACATGCACTTTGCCGAAGGTGAGCATATTTTTCTCAAAGTGTCACCAATGAAGGGTGTTATGCATTTTAAGAAGTGCGGCAAGTTAAGTCCGAGGTATATTGGACCCTTCAAAATTCTTTAGAAGGTGGGGCTAGTAGCTTATAGGTTGGCTTTACCATCTAGTTTTTTGGGATTTCATCCAGTATTACGTATGTCAATTCTTAAGAAGTACAATGGTGATGGTAATTCCATTATTTGATGAGATTCGGTCTTGTTAGATAAGAACCTGTATTATGAGGAAGAGGTTGTTGCTATTCTTGATCGAGATGTTCAGAAGTTGAGAACTAAGGAAATTACATTTGTAATGGTCCATGGAAGAACTGTCCTATTGAGGAGGCCACTTGGGAGATAGAGGCAGGCATGCGGGAGAAGTATCCTCACTTGTGCACCGATTCAGGTAACTTTTAGTTTTCCCTACTTTTTTGATTATTATTATTTGGGGATGAATGATTATTTAATTGATATCTAATGTAACAACCTACTCCATTGTAATTCTGAATTAAGGCATAAGTACCTGGCTAGAAAATTCCTAGGTGAGAATTAAAAATCTTAGGCTAGGGTGAGCTCAGACTAAATATAGTATTTTGTGCCTTAGGTGTAATTCGTGATTCATGTGTTGTCGTGTGGTGTCTATTTTTTGATAGCCATCTGTCGTAGGATCCCATAGGAAGTTTTGAGACAAGAATCAGAGTCATAGAACTCCGGATATGATAGTTGTCGTGTTGGGAATAATTCATGGTATCTATGAAACAAAGTGTTTTGCAAAATAGGGGTCTGGGAGTGAGAACATCGTGTTTTGGAAATTTTCACTCATAGAGATAGAGGGAACCTTATTGTGGTAGTCCATAGCGATGAGCCATTCTCATCACGATGATCTATCATGACATAGAGCCATCCATCACGATGAGATTACGTGATAGTATACCTAAGAGTTCTGCAGTTTTGTAAGTTATTTCCCTCATAACTCAACTTCATTCTAGAGCTCTCAAAAGCAATTTCACCAACAAAACTAGGGCAAACTCCATAATTTGAGGTAATTAATCCATAGAACTCTTAATTTATTAATTTATTATCTTTCTTAGACCTTGGGAGAAAGAATTAATGGTGGATTTCTTATAATTGAGCCTTAGAAGTATGAACTTAGGAAAGAACCCGATGGGTAGGTGTAAAATCACCTAGAGTTGATCTTGAATTATATTTTTATAAGTTTTAGCATGAATTTATTAATTCTTAACATGTTTAAGACTAGTGGGGAACCTTGGGTTCCATAAAGGTGAAACCTTTAGGCTTAAAAATGGTGGAAAAGCTATGAACTTGATTAGAAACCTTGAGTTCTCTACCTTATGAATGTAATGGGTCTAGTAAGTAGATAATTAACCCTTGGGGAATGCTAGAAACCTCATTTACAGGATAGAATGATTAGGTTTAAGTCCCAAAGCCTGAAATGAAGGGTAATTGGCTAATTACTCATATATTATTGCTATTTCTAGACATTGTACATTCCAGAGAGTTAAGAAAGGACAAAGCAGTGGTGAACTAGCTTGCGAGTGTTGTATCTTCACTTGAGGCAGGTTATGGTTTCAATTGGAGTTAAGACTCACCTTGTAGTGAATTTGTATATCTTGTGATTGATTTTTCAAACATGGTTGAATTACATATGTTTTTTCCTGTTTTGCTTGTTTGAATAAGCTAAATGATCAGGAAGCGATAAGTGAGCTGAACTAGCTAAGTATGAATAGTATCATGGGCACAGAGTTTATTCTTGAGAAATAGGTCTGAGAGCCTAATTATGTGGATATTGTTGTTGATACCTTGATATGGAGCGGATACCATGTCGATATGGTATATGGACACCTAGGGTTCCCTGCAGGTCATGGCTAGTGGGCATAAATAAGATCCATAGCATGTGTGTACACACTTTTACTCTCTTATTTGTATGTAGTATTTCCATACTATCTTTAGTTGTGAGTTTTATGAGGATTAAGGTGAGGTTTGATAGACATAGCATTTCAATGGGATAGTTGTTAAGCATGACTAATCCTTTTCCTTTAATAATGATATTCAATTATTAGTGACCTTGAGATTTGTCATGCCCCGAGACTATCCCCTGGATGTAATACGGGACCCAAGATCACAAGTGATGTCAAGATAACCCTATGGACTTAACATGACTTAAAAATAGAACAAAACATAAGAACAGAAGTTTAACGGAAGAAATGAGAAACATAATCTGTTATATAAGTACAAGTCTAAAAATGACAATCTGAATACAGCTGAATATCTGACACTATGTCTGAAAGCCTCTACTATTGATGAGCTACTAGGACAAGTCCCTAGCTAAATCTAAATACTGAAATACTGAATAAACAAACTAAATACTGAAATGAAGCTAAACTCCAAGGCCTCGAAGAAGGAGGACTCACCAAGCTGGTTGGATGTGCTGCTGATCAACTAGCCATGAATCTGGGAACGGGCTACAGAATCTACATCAAGATAGGATGCAACACAAAGAAGTATGTGGTCAGTACTATGAAATTTATTGAGTATGTGAGATATGCATGTGGTATGATAAAATGCACTCGAAGGCATGCTTAAAATTGAGATCATGCATAATTCATGGTAAAACATGCTTAAAAATATCTGTAAAGTTGAAATCATATGATAATGGTAAAATCTGTAATGTGATGACTCAATGCAATATCATAAGCTGAAAATTTAGTCATAATCATAAGTCATAAGTAGTAAGTCTTAAATCTGAAAGCAAGGAGTCAATATATTTTTAAACTTGAAATTGTTTCTGTGAGAGGTTCTCTTAATCGACATAGACCATATGAGCTACATAGAATCCGATGTATCCTCCCCATCGAGTGGACCAATATACCTTGCCAGGGTATAAAGTCATAGTTATGGTGTGATCACTAATTCTAATTCCCAACAGAGGGGACTTATGAACCTAAGGGCCACGTAGTTCCAGTACTAAGGGTACTCTCACCCCGTCCAACTCGGTGCTAAGTACTACTCCCAAAATATACATATAGCTCATATAATACTGGGGAATATCTAATGCCAAAACTGATCATAACTAATGACATATCTGATGTCAAATCTGTTTGAAAAGCATAAGGGTATATCTAATACCATGCAATTCACATAGCTTAGCTAAACATATCAATATGCCCAACTTTTTCATAAAAATAAGGACATATCTAATGTCATGTAATTCATACTTCAAAATCCTTAAAACTTAGCATAGCCATAATTCAAAGTATACTTTTCTTTATAAATTCATAACTTTAAGAATTAGGCATGTAATTTCGTAAATACATAAGTGCATGTTATCTAAACATGACAAATTTCACTTGAAAACATGCAATATAGTGAAAATATACTAGAAATCATCTTTAATGTATGGGCTTTTGAAAACACTTAATGAATATCAAATAAATCATCGGTAAGTAATGAGAAACCTGGAACTGATGCTTTAAAACTGAACCCATAAGATTTTCCCAATTTAGTTAAGAACCCTAATTTCATAACTTCATAAATCAAAGTAAAAGTTTGGGGTTTTAGGCACAAGGGTGAAAGGATCCCTTGTTGAATACCTACATACCTTATTGAAGCTTGCTTGATCTGAGATGAAAAGAAATGGAGGATTAAAATTAGAGCTTGACACTTGGAGCTTGAAGGAGTTCTTTTCCTCTTTTGGTAGATGAATGAGGAATACTGAAAGACTTAGGCTATTAGGAATAGAAACCCTACTAAAAGTGGTCAAAATGACCTCACTTAAGAGTTAAAAGGATGGATAATTATAGAAATATCCTTGGGATTTAATAAAAAAATCTATTAAAAATCTCACATTCAGAAATCACTAGTGCAATCCACGAGCCGTAGACTGAACCATGACTCATGGTTTCCACTCGTTGTTCCTGGCCCAAATGATCAACTGCAGAAGATGTTTTACGAGTCAACATGATGAACAATAGAAGTAACTATGGTGCATAGACCCATTCTTAGTTCCTGGAGAATTTTGCAACCCTCATATCAAGTTCCACGAGTCAACAGGACAGTCCGTAGTTCAAACTACGGGCCGTAGAAGCCACTCGTGGTTCCTAAGGAAACTGTCAGCCCTCTGATCTGATTCCACTAGTGGACAAGATGGCCCGTAGATTAAACTATGGTTCGTAGAACACACTCATGGTTCTCAAACCAGAGGCTGAACCAGCAAATACAAACAACAATTTCATTCCATGGCTCGTGGTTTTGGACCCGTAATTCCTGAGATGAAACAAAATTTTCAGATTTCCTATATTTGAAAGTTGGATCAAATTTTGGGGTGTTACAAGTGAAAATTGAGCTTTTTAAACTAAAACATGATTGAACTAACTTTGGAAAACATGAATGCATGCTAGGATCATGAGACTGAATACCTAACATGATATCTAGTCTGGATTAAGAGTAGGGACTTAGCTGAAACTCATAAAGAGCGAGCGCATTCTTAGAAATCGTATTTAACTGAAAAGACATCAAACTGAGAGGGGTAACTATACGAGAAAACCATTCTTTTTAAAACTGAACATACTAATTTAGATTGACCTGAATGTAGTGACTTCTAGCCTTATGAATGGTTATCGATAGATTTGAAATAATCTGATATGAGGAGTCTATTATACTGGAAGCTGAAGCTACTTGATATAAGATATGAGCATTCTCGGCAGGGAGTAAGAACAAGGCTATTCCTGCCTTAACAATACGGTTGACAACCTTTCAGCTGAGGAAAACCTTTCAAACTACACTAACTTCTCTAACTACCAAACTGACCATCAACAACTACAGTTCTCACCAGCACACATATAGATACTAAGGTCTGTGTCTAACTATCTGCTTTCTCCATGTTTAAGCCTATCTCGATTAAATCTCTTGCGTCTAGAATACCTCTTAAGAATAGGATTCCTTCTTATCACAAAACCCAACTAACCTTGAGCTCCTAATCAAAGGGTCACTAGTCACACAAAGCAAATGCCCATATGTTCTACATTACAATATTAAAGCTTATAACTATGGTCACCTGATGGTTTTGTAGCTTACCCTATTCAAAACTTCTCCTCTCCGCCATAGCATAATTAGAAATTACAACTTGAAGAACTTCTACAGAGGGACATACTAAAATTCCTCATCTAACTATTTTGCATGAATAATCCTTGCCTCACATTTAACCCATATCTAGAAGCCAAGGGGGAACAAGTACACCAACAAGGAAAAGAAAATTGCTACCTCCAATCTAGGCTACTACAAGGCTTTCTCCCCTAACACTTATAACAACATAACCAGGATCACTGAAAGAAATGAGCAGGAGTATGAGCGTCACGAATGCAGGATTATTGATCCATTTTGACTTACACTAAACGTGATAAAGCCACTCAAGGTAAAGTCTGAGAAGTCGAGTGCAATGGCATGAGTACCACACACCTTGGACATATAAAGCATGGCTAGAGCAAGGAAATCATAAGCATGAACTTTTTCAAGAAATCAGGCCTGATCACATACATGGTGTAGCATGATTTGATTAGCCATTAAGGAATTTCTGAAGACTGACTAAGTAAATATGACTGAGCATACTGCGAGACATGATTTTACATAAATAACGAACCTCAAGGCATATAGCTGGGATTTATAAACTTACAGAGTAAGAGTAGAATCATTTTCTGAAGCAGTCACTTGTCATTTTAGAAGCTGAATATGGGCGTGAATCTAAATTAAGAGCGTAAATTGAAATAGGACCATGGAGCTGGCATACAAGGCATGCAGAAGGTATCATAATGGGAGAAGTATGGTTAGGATGCTAGAATGGAAATAAGCTTTTGCCTCCCTACCTAAATTTTTGCTAACATCCAATAGCATCACTACCTGAGCCTCAAACATCTGACTGATTCCACATCCCAACATCTCCCCCTTAAATTCATGCTACCCTTCCAAGGTAGTGAACTTCTCGCCAATCTCCAAATAGAACTATGATCACTTTACCCTAACAGAACAGACACTACTCTAGAATCTAGTATGAATAACCATTTTATTCTATATTCTAAGGCTCTCCCTCGCCTCAAGTTCTAGGCCTCACCCTTTCTATCTCGTATAGATGTTGTACACTTCACATCCATTAACTTCTAACCTACCCCTAGCAATGACATATCAAGCTTACATGGTTCTAACAACCCAAAACTCTCTCTTTCTACTACCCATAATGATGCCATACTCCTCTATCACTGCTTGTTCTAAGCTAAGACAACTCACAACCATATAAGAATAGGGGTCTGGGGACTATGGATGCATAAAGAAAGAAATCTAATGACATACCTGATTTAGCTTTTGGAGGAATACTCTGACTTGGCTGGCTAGGAAGTTAAAGGAATTGGTTTTGGAGATGAACACCACCGTTGCTCCGCTTAGCTGAGGGGCAACCACTGATCCTATGACCTAACTGACCACACCTAAAACACCCTTCTTTGCCAGCAAGGCACTCACCTAGTTGAAAGTTACCACAACTACTACAACAGGGGTACGTCAAGGTCTTCGGAACCCTACTATGACAAGACTGATAATCTAGTGCAGGTGTGCTAACTGGAGATGGAGTTGGTCTGGATGACCTCTACTGAAAAGATAACTGGTTCCTATGACCAGTTTTCTGTTGACTAGAGTCGTGGTTCCATGTTCTGGTTTTCTTGTACATCCTCTTTCTCTTCATCAGTTTCTCTTTCTCATTCAACTTAAATGTCATGGCTTGATCCAACATATAGATGGTTTCACAAAATTCTGCATTCATAACCGCATAGTCAGGAATAAGAGGATTATCATGCCTTTTGGAGTTTCTTCGTGAAGGCATAATCTGAAATGCATACGGAATGAATTAGAAGGGTAAATAGAGTTAAACTCTATCGCACGATAGTAAACATGAAATAAGTGATGTTTTTCCTAAGACACCTCATAGCCTCCCCTCATAACTGTGGCAAGCTTCACACCCATGGAACAGACTCTACTTGATGCAGCTTTCAGACACCCTAGGACTCTTGAACCTGATGCTCTGATACCAAGTTTATCACACCCCGAGACTACCCCCTGAATGTAACATGGGACCCAATATCACAAGTGATCTCAAGATAACCCTCTAGCCTTAGCATGACTTTAAAATTGAACAAAACATAAGAATGGAAGTTTAACGGAAGAAATGAGCAACTTAATCTGTTATATAAGTACAAGTGTAAAAATGACAATCTGAATACAACTGAATATCTGACTCTATGTTTGAAAGCCTCTACTACTGATGATCTACTAGGACAAGTCCCTAGCTAACTCTAAATACTAAAATACTGAAATAAGCTAAATACTAAAATAAAGCTAAACTTCATGTCCTCAAACGAGAAAAACTCACCAAGCTGGCTAGATGTGTTGCTGATATACTAGCCACGAATCTGGGGATGGGCTACAAAATCTACATCATGATAAGATGCAGCACAAAGAAGTATGCGGTCTGTACTATGAAATGTACTGAGTATGTGAGAAATGCATGTGGTATGAAAAAAAGCACTTGAAGGCATGCTTGAAACTGATATCATGCATAATTTGTGGTAAAACATGCTTTGAAATATCCTTAAATATGAAATCATATGATAATGGTAATATCTGTAATGTGATGACTCAATGCAAAATCATAAGCTAAAAACATAGTCATAATCATAAGTCATAAGTAGTAAGTCTGAAATCTGAAAGCAAAGAGTCAATACACTTTTAAACTTGAAACTGTTTCTGTAGAAGGTTCTCTTAACCAACATAGACCATGTGAGCTACATGGAATCTGATGTATCTGCCCCATTGAGAGGACCCAATATACCTTGCCAGGATATAAAGTCATAGTTATGGTATGATCACTAATTCTAGTGCCCAACAGAGAGGACTTATAAACCTATGGAGGCAAGTAGTTCTAGGTGGGACTAAGGGTACTCTCACTCCATCCAAATCTGTGCTAAATACTACTCCCAAAATATACATATATCTCATATAATACTGGGGCATATCTAATGCCAAAACAGATCATAACTAATGACATATTTGATGTCAAATCTGTTTGAAAAGCATAAAGGTATATCTAATACCATGAAATTCACATAGCTTAGCTAAACATATCAATATGCCTAACTTTTTCATAAAAATAGGGACATATATAATGTCATGTAATTCATACTTCAACATCCTTAAAACTTAGCATAGACATAATTCAAAACATACTTTTCCTTCTAAATTCATAAATTGAACAATTAAGCATGCATGTTCATAAATACATAAGTGCATGTTATCTAAACATGAAAAATTTCACTTAAAAATATGCAATATAGTGAAAACTTGATAGAAATCATCTTTAATGCATGGGCTTTTGAAAAAACTTAATGAATCTCAAATAAATCATGGGTAAGTAATGAGAAACCTTGAATTGATGCTTTAAAACTAAACCCATAAGATTTTCCCAATTTGGGTAAGAAACTGTAATGACCCTTCTGGTCATTTCCACGTATAAGTTTTGAAGTCAAGCAAATCGACAAAAGTTATCGTAAGTTCTTAAAAAAATTTCCTGAACTTTGGGTCAAATGTATCAGGGCTTTTCTCTCAATATATAAAGAGTTAGAAGTCCCCCAAAATACCAAATCGAAGGTCTACGAGTCTAGTTTCCTACACACAAAACCTCACGTCCAACTGATCTCAGAGTAAAAAGTTATGACTGTTTTACCGCGGACTGTCTGGCAGAAAATGGGTTGCGAACCGGGTCACGAACCGGGTCGGGTTAAACTCGATTTAAGCCTCGACTTCACGTTTTAAAACACCATTTCAGTTCTGAAACAGTGATAAAACATAAGGGAGGATCCCGAGAGAATTCTTGAGTATCAAAATCGTGCGTTGGCGAATTACGAGCCTAAACTTAAGAATTTTATTAGCATCGTGCGTGTATTTGAAAATATTTTATTTAAAAGTTGAATTTGGTAAAAATTATATTATCATTGCCTTTTCAAATATTTTAAAAGGTTTATGAAAAATATCTTTGATACGATATAAGGGTTTATGTATTTATTTTATAAGGTTTTTATACATTGTAATATTTTAACGGAGATAGTAAATTTAGTGATGTTGAAAATTATGTTTATAATATAGTAGGTTTTGTTTGAAATAATTTTCTATGAATTATGTTATATTTAAAATATTATATTTATTTTACCACGAATTTATGCAATACCCGAATATATACGTATTGGGGAATAAATATCTTGGTGCCACCTCTACCTCCACGTGGAAGTGGAGGGAGTGGACACCATAACCTTACCTAAGTGGTGGCATCATTGGAACTTGCAACATTAATTCCAGCAAGCACTTATATCCTTTTGCTCCACATACTAATGGCTGCCTACTCACTCAACCATTTAAGCAAATTGCAATATTTATTGCTTCCTATCCACTGGAACCGTTTGAACAAATTGCTGACACAAAAATTGTTAATTATCAAATAGAAAATCAATTATCTACGTCAAGTTATTCAATCCCAAATCTGATTCTGATCTAGTTTTGGATTTTCTCGGAGTGGTTCGAGCTTGGACATCGTTCTAGCATCTTGTCATCGGACGACAGGTAGGTTACGGTTTATTTTCCCTAGACTCCATATATATAAAATAAAATTGTATTAATGGGCATCCTTGGGTTGGTTTATTAGGTTGGTACCACAGACTTTGACCGCTTTACTCATGTCCGCCTACTTTTGTTCCTCCGTTGTTTGTAGTATTTGCCGATATATTTTATTTACCCTTGTGGTCCTGTGAGGCCTTGTTGACTCTGGAACATAGAAGGTGGGATTTTGGGAATGTCCGCGAGTCCCGGGCATAGAATTATCCTTCTAGGCTGGTTATGCTTGCTGAGTAGCTGTGGGCCTGTGCAGGGTCGATAGGTTGATTGTGAGTTGCTGGGCAGCTATTGTGTTTGATCATACCATTTCCATGCATATAAAAGGTTTTATCATGTTTTACTATGGTTTTGGCTTCGGGCCTACTGGACACTATTTTCTAAACCTTGCATGGCCCGGGGGGCCCGTTTTTGATGGAAATAATTTGGAAATGGTTTGATTTAACTTGTGAATATTTCTGGATAAAGGAAAGTAAAATTATGTTTAAATCACCAGTTTTACGATTAACGCTAGATTCGGCAGGGCCGGAGTGCTAGTTGAGTTTTCTTGCTACTTGAGATGATTTTTAGACTCGGTCAGACCGAGCACCTGAGATGACTTTTTACTGTTTAGACCCGGTTACGCCCGGGCACCCTTGGAGGGGTTTTTGAGACATTTTCCTACTACTTTAGTCCTGGACAGGGTCTGGGCATTGCATATTCGAGACTGGGTCTCTATCCTGATACCGGACGATATGTGTTGATACTGAGTTTGAGTATGGGGTTGGGACCTCCATGGACCTTGCCATCCGGGCCAGGGCTACGGGCTGCGTGTGCCGGAGGAGGGGTATACGGTGGAGTAGAGGTATACGGGCAATGTCCTTCCATGGAACCTACCTGCTGGGCCGGATCGGCGCCGAGGAGGTACATACAGAGATACCATGGCACTTGAGATCTTCATGCATCATATCATTCATTGTTTGAGGCTCCACCCTTGTTTGCTGTTTGCTGATTGTACGCTCCGATAGTATGGGATGCCGGAGGGTTTGTTTTCACTTGTTTGTGTTCCTCGGTTGTATGGGCAGCCGGGGGACTGTAGGTAGACTTTTGTTATTTGCTTACAGAGTTGTCCTCTATTATGGATAAGTATGAGGTTGGTCACTGCTAGACTGTTAGTTTATGGTTTGAGATTGATATGATTAGTTGAGTTTGATTTATGTCTCTGAGCATGCCTATCATTACTCTTTCTCTCTTCTTCTTACACTTGAGGTTACCGGTATACCGTCCATTTCGTAAACTTATTTTGTATACACTGTTGTTGCAAGGACCCCAGGTGCGTTGTTTCTTACTTTCTCCTGTGCCTATGGTGTGTATATTCTGCTTACTAGCCTCATATGTGGTTCTGTTGATTTCCCTCTGGGCTAGTTCCTGTGTACCTTTCGTTGCTTTCTGTGACTACTTGCTTCTATTCTGTCTATTACTGCGCTTTTATCTTATATGTGCCCAGTCGGCCTATGATACCTACTGGGTACCTTATGCTTCGCATTTGGTGCTCACCCCTACCCCTGCATCTTTGGGTGCAGATCCTAGTGTGGGCCATCGCCGGTAGATCGTTGAGATTCGTGCGTGGAGATCTGTTGAGGACTACTTCAGGCTGAGGGTGAGCTCTTGGCGATCGGAGCTTAGCTTTAGTTTATCTTTTGCCTCATGTACTCTATTACCATTCAGAGACATCTGTATATATAGCTTTGGTTTATTTGCACTCCATGTATGTAGTTTGGCTCTATACTATGATACCAGGTCTTGGGGTTTGGTTTAGTTTCCGCATATGTATATATTTATATCCCTTTTATCTATTTTATTCGTCTTGTTCCCTTATTTGCTAGATAGTAGCCCATTACTAACTGTTCTGGGCTACGGGGATTGGTTTACCTACCGGGGGTTGTAGGTGCCATCATGACCGAGAAATTGGGTCGTGACAGAACCCTAATTTCATAACTTCATAAATCAAAGTAAAAGTTTGGGGTTTTGGGAACATAGGTGAAAGTATCCCTTGTTGAATACCCACATACCTTATTGAAGCTTGCTTGATCTACGATGAAAAAAAATGGAGGCTTGAACTTGGTGTTTGAAGGAGTTCTTTTCCTCTTTTGGTAGATGAATGAGGAATAATGAAAGACTTAGGCTATTAGGAGTAGAAACCCTACAAAAAGTGGTCAAAACGACCTCACTTAAGAGTTAAAAGGGTGGGTAATTATAGAAATACCCGTGTGATTTAATTAAAGAAAAGCTGTTAAAAATCTCAGATTTAGGAATCACGGGTGTAATCCACGAGCCATATACTGAACCACGACTCGTGCTTTCCACTCGTGGTTCCTGGCCAAAATTATTAATTGCAGAAGATGTTGTATGATTCAACAGGATGAACCGTAGAAGGAACTACAGTTCGTAGACCCATTCGTAGTTCTTGGAGAATTTGGTAGACCTCAGATCAAGTTCCACGAGTGAACAAAACGGACCATAGTTCAAACTACAGGCCGTAGAAGCCACTCGTGGTTCCTAGGAAACTGTCATCCCCCTGATCTGATTCCACGAGTGGACAAGACGGGCCATAGATTGAACTATGGTCCATAGAACCCACTTGTGGTTCTCAGACCAGAGGCTAAACCAGTAGATACAAACCACGAGTTCATTCCATGACTCATAGTTCAAACTATGGCCCGTGGTTTGGACCCGTAATTCTTGAGATGAAACAAATTTTCAGATTTCCCAAGTTTGAAAGTTGGATCGAATTCTAGGGTGTTACAAGATTGTTGTTGTTGAACTTGTATGGAAAAGACTATTTGTTAATTGATTGCATGCTAAGTGTTGAATTCCCATTACTTATTATGTGTTTTTCTGCTTCATGTTATATTGGTCGGCCTATGATACCTACCACTACATAGTGTGTTGTACTGATACTACCTTGTGATTTTCTTTCATTAAGTGCAGACCGTGTTCCAAAAGCTTAGATAAGACCTCGGCTAGAGTAGAGACTAATAACAGATCCAAGGGTGAGCACTTCTTCTCAGGCTGCCATGGATCCTCCATGAGTTATTGTCCTTCTTCCGGACAATGGGACTCGCATATCTTATAACTTTTAGATATTGTTAGATATCTTAGACTATGTTGTCTTAGAGTTCTAGACGATGACTTTCAGTTCTTGGAGATATATATTAGTTATGGAATTTTACATTATGTTTATATTATATGAAGGTTTATTATATATTTCTTGCTTTGACTGGTATTACTGTTTATTCCTTTAAAATTGGTTAAGTCTTAGAGTTAGGTGGGTTTGTTTGGTTTTCCCACTGAAGGGTTAGTGTGGGTGCCAATCACGGCCCATCTGGGTCATGACAGAATGTGATGAGAGCATGGCTAAAATGATGACTCAAGTGGAACTTCTTTTCAAACATATGATAGGTGCCGGAGTTAGAAGTGGGAATGCCATTGGGGTTCATAAAGACAAGACCCATGAAGAAGATGAGGCTTATGCATTGTTTGATAAGGTGGTCCACTACATGTCAAATTAAGTGGCAGATTCTCTCCAGGGGTACCAAGGTACCAATCAAGGCTCTTGGTGACCAAGGGATGAGAATCAATATTA
Organism: Jaltomata sinuosa; assembly: GCA_003996215.1. Classification (NCBI taxonomy): domain Eukaryota; kingdom Viridiplantae; phylum Streptophyta; class Magnoliopsida; order Solanales; family Solanaceae; genus Jaltomata; species Jaltomata sinuosa. The sequence goes on along the minus strand of QJPP01000280.1, from coordinate 273,991 downwards.
TAATAAAGAAAGAAGTATCCCATGGAGGGATCGTGATCGAGAAAGGGACCATAATGGCCCATGGAGAAAGAGAGAGAGATCGTGAAAGAGATGGTAATCAATATAGCCACCGTAGTGTGAATCCTTGTATATCTCATCCTAAGGTAGATGTTATTCCAATTCAAACAGGAGTTAGCAACCTCGCTAGCTCAAGATTGAGGATATGTTGGCTAGTGTATTAAAGAAAGTAGATTCTATGGATAATAGGGTGAGAGAATTTTAAAATGATGTATCAAACCTCACTCAAATTGTGAGTTTGCACTCAGCCTCAATCAATCATCTTGAAGCTCAATAGAATAATTTATCAGCATAAATGAACCCATGAATGAAGGGTACACTTCTGAGTGACACTCTTCCTAACCCAAATAATGACGGCCATGTTATGGCTATTATCACTCAAAGTGGGAAAATACTTGATAGTGTGGGCAAAGCAACCAAAGAAGTTATTCTTTAAAAGAAAAGTGGTGAGAATCCAAAGGTTGGGGTGAAGCCTATGTCACCCATGTTGAATATTTATGTGAAGAGTGTGGATGTATTTGATGAAAATCCAAGTGAGGAGAAAGAAAAGGTTGAGTCACCTCCTTAAGTTGTGATCGATATAGAGGAGGAAGAAGAGTAACAAGTTTCGAGTGAGCCAAGGTCGTTACATAAATTTCCTCATCTTATCCTCAAAGATTGATCAAAAAGAAGGAGGACAATCAATTCAACCAATTTGTTGACTTATTTAGTAAGCTATCAGTTAACATTCCTTTTGTAAATGCCTTGCTACAGATGCCAGGGTATGCCAAGTTTATGAAGGAGCTTTTAAAGAAAAATATAGTTATTGATGTGGGCATGATAGAGGTGTTACATCATTATAGTGCAATCATGGAAAGTAACTTGACCCCAAAGAGAGAAAACCTGGGAGCCTTTACCATTTCTTACACCATCGGGTATAATTGTTCAACAAAGCCTTGTGTGACCTAGGGGCAAGTATTAATTTGATGTACCTCATGATTTTCAAGAAATTGGGCTTGGAATCTCCCAAGACAACTCCAATGAGGTTTCTTATAGCTGATCGTTCAATAAAATTCCTGGTTTGTGTCCTATTTGATATGTTGGTGAAGGTCGACAAGTTCATTCTTTTGGAAAACATTATGATATTGGATTGTGATGTGTACTAAGAGGTACCTATCATATTAGGTGCCCATTTTTAGCCACCGGACGAGCACTAATGGATGTTAAAATGGGAGAACTCAAATTCTAGGTTGGTAGTAAAGAGGTCACGTTTAATGCTTGCCAATTAATGAGACCACCGGATGAGAATAGGGTCATGTCTGTGATTGCTACAATGGATGAGATGATTTAATATCTTTATGGAGAAGAGCTTGGAGGAGAGTTGCCAAGTAAGCAACTTGTGCTATATGATAGTCGAGATAATAGGGACCCCGAGGATGTTAGCATGCTCAAGCCGCCAAAGTTGGTGAATGTGTGCATTGGTCCTAATGTCACTCTATCAATTCTCACATCTGATGAGTTTCATACTTGGCAAAAGGATTAGTTGGTGACACTTATGAGATGATAAATCCAGAGCTTTGGATGGAATTGTGCTAATCGCATTGGCATAGCTCCAGATAAGAATTGATCCTTTAGGTAGTATCATCATGTCGCGACATAAAATCAAGCATTTTTTGGGAGGTAACTCAAGTATTTTTGATTTATTTACTTTACTCTTTTGTTGTTTTTCAATTGTTTAGTAATGCGTGAAGATTGAAAAGTGGCAAAGTACTCAAAAGTTCCTAGAACAGGACACGCACTCCACTTGCGAGATGTGTATGCAAACCTATAGCACACAGGTAGAACGCACACTAAGATCAGTGAGCCTAGAAGAAAGATGAAACATTCTCGGCACCTGCGAGCTTATATGTGGAATGCATGTGCAGACCTGTAGCACACATGTGCTACCGTAGTTCCAACACAGTGAACAAAGAGTAAGATTGTCACTTGTAGTACACATGCGAGCCGTAGGTAGCTATCTCTGAAATATATGTGAAGGCATAGGCACAGGTACGTATTTTTATTTTTTCGCCTAACCCATTTGACCTTGACCCGACCTTCTTTACCCGCGCATCTTCACCTTTTTAACCCCCTCAAAACCATCTTTTTCTTCCCCTTCTCCATTTCAAATAGTCCAAACCTTCAATACTTCTCCCACAAACTCCCCCAACTCCTAAAATTCCTTCACCACACTCATCTTTTTCTCTTTACTGCTGCACCACTAGTCTCAACTGTTACCGTCGCTATCCGTTTTTTGGTGATATTGTTGGTCTCCATTGTTGGAATTCAAAAGATTCAATTTTCACCCATCCACTTTACTATCTTCACTTGTGGTATGCTCCTCTATATTAAATCATGTTTTTAATTGTTTTGGGAGTATTTTTGGTTAAGCATGCTAGTTTAAATCTACCATATCCCCAATATGTTTTAAATTTAATTTTGAATTTCGATTTTTGGTCTTTTGTTGTTGTGGATCACGTTAAAATGGTAGATCTTCTTCTTATATTGATGCTTTTTGTTTATGCCAATTTTTATCATGAAATTTTGAGTTTGGGGTGAAATCTGAGTAACCCACTCATAGTAATGCATGGTTTGGCCCTATGATATATAGGGTGATGTCATTCTTAAGGGTAAATCATCGTTGCTTTATGTTTTGCTTGAAATAGTGTTGTGTTAGGCCTAAATGTTGTCCATTGTCCCCATGAGTGGACTAGTGGATTATTATTTGTTCGGTGAGTGCTTTGGTTGAGTGTGAGCGTTAATTATGCATTTTTTGTGATCTTTCTTGAAAAAGCATATGGCTTGACATTTCCCAATGATAGATGGGGTAACATCCTTCTTAAAGAAAGTCATTGAGCATATGTTTGATGATCGTATTATGGTCTTGGTCTTATTGGTATGTTTTTTGGGGAATTTGGAGTACGCCTTGAACTTTTAAATTGGTCAATTATTTGCCTTCGTATTTTTTGCTATTGTAAAAGTATGTTTTAGGCCCTATTAGGCACTTACATGCCATAGGTGTTGCCTTGTAAAATGCATGTGCAACGCAAGTAAAAACGGAGAGTTAAAACACTCATTACTTCTCACATGTGTTTCACCTGTATATCTCAAGTCTTCACCTGTGAAACATAGGTGGCAATGCAGGTGTTGCTGAACCAGGCCAGCTTTCTGCCAAGCACATGCACCAACACATATGTTCCACATGTTTGCTTATACAAAATGCATGTGCTAGTGGAGATGCCCAATTTTTATGTCAGTTCCTGCCTATCACATGTGGTTCACGTGCGTGTTGTAGGTCTCCACCTATGAAATGCATGTGGAACGCATATGCTGGTAGTCAGCTCCTTACTACTTTTTTTTTTGCATTCCATTTATTTTTCGTTCCTTAGCTCCTTGTAGTTGTTTCCTGTTATTTCCTAATGAAAAGTATAAAAAAAGTTTTTTGTTTTCTTTCCTTGGAAGTTACATCTTTTTGCAGGAACATGTCTTCATCCAGGAGAAAAGCTAAAGGCAAATCTTCAATGGCGGTTAATACACCTAACATCCCTCCAGAGCCTGTGCAAAATAAGGAACAAATAGTGGCACAACGCTAATTTGTCCTTGAGGGAATGGAACCTTATTATCTCACCTTTTGTGAGAAGAGAATGATCAATGAGAAGGCTTGGTTTGATGTAGACTCCTTCAAGGATGACATCCCCAACATAGAAAAGTAGTTCAACGTATGGGTTTGGGACCCATTCATGGATGTCCCAAGTCCTTATTTTCAAGATTTAATAAAAGAATTATATGCGTCTTATCAGGCTAGGCAATATATTTTTAAGCACAAGGGATGAGTGGCCAAGATGCCATATTTGTCATTGGTTCTAGTGAGAGGAAATAAGGTCTGCATTACCCCCACTATTATCAACTCTATTTATTGGGATGAGCCGGTGCGTCAAAGAGCAGGGTTTGCCAGGTTTTTAGCTATAAAGAATGATCAATATGCTTGGGTGGCCAGTGTTATTGCTAAGTGCCACCCTCTTTGGGCTGTGACTAAGGGTGGTATTTCTTGCCATGATCTAATGTTCGAGGCTAGGATGTGGCTCGACTTTGTATGCACAAGGCTCATTCCTTCAAAGAATACAACTTATGCTTCAATCGTGGCAGCTATTATCATTTCTTGTATCATGACTGATATTCTTATGAATGTTGGTGAAATTATAGCAAAGCAATTCAAGAGGAGGGATAGGCATCAAGCTATTTCTATGCCCTTCCCAGTCTTTATCAGTGCACTATGTCTTTGAGCTAAGTGCCCTCGTCTCAAGCCATTAAATGAAATATCCCGATTAGAGGGTGTAATTGACTTGGCCACTAAACGAGATAAAGATGCTCCTCTCATTAAAAATAAAAAGCTCTCTTCAAGTTTTCATACATCAAAAGCTATTGGGTCTTCTCTTACTAGTACTCATACTCAATTGGAGGACATTGTTCCTATTCCTGAGGTGTCGGGAAATGCCTGAGTTACTCCCTTACCTCCTAGTCCTTCTCCTTCACGAGTATATTCTTTAAGACGTGGCCTTCTCAATCTTGCTAATATGTCCTTTGACAATGATTCCCTTTTGTGCAAGATAGCCAAGGACATTAGATAAATTATTCGGAATGCCATTAATGCAACTTTGAAGCCAGTGTTGAGTAATTTGAGAAAACTTTATGCCCAGATTGATACTGTTGAAGGAAATGTTAGTTCACTGAGAGGGGAATTTGACCGATAGACATCGAGGGTTCCATATTTAAGTTTGGACTTGATTTTACTGGCAGTAACTACAGTATCACCCTAGAGAGAAAGAGGATCCCTATAGATGATTGGTGTATAGGTGATGATCTGACTGAGAATGTTGAGATGGTTGAGATTCAAGAAATGGAGCAGGATAGTTTGGATGTGACCCAACACCTGAGCGCTTCACAGCAGGTACAATAAATAGTACAATTATTTAAAGAGATAGTTGAAGCTCCTCATGCCGACTCCAGTTAGGGTCCTCTGAACCTCTCCTTCAACAAGTAAATTACACTTCAAGATTGGTGGAAATTTGTCTCCCTATATAGCCCTCTTGAGGTCTTCAAAGATCCCTCAATTCCTTTTATTTTTGAATTTAAAATTTATTTGGCCCATGCTTATATCCTTCCAGAGCCTAAGCCTTTGAGATAGCAGTGTCCAAAGCACTGGAGAAAGAACCATCCTTATTCTTAGCTTTTAAAGGGATTTCTCACGCCCATTCCTTTTATTATTTTCCCTTGGGTATAAGCATTATTTTGGTTGAGGGTGAATGAGTGCTATTTTTATTTGGTGCCCTTGTCGGGCTTGATTTGTAATTTTTATCATTGTTTGGACCTTTTCGGGCATGTCTTAGATGATATGTATTTTGCCCTCGTCGGGACTTTATTCTCTTATTATTTATCTTATGCCCTTGTCGGGCTTGATCTTTTATTTTAGATGTTCATTATGCCATGTTGCTGGGTTAGTCTAACACACTAATTGCCTTACTACATGTGCTTTGCAAACTTTGTTTAGTGCCTTTGTCAGGCCTCATTCTCAAATGATCCATGAACACATATTTTAGATATCGCCTTTGTAGATAATATTTATTTTTGAATAAACTCCGATAGTTTTCTTTATACCACAGTTCTTTCTCAAGGAGCAAACTTTCCTTTTCTTTATTTTTGTATTGAACCGGGTGACATTTCCCTATGATAGATTGAGAGAAGACTTTCTTATGGAAAAAAAGTCAAGTTTTAGTCTTTATTTTGAGTCTATTTTGCACTTGTCTTGAATAGGACCACCAAAAACTTTCTTGGCAAAAGAATTTGGCAATAGAGAAAAGAGGGGAAATGAATTGAAAAACATTATCTTGTCATGATTTTTACATTCTTCATTTGGCTTTTTTATTCACAAATGAGTTGTGTAAAATTCGAAATAGCTTGTCAAAAATTATTTGTTCCAATTAATTTTGAGAATAATTATAGACTCCTTGTATTGTAATGCCTTGTATGGTAAGATTTAGTTCCTTCTTGTGTATGCATGTCGTCTAGAACGTGCTCCAAATGTGATTCAAGGCTAAATCCTAGATGTTCCTTAACTTGGAAAATGACCTTAGGCCTTTTTTGAATAGTCACTTTACCAAAAAGTTCCTTCCATTAACATTGATCTTAGTCAACCTCTTTTATCCTCTAACCTCTTTCTTGGCAATCATGTTACACACCTTGACCCTTCTTGAATCCTCTATTTTGATACATGTTCCTTTCTAATTGCTAGTAATGAGAATGTAGGCTAAAAGCCTATGTTTTGGGGGCTTTGAATGAAAAATAGAATGTTGATAAAGGTAAAAGACTTTGTTTGGGGGTGTGTTCTTTAATGATTGAATGAGGAGTTGAGCTTCAATACGAGGTAGAACCTAATGTTTATCTGGTGAATTGCTTGAAGATACCAAAAGATGAAATAATAAAAGAAAAAGAATTGAGTTTGTGCTACCTCTTGCCTCATAAATGAAAATTAGTAGAACAAGGTGTTGGGAAGAATTGATTTGGGAGAAACTTTGGTTGTGAGAGGGAGAAATAATGCGACGATGAATCAATGATGTGAGCGGTATACTTGAATTCCCTAATGATATCGTTAGGGAGGTTTAGTCACTTGATCCAAATGATATCCTTACCTTAACTCTAGCCTACATAGTTACCCACAAGTCCTTAGTGATTCTGAGGTTTGCAATTCGACATTAATGGTGAATTACATAAAGGGAAAGCCTATGATTCTATATGAGTGCACTCAAGCTTCTTTGAGAGAGTGGGCATTTTTGTGTTCTCTTATAAGCCCTATATTGTGAATTACATGATTGTGAGTGGGTACTCTCTTGTGGTGAGTGGCATTACATCATTGGAGTAAATAGTGAAGTCTTGACATCAATTTAGAGGAATGAATGCGACAAGTTGTGTAGTGCATTTTAAGGTAATCCTTGAAGGTTGATGCCAATGACTTAAGATGCTTGATGATATTATCTTAAATGAAAAGTTCCCCAAATTTTGAATGAAAGATGTCTCTTGAAAAGAGTTTTTGAAGTTATTGTTTTTGCCTTGTGCTTATAGTGGTACCACATGAGTTTACTACTTATGTTTAAGTCTTTTGTTTCGAATCTTTTGTTTATTGTTTTCTTTTATTTCGAGTCGAAGCAGTCCTATGGGAAACCCTTGTGTCTTGGGAAGCTTACATCAATCCTTTGCCTTATGAGTGTTTTGCTTCAGGACAAGCAATAGTTCAAGTTTGCAGGTTTGATAAGTTTGTAATTTACAAACTTATTTAGATCTTAAACATGAATCATTGCCTAGATTTGATTCTATTTGGAAGGATTTTGTGCTTTTATTCTCTTAAATGTAGGCATTAATGTAGAATAAAGATAGAAGAGGATTTAAGCCCAAATGGACTAAGAAAGGAAGGAAGTCAAGAGAAGATCAGGATAGAAGCAATCACATGAAGCTCTACATTGGGACATGTGTGCCACAAGATGGCACCTGCATTTTGCAGGTGCCAACGGAAGAGGAAGCATGCAAACTGCCTAAAATACTAGGCACATATGTGCCACAAGTCATCACATTCGATCACATGTGCTAACGCATGAGGAGCTGCAAGTGACAACTTGAACACTGCCTGAAGGACTCGGTACCTACGTGTTGCAAGTCCTCGCATGTGGCCGCAGGTGCAAACGCAGAGGGAAATGCAAGTCACCAGACGGACAAAATCATCTACACTTCAATTGTGTAATTGGGAAGCTTCTAAGGTCGATTTTGGGATCTGCGCAAGGAATATTACTTTCAGTTTTTCCCCAATTTGTGTAGATTATTAAGTACACTTTGTAGAGTATAACATTTAGCTTCTTCTTCATTGAAAATAATGAAAAATCAATTGTTAACCATTCAAAGCTTGAAATTGAAGTTAGTTTTTTGCATATGAATGGAATTGAGGATTACCCAATTGGTATATTTTCTCTTTCCTTTAATATGAGTAGCTAATTTCCTTTTAGGGGTGTGTGCAATGATAGGTGTTTAAAATTAGGATTTGGTATTAATTATTTGTACTTATAATTAATAATATGTGTGTGTCTATTGAATCCTTCAAGTTTTAATTAAATAATTAATGGTTTCAAACATTGATTTAGCTTTTTAATTATGATCTTTGCTTGATAAAGAAGTTCTATAATTGGATATGAATTCATAGGGAGGATTTGGGAATTTCTCATCAATAGTTTAGTCTAGAAATACCTTGCCTTAGGAAGTTCCCATCTAAGGATTATGGATAGAAATATTTCAACCCACTTAAGTTATTTGGTTGGTTTGTTGCTAAAACCTTAGGGTTTGAAAGAACCCAAGGTATATATGTTTGGTTGGTTAAAAACGATTGAACATAGCTTTAACCTAGGCTACCCGCATGATAATCAAGCATAAGTTCAATGATTAATCCCAATTCCAATGTTATGACCCCATCGGAAGCACACCCCTAGTTTCTCCGACTTTGAGATTAACAATCTTGTTACCTCGTAATTATACCAAACAGTTTTTGATTACTTGGTCAAACCACTTCTCCCATTTACATTTTGTCTATACAATACGCTTGCTTGAGCGAATTAATTTATTAATCTTGGTGAATCTTGAGTCTAATCCTTGTGGTAAATCAACCCTGACTCTTACTGGGTAACTTGTTTTGCAACAACCATAGCCCCTTCCTTAATTGGATTATTGTTTTGGACGTTATCAGCAGCAGCTAGTACAATCCACACTTGTTGATCTCTTTCTCATTTGAGGTTTGCTATTGTTCAGATCGTAGTGAGCTCCATGCATCTGGAGATTTACTGCTTTCCTCTACTCTTGCTGTCTTTATTTTATATTTTGGTAGAAAGTATGTACTTTGTATAATGATATTCTGTACTTTACATGCTCTTGTACCCGTGACACCAGGTCTAGGGTTTTGTTTTTATGTATATATCTCATCTTTATTGATCTCTCTAGGGCCCACCTTGTATATTTTATACCGTTATGTATATATCTATGCTGGTGGCCCTTTCTTATTTTGTATCTTACTTTTACTTTATTTGTTTTAACTTTAATTTGTAGTATCATTTTTAGGGTTTGTCTTTCCTACTAGGTGTTTTTAATAGGCGACATCATGACCCAATTTTAGGCCGTGATAGTCTGGTATCTGAGCTTTAGATTTACAAGTCTTACTAGTAAAAGAGCAAGTGTCTAGTAGAGTCTCGTGAATCAGTACGATGACATCGGTATCCTATATGCGAGAGGCTATAGGGCATTATTAGCAAAATTCTATCTTATTGCTTCCTTATCGTGTGTCCTTGGCTACACCAACTTGTAAATTTCATTTGTATCACTCTTTCTCAGATGGATCGGACAAGATTGGCAGCAGGTTAGGAAGAGGCCCCCTGCACCTACAGTTAGAGCTCCAGCTAGGGACGGGGCAGAGTTCAGGGTAGGGCATGAGCTGCCGCACCAGGTCAGGCCTATGCTAGGGTTCCATCTCTAGAGCCACCAGTTGAGTTAGAGGATATTTCGTATAAGCTAGTGGGCATGGGCTCAGTCTAATATTCGATAGGTTTTATGGCTAAACCGGTCTTGTAGTGTGTCTTTTTAGTTTTCTGGAGGGCATGTCACAGCTCGAGGCTTCACCCAGTACTCATGGGTGGCTCACAGGTTTGAGATAAGGCTCAAACTTTAACCCAGGCAGTGGCATAGGGTTCAGGAGTGCATCATGCTACTGAAGATCCCTTATTAGAGTCGTTGACCATTCCGACAGTTGTTCAGCCTATGGGAAATAGTCTGTCCATGTCTTCTAAGATGCCAGGTCAGTTCATTCGATTGGGTCATTTGAGATTTTCTGGTGCTCCAGGGGAGGATGCTCAAAATTCTTGATCAGTTGCTAGGAGAGGTTGCATAAACTCAGATTTGTAGAGTCACATGGAGTAGATTACATTGTATTTTAGTTGGATTGGGTAGCAAATCAGTGGTGGAGGTCTTATATTGCTTATAGACCAGCTAGGTCACCTTTGATAACTTGGGCTCAGTTTTTCGAGGCTTTCTTTGAGAAGTATGTACAACTTGAGAGAGTGGATAAAAGATGAGTTCACCAGGTTAGAGCAGGGTTCTATGACTATTTCTGAGTATGAGGTTTGCTTTCATGAGTTGGCTAGGCATGCTCTTATGATTTCACCGACCGAGCACGAGAGGTTGTGTTGCTTTGTTAGAGGGTTGACCTTATTACTTCGTATAGTTACTGAGATCATGGTATCTTCTGGTCAATCCTTCTTAGATGTTGTTGATCATAATGGCACCATCAAGAGTTCATATTGTGAGGCCTGCGGGGGTAGCTATTAGAGGCCTCATCACTAGGGTAGCTATAGTGGTCCACTGTTCTGAGGTAGAGGCTTCTTTGGAAGGGGTCAGCAACAATAGTGCTTTCTTCCTAGTAGACTTGTTCAGAAAACACTACAAACTTCTGAGAATGGGTAACCAGATTAGAGTGGTCACGGCAACCAAGGTTTAGGTCAAACTTCTTATGGTGCACAGTCTGGGTATTTAGGCCTTGGTGGCTAGTCTGGTTCAACGGGTTCTTCTCCATGGGATTTAGCGAGCAGAGGTTTCTATGAGTATGGTATGTTGGGTCAATTTGCTAGAGGTTTCCCTAGATTCAGACATGGTGGTCAGCAAGGTCAGTTAGGTTAGGCCCCAAGAGCTCTAGTACCACCAGTCAGAGGTGGCACGCAAAGTAGTGGGGGTGGTCCCCATAGTTCTTTAGGTGTTCCTCAATCTAGTAGGTTAGGTGGTTATGGAAGAAGGAGACACATGTATGTATTTCTATGCTGACCAGAGGCCAAGGCTTCAAATGCTGTTATCACATGTATGATCTCCATTTATCATCAGACAACTTCTGCATTATTTAATCTGAGGTCTATATTTTCGTATGTATCTGCTTATTATACTACTCATCTAGAGTATAATTATGAGTTATTGCCTATTGAAGATGTTCAAAATAACTCTCCCAAAGAAGGTGGTAACGATTGCCAAGCAAAACAAGTAAGTAACCCAATGGGATATTGGGGTCGATTCCATAGAAAATGGGATAATGGCTTGCCACTAAACCTCAAAATTCAATTAACTAGTGTGAGTAATTGTTTGAACAAGGAAGAGTATAATAGGGAGAAAAAGGTTTAGGAAAATAATTCACAATGTGACAAAAGCAGATGTAAACGCAATTTGAGTAATCAATAGAAGGAAGACTAGGGGTATGCTTTCCATGGAGTTTTAATATGGGATAGGGGTTTATTAATCAAACAAACTTTCAATTAATATCATGGGTAGTTTGGTTTAAGCTATACTTAATAGTTTTTCAACCTATTAAGCATAATTACTATGGTCTTTGTTCAAGCCCCATAGTTTAACATCAAACGAACCAATTAACACTTTTGTGAGTCACACTATCTCTAGATTTGACTCTTAGATGAGTAATTCCTATTATCAAACTATTTCTAGCCTTGATTTGTGGTGAAAATCTCAAATCTCCACTATTGAATTCTTACCCAATTAATGAACTCCTCTTTCAAGCAAGTACAAAATTAGTGAACTAAATTAAAATTTGCAACCATCATTTTTATAATTAAAACATGAAGAATTGAATATACCCATTCTCAATAATTAATTATAATCTTAATTAATCAACACACATTCCTAATTTCAAACACCTATTATGTACACACCCCTATGTAATGACCCTCCAGGTTATTTTATGTTTTTCATCCTTTTTTGGCATTTTTACCTTTTCCTCAGCGGCTACAGGTCATTTATGACTTACCGAGACCGACGGTTCGGTGCTCGGGCCATTCATTAGGTCATTATGACCATTACCCTATTTTAGAATTTGAACTTAGAAAAATATTTGACTTCGGTCAACTTTCTTGGTAAACATGCTCAGAATCAAATTCCAATAGTTCCATTAGCTTCAAAATGGGGATTTTGGCCGAGTGGGACCACAGGTCTGGGCCTGAGTGCTTTTGATTTGTTTTGGTTTTGCTTTTTGTGTTTTCAAGCCAGTTTGGCTGGTAGGGTTGACTTTGGTCAACATTCAAAGAAGACGGCCTCTGATGGAATTTCCGTCAGCTATGAGCTCTGGAATGTCGACTTTGGGCTAGAGGGACCTTGGGTTAGGTCTCGGGGCTTCCGGACTTGTTTTGAGGTATTGAGTTTCGAGTTAGTTTTGGGCATGCGACCTACTTTTCATTAAAACAATCCCTGTTGGGAGTTTCGTCGATTCTATTGAGTCTGAAATATTGTTTCTGTTGGGTAGCATTGTTAGTTTGTGTTCACGGGGTTCTGAATGAATCCCGAGGGTCCTTCAGATTAATATTTTTGCCTAGTGAATTGCTGGTTGCTGCTATAAAAGTTGCAAACCATTTTGGTCATCGCGATCGTGAGGTGGCCATCGCGTTCGCGATGGTCTAGTTTCTTGACCATCTTTATCGCGAAGTTTTTAGGAAGGGGCATGCTCTACGCGATCGCATGGCTGGCCTGTCACGACCGCGATGGTCTGGCTCGCTCTTCTTTGCGAATGCAGGGGTCCTATTGCGATCGCGATGAAGGACCCTAGACAACTATTTAAGTTGTCCACTTCATTTTCTCCTCCAACATTTTGAGTTTCTCCATTGCTAAGCTTCTAATCTTCGATTCCAGCCTTCTTGTATTAGCTCTCTTCATCTAGTAAGTCCCCTTGTTACCCCTCTCCTCTTTTCCGTGTTAATTCTCGTAAATTTCCTGCTAAAACTCCATCGTTGGTTAATTATGGGAGCTTGGATGATCCTTGTAGAGGTCCATTCTTGAGCTAATTGTTGGTGAGTTAGTGAAGCTCACTTCCTAGGCTTTTCTTCTCTCGGTTTTGGGTAAGTTTCCACACACCAAATCCTTGAATTTTCTGTTGTTGGTTTCTTGAATTAGTAGCACTTCGGGGCTATTTTGGGCCGCGAAATGAGCTCTGTTTACGCTCAAATTTTGAGCATGGGTTCCTAAATCCACCGTAAGAATTATTGTGAATTTTTTTTTCTATTTTGTTGCGCGAGCCCCAAGGGTAATTTTTCTGACCTGATTTTCTGTATAGCAATATGTGTGTCGTTCTTCTCAACTTGACACCTAGATTAAATTCTTGATAGCGTGGCAACTTTCTGAGGCTGTTTGGAAGGGGACGGCATACGAGTGATGATTCGTACTTGCAGTTCAGTCTCGAGGTAGGTTACAATTTACTTTCTAGACTGAGTGTAGTTGGACGTTACATATTTATTTGATACTGGAACGTTAGGTTGGATTTTAGATAGATTTAGGCTTTAATCCTATTTACCACTTATAATTGCCCATTTCGGGTTATAGTGTAGAATTATCATGTTTATCCTTAGCCTAGGAGCTTGTAGTATCGTTGTGGCTAGCTTAGAATCCCTAGTTTACTTTTAGGAGGTTTTAGAGGCAGAGTAGAGAATCTTGGTGAATTTCTGTGTTATTTACCTATTATATTCACTTTGTTCCAGTGTTTTGTGTAATTGTGGGCCCAAGGCCATAGCTTGGATTTGGATGGAGTTGTAGGTCAAATCTCTTGGTTTGGAGGGTATTTTACCCTGTTTTTGCCTTGTTGTGAATGATTTTCCCCTGGTTGGTTATTTCATGTTCATATTGCATCGCACATCATGGATATAGAAGGAAAGCACTTCAAGGGTTTTTGGTTAAAAAATGAGGTCTAATACAACTATGACGACTTTCGGATTTGAAATGAATCGTGTTGGAATTTTCTACGGATTTTGGAAGGATAATGGGAAAATATTTTTTTTATGAATTATTTATAGTCTGATGCCGTATTCTGGACCCCAATGCATTATTTCGAGTTTTTACCTTCTATTCATCAACTCATATATATATGCATAGTCCAATGCGGTATTTCGGGCGCCCGATACGGTATTCCTGGTTTATACTATTATGCATTCATACATTATAGCATTCTTATGGAATTAAATTGGTTGGTGCTTTTGGATCGTTGTTGTTTTGGGATTTGCTCCTGTCGTGCTTCACTTTTTATTGGTTTATTTCCTTTGATTTTGACTTTATAACTAGATTTAGGTGGATCCCTGTGTTTTAACTGCTTTTCGATATCTTATTATTTATATATTATCTTTTTGCGCGCGGTCGGCCTATGATGCCTACTAAGTACCCATTGTCTTGGTACTCATACTACACTCTGTATCTTCTTATGATGCAGCACCTAGTACGAGCCACCCACATTGACATTCCTGTCGTTCGCTCCCGACGCTTTATAAACTTTACATGCTTTCCATCTTATATATTCTGTCTATATTTTTGTATTTTGGATATACAGAGTCTGTTATAGAGCTACTCCTTTCTTAGTCGCTTTTGTACTAGTGACACCTGGTCCAAGTTGGTTCTCGTATTATTTTATCTATTTGGTCACTTTAGGGCCATCTTTTGTATATTTTGTACGTTGATATTTATATATGCGATTGTCCCTATCTTTTCATTTATATATTCTGATTTTCCTTAGTTTAACTATTTTATTGTCTTCTTCTTCATTGGGTTTTGGCTTGTCTACTAGGGGGTTATGTATACGCCATCATGGCTTAGTTTTGGGTCGTGACAAAGTGGTATCAGAGCTCTAGGTTCACCGGTCTTGCCGGTACAAGAGCAAAGTGTCTAGTAAAGTCTCATGGATCGGTACAATAATATTTGTATCCAATCTCCAAGAGGCTATAGGACATTTCTAGGAAGTAGGTCATATTATTTGATTCCTTGTCGTGCGTTCTTGACTTGATCAACTTTTGAGTATCAACTTTTGAGTATCTTGGATTCACTCTTTCTCAGATGGTTCAGACGAGATATGCAGCGGGTGAGGATGAAGCCCCTACACCTGCAGTTAGAGCCCTAGCCAAGGGACGGGGTAGAGGTCAACCTAGAGGTCAAGGTAGGGCACGAGTTGTGATGCTAGCTCAGGCCCGAGCTAGACTACCATCACCACAGCCTAGGGTTAGATTGCATAAGGTATAGTATGAGCCAGAGCATATAGGGCCAGCCCAGCATCCGACAGTTTTTGTAGCTACCCGAGTGTTTTAGGACACCTTGGTTTGATTATTGGCTTTCCTCCAGGGTATGACTCCACTAGCAACTTCACCGACCACTTCGATTGGTTCTCAGGTTATAGATGAGGGTCAAACTTCAGCTCAAGCAGTAGCACAGGGTTCAAGAGCACAACCTGCTACTGCGACTCCCAGATTGGAGGTATTACTGATTCCTACAGTTGTTGCACCTCTTCCAGTCGTGCCAGTTATGTCTTCTGAGGAGCAGAAGATCCTTGGTAGATTTTTTAGATTGGGTCCTTTGAGGTTTTCAAGTGCTTCTAGGGAGGATGCATATGCGTTTTTGACTAGCTGCTAGGAGAGGTTACATAATTTGGGGTTAGTTGAGTCACATGGGGCATATTACACTGCGTTTCAGCTAGATTGTCCAGCAAAAGAGTGGTGGAGGTCATATGTTGCTTGAAGACTAGTTGGGTTACCTCTGCTTACTTGGGCCCAGTTCTCCGCATTTTTTCTTGAGAAGTATGTACTGCGTAGAATGAGAAAGTAGATGAGGGATTTGTTCTCTGGATTGGAGCAGGGCTCCATGACTATGACTGAATATGAGGTTTTCTTCAACTAGTTGTCCAGACATACCACTATGATTCTGCCCACCAAGCATGAGAGGGTGCACCAATTTGTTTGAGGTTTTACCTTGTATCATTGCTTGGCACAGAGGGTATAGTAGAATTGGGTTAGTCTTTTCTAGAGGTAGTTTATCATGCCTGTACTATTGAGGGCATACTTCACGAGGCCCAAGGGGGCAGCAATAAGAGGCCCCGCCATCAGGGCAGTTTCAGCGGTGCACATGCCTATGGTAGAGGTCAGCACCACCAACACTTCAAGCTGAGCCAGTCTGTTCAGGCAGCTTTACAGACTTCTGAGGGTCAGGGTAGCCAAAGTATTATTCCTGCTCCACGAGGTGGTCATTCAGGGTACACAGGTTGTGGTGATTGTTCAGATTCAGCTGAGTCTTCACAGCGGAGTACGTTTGATCGGGGTTGTTATGAGTGTGGCGAGATAGGCCAATTTGCTAGAGAGTGCCCGTCGGTACAACACCCTAGGCATCAGTATCAGTCAGTTCAAGCCCCCAGGGCTCCAGCACCACCAACTAGAGGCGGTTCATAGGGTAGTAGGGGTGGTCCCCAAGGTACTAGAGGTAGTCCTCAGTCCAGTAGGTCAGGTGGTCGTGGCGGTCAAAGCCACATGTATGCGGATCTAGGCTGAATAAAGGTCATGGCTTCAGATGTTGTGATCACAGGTACGATCTTCATTTGTCATCAGTCTGCTTCTGTTTTGTTTGATCCGGGGTCTACATTCTCATATGTATCTGCTTATTATGCTACTCGTCTGGAGTCTTCTTGTGAGTCTTTTTTGGTGCCCTTGCGTGTATCTACACTAGTAGGTGAATCTTTAGTAGTGGATCAGGTGTATCGGGATTGTGTGGTCACTATCTTGGGGTACGACATGTGGGTGGACTTGGTTGTACTCGATATAGTTGATTTTAATATGATCTTGGTCATGGATTGGTTATATCCTTATCATGCGGTCTTGGATTGCTTCTCCAAGACTGTTCCTCTTCAGATGCATGGTATCCCTCCTATCATTTGGAAGGGTGTCGATAGCCACATGCCGAGAGGTGTTATATACTTTTTGGGCACCCAACGGTTGGTTGGGAAGGGGTGCTTAGCTTATCTTGCCTATGTTCGTGATACTAGTTCCACCACACCTCCTCTTGAGTCAATTCTTGTGGTTTGTGAGTATTCAGATGTGTTTCCTTCTGATCTTATGGGTCTTTCTCCAGATCGTGACATTGATTTTGGTATCGATGTTGAGCTGGGCACCAAGCCCATTTCTATTATGCCATATCATCTGGCACCCACTGAGTTGAGAGAGCTTAAGGATCAACTCCAGGATCTGTTGATTAGAGGTTCATCAGGCCTAGTGTGTCTCTGTGGGGTGCTCCAGTTTTGTTTGTAAAGAAGAAGGATAGATCTATACGTATGTTTATTGGCTACAGGTAGTTGAATAAGGTGACAGTTAAGAACAGATATCCGATGCTGCATATTGATTATTTATTTGTCCAGCTACAGGGTGCGGCAGTGTTCTCTAAGATAGATTTGAGTTCTGATTATCACCAGTTGACGATTAGGGCTGAAGACATCCCAAAGACTGCATTTAGGAACTGATACGACTATTATGAGTTCCTAGTCATGTCTTTTGGCTTGACTTATTCCCCAACAAAATTTATGGAGTTGATAAACCGTGTGTTTTATGCCTACTTAGACTCGTTTGTGATTGTGTTCATTGATGACATTCTGATTTATAAGGAGTAGAGAGGAGAATGAGAAGCATCTTAGAGTTGTACTTTAGGCCTTGCGAGACCACCAGTTGCATGCAAAATTCACTAAGTGTGTGTTTTGTCTTGAGTCTGTGGCATTCTTAGGGAACGTTGTGTCCAAGGATGGGGTTATGGTAGATCTGGCGAAGATTGTAGTTGTTTGTGATTAGGTTAGGCCTACTTCTCCTACCGAGGTTCGTAGTTTTGTCGGGTTGGCAAGTTATTACATACGGTTTGTGGAGGGAATTTCCGTCAGCTGTGAGCTCTGGAATGTCGACTTTGGGCTAGAGGGACCTTGGGTTAGGTCTTGGGGCTTCCGGACTTGTTTTGAGGTATTGAGTTTCGAGTTAGTTTTGGGCACGCGCCCTACTTTTCATTATAACAATCCCTGTTGGGAGTTTCGTTGATTCTATTAAGTCTGAAATATTTTTTCTGGTTGGGTAGCATTGTTAGTTTATGTTCACGGGGTTCTGAATGAATCCCGAGGGTCCTTCAGATTAATTTTTTTGCCTTGTGAATTGCTGGTTGCTGCTATAAAAGTTGCAGACCATTTTGGTCATCGCGATCGTGAGGTGGCCATCGCATTCGCGATGGTCTAGTTTCTTGACCATCTTTATCGCGAAGTATTTAGGAAGGGGCTTGCTCTACGCGATCGCGTGGCTGGCCTTTCACGACCGCGATGGTCTGGCTCGCTCTTCTTTGTGAATGCAGGGGTCCTATTGCGATCGCAATGAAGGACCCTAGACAACTATTTAAGTTGTCCACTTCATTTTCTCCTCCAACATTTCGAGTTTCTCCATTGCTAAGCTTCTAATCTTCATTTCCAGCCTTCTTGTATTAGCTTTCTTCATCTAGTAAGTCCCCTTGTTACCCCTCTCCTCTTTTCCATGTTAATTCTCGTAAATTTCCTGCTAAAACTCCAGCGTTGGTTAATTATGGGAGCTTGGATGATCCTTGTAGAGGTCCATTCTTGAGCTAATTGTTGGTGAGTTAGTGAAGCTCACTTCCTAGGCTTTTCTTCTCTCGGTTTTGGGTAAGTTTTCGCCCTCCAAATCCTTGAATTTTCTGTTGTTGGTTTCTTGAATTAGTAGCACTTCGGGGCTATTTTGGGCCGCAAAATGAGCTCCGTTTATGCTCAAATTTTGAGCATGGGTTCCTAAATCCATCGTGAGCATTATTGTGAATTTTGTTTTCCATTTTGTTGCACGAGCCCCAAGGGTAATTTTTCCGACCTGATTTTCTGTATAGCAATATGTGTGTCGTTCTTCTCAACTTGACACCTAGATTATATTCTTGATAGCGTGGCAGCTTTCTGAGGCTGTTTGGAAGGGTAAGGCACACGAGTGATGATTCGTGCTTGCAGTTCAGTCTCGAGGTAGGTTACAATTTACTTTGTAGACTGAGTGTAGTTGGATGTTACATATTTATTTGATACTGGAACGTTAGGTTGGATTTTAGATAAATTTAGGCTTTAATCCTATTTACCACTTATAATTGCCCATTTCGGGTTATAGTGTAGAATTATAATGTTTATCTTTAGCCTAGGAGCTTGTAGTATCGTTGTGGCTAGCTTAGAATCCCTAGTTTGCTTTTAGGAGGTTTTAGAGGCAGAGTAGAGAATCTTGGTGAATTTCTGCGTTATTTACCTATTATATTCACTTTGTTCCATTATTTTGTGTAATTATGGGCCCAAGGCCATAGCTTGGATTTGGATGGAGTTGCAGGTCAAATCTCTTGGTTTGGAGGGTATTTTACCCTGTTTTTGCCTTGTTGTGAATGGTTTTCCCCTGGTTGGTTATTTCATGTCCATATTGCATCGCACATCATTGATATAGAAGGAAAGCACTTCAAGGGTTTTTGGTTAAAAAATGAGGTTTACTACGGCTATGACGACTTTCGGAATTGAAATGAATCGTGTTGGAATTTTCTATGAATTTTGGAAGGATAATGGGAAAATATTATTTTTATGCATTATTTATAGTCTGATGCCGTATTCTGGACCCCAATGCATTATTTCGAGTTTTTACCTTCCATTCATCTACTCATATATATATGCATAGTCCAATGCGGTATTTCAGGCGCCTGATACGGTATTCCTGGTTTATACTATTATGCATTCATACATTATAGCATTCTTATGGCATTAAATTGGTTGGTGCTTTTGGATCGTTTATGTTTTGGGATTAGCTCCTGTTGTGCTTCACTTTTTATTGGTTTATTTCCTTTGATTTTTGCTTTATAACCAGATTTAGGTGGATCCCTGTGTTTTAACTGCTTTCCGATATCTTATTATTTATATATTATCTCTCTGCGCGTGGTCTGCCTATGATGCCTACTGAGTACCCATTGTCTTGGTACTCATACTACACTCTGTATCTTCCTATGATGCAACACCTAGTACGAGCCACCCACATTGACCTTCCTGTCGTTCGAGGCCTGTTGCAGATTGGATCGCGGTGAGCTCCGGATGCTTTATAAACTTTACATGCTTTCCATCTTATATATTCTGTCTATATTTTTGTATTTTGGATATACAGAGTCTGTTATAGAGCTACTCCTTGCTTAGACGCTCTTGTACTAGTGACACCTGGTCCAAGTTGGTTCTCGTATTATTTTATCTATTTGGTCACTTTAGGGCCATCGTTTGTATATTTTGTATGTTGGTATTTATATATGCTATTGTCCATATCTTTTCATTTATATATTCTGATTTTCCTTAGTTTAACTATTATTATTGTCTTATGCTTCGTTGGGTTTTGGCTTGTCTACTAGGGGGGTATGTAGACGCCATCATGGCTCGGTTTTGGGTTGTGACAAAGTGGTATCAGAGCTCTAGGTTCACCGGTCTTGCCGGTACAAGAGCAAAGTGTCTAGTAAAGTCTCATGGATCGGTACAATAATATTTGTATCCAATCTCCAAGAGGCTATAGGACATTTCTAGGAAGTAGGTCATATTATTTGATTCATTGTCGTGCGTTCTTGACTTGATCAACTTTAGAGTATCTTTGATTCACTCTTTCTCAGATGGTTCGGACGAGATATGCAGCGAGTGAGGATGAGGCCCCTGCACCTGCAGTTAGAGCCCTAGCCAGGGGATGGGGTAGAGGTCAACCTAGAGGTCGAGGTAGGGCACGAGCTGTGATGCTAGCTCAGGCCCGAGCTAGACTACCATCACCACAGCCTAGGGTTAGAGTGCATATGGTATAGTATGAGTCAGAGCATATAGGGCCAGCCCAGCATCCGGCAGTTTTTGTAGCTACCCCAGTGTTGCAGGACACCTTGGTTTGATTATTGGCATTCCTCCAGGGTATGACTCCACTAGCAGCTTCACCGGCCACTTCGATTGGTTCTTAGGTTAGAGATGAGGGTCAGACTTCAGCTCAGGCAGTAGCATAGGGTTCAGTAGCACAACCTGCTGCTGCGACTCCCAGATTGGAGGTATTACTAATTCCTACAATTGTTGCACCTCTTCCAGCCATGCCAGTTATGTCTTCTGAGGAGCAGAAGATGCTTGGTAGGTTTTTGAGATTGGGTCCTTTGAGGTTTTCAGGTGCTTCTAGGGAGGATGCATGTGAGTTTCTGACTAGATGCTAGGAGAGGTTACATAATTTGGGGTTAGTTGAGTCACATGGGGCATATTACACTGCGTTTTAGCTAGATGGTCCAGCAAAAGAGTGGTGGAGGTCATATGTTGCTTGAAGACTAGTTGGGTTACCTCTGCTTACTTGGGCCCAGTTCTCTACAGTTTTTCTTGAGAAGTATGTACTGCGAAGAATGAGAAAGTAGATGAGGGATTCATTCTCTGGGTTGGAGCAGGGCTCCATGACTATGACTGAATATGAGGTTTTCTTCAACTAGTTGTCCAGACATACCACTATGATTCTGCCCACCAAGCATGAGAGGGTGCGCCAATTTGTTTGAGGTTTTACCTTGTATCTTTGCTTGGCACAGAGGGTATAGTAGCATTGCGTTAGTCTTTTCTAGAGGTAGTTTATCATGCTTGTACTATTGAGGGCATACTTCACGAGGACCAAGGGGGCAGCAATAAGAGGCCCCTCCATCAGGGCAGTTTTAATGGTTCACATGCCTGTGGTAGAGGTCAGCACCACCAACACTTCAAGCTGAGCCAGCCTGTTCAGGCAGCTTAACAGACTTCTGAGGGTCAGGGTAGACAAAGTATTATTCCTGCTCCACGAGGTGGTCATTCAGGGTACACAGGTTGTGGTGATTGTTCAGATTCAACTGAGTCTTCACAGCGGAGTATGTTTGATCGGGGTTGTTATAAGTGTGGCAAGATAGGCCACTTTGCTAGAGAGTGCCTGTCGGTACAACACCCTAGGCATCAGTATCAGTCAGTTCAAGAACCCAGGGCTCCAGCACCACCTACTAGAGGCGGTTCACATAGTAGTAGGGGTGGTCCCCAAGGTACTAAAGGTAGTCCTCAGTCCAGTAGGTCAGGTGGTCGTGGCAGTCAGAGCCACATGTATGCAGATCTAGGCTGAATAATGGCCGAGGCTTCAGATGTTATGATCACAGGTACCATCTCCATTTGTCATCAGTCAGTTTCTGCTTTGTTTGATCCGGGGTCTACATTCTCATATGTATCTGCTTATTATGCTACTCGTCTGGAGTCTGCTTGTGAGTCTTTTTTGGTGCCCTTGCGTGTATCTACCCTAGTAGGTGAATCTATAGTAGTGGATCAGGTGTATCGGGATTGTGTGGTCACTATCTTGGGGTACGACATGTGGGTGGACTTGGTTGTACTCGATATAGTTGATTTTAATGTGATCTTGGTCATGGATTGGTTGTCTCCTTATCATGCGGTCTTGGATTGCTTCGCCAAGACTGTTCCTCTTCAGATGCATGGTATCCCTCCTATCATTTGGAAGGGTGTCGATAGCCATATGCCGAGGGGTGTTATATACTTTGTGAGCGCCCAACGGTTGGTTGGGAAGGGGTGCTTAGCTTATCTTGCCTATGTTCGTGATACTAGTGCCACCACACCTCCTCTTGAGTCAATTCTTGTGGTTTGTGAGTATTCAGATGTGTTTCCTTCTGATCTTCTGGGTCTTTCTGTTGATCGTGACATTGATTTTGGTATTGATGTTGAGTTGGGCACCAAGCCCATTTCTATTATGCCATATTGTCTGGCACCTACTGAGCTGAGAGAGCTTAAGGATCAACTCCAGGATCTGTTTAGTAGAGGTTCATCAGGACTAGTGTGTCTCTGTGGGGTGCTCCAGTTTTGTTTGTAAAGAAGAAGGACGGGTCTATACGTATGTGTATTGTCTACAGGTAGTTGAATAAGGTGACAGTTAAGAACAGATATCCGATGCCGCATATTGATTATTTATTTGACCAGCTACAGGGTGCGGCAGTGTTCTCTAAGATAGATTTGAGGTCTGATTATCACCAGTTGAGGATTAGTGCTGAAGACATTCCAAAGACTGCATTTAGGAACTGATACGACTATTATGAGTTCCTAGTCATGTCTTTTGGGTTGACTTATGCCCCAGCAACATTTATGGAGTTGATAAACCGTGTGTTTTATGCCTACTTAGACTCGTTTGTGATTGTGTTCATCGATGACATTCTGATTTATAAGGAGTAGAGAGGAGAATGAGAAGCATCTTAGAGTTGTACTTTAGGCCTTGCGAGACCACCAGTTGTATGCCAAATTCACTAAGTGTGTATTTTGGCTTTAGTCTGTGGCATTCTTAGGGAACGTTGTGTCCAAGGATGGGGTTATGGTAGATCTGGCGAAGATTGTAGTTGTTTGTGATTAGGTTAGGCCTACTTCTCCTACCGAGGTTCGCAGTTTTGTCGGGTTGGCAAGTTATTACAGATGGTTTGTAGAGGGATTTTTTTTGATAGCAGCTTTATTGACTAGATTGAATCATAAGAATGTTCCCTTCTAGTGGTCAGATGAGTGTTAAGGGAGCTTTCTGAAGCTTAAGGCCTTGTTAACTTCAGCTCTGATTTTTACTCTTCCTGTCGAGGGTTAGGGTTTCACCATATATTGTGATGCTTCAAGTATTGGTTTGGGTTGAGTGTTGATGCAACAGTGCTGAGTTATTCCATATGCTTCATGACAGTTGAAGGTTCACGAGAGGAACTACCCCACACATGACTTGGAGTTAGTAGCGGTAGTCTTCGCATTGAAGATGTAAAGGTATTATTTTTATGGTGTGCATTGTGGGATCATTACTGACTATCGTATTCTTCAGTACATTTTCAGCCAGAAGGATCTTAAATTTGAGGCAGTGTAGGTGGTTGGAGTTACTGAAGGAATATGAAATCTCTATTCTCTATCATCCAGGCAAGGCAAATGTGGTGGCGGATGCCTTGAGCCGGAAGGTGGTGAATATGGGTAGCTTGGCTTTCTTAGCGACAGAGGACTGACCTTTAGCTTTGGATATCTAGTCCTTGGCTAACAGGTTGGTTAGACTTGACATTTCTGAGCCAGGCTGTATTCTTGCTTGTGTTGAGGCTAGATCTTCTTTGCTGGAGTAGATTTAGGCACAATAGTTTGATAATGCAAGGTTGAGGATCATTCGTGACAAAGTGTTGACTGGTGAGGCTAGGAAGGAGACAAATTATGAGGGCATTCTGAGTATTGAGGGTCGTATCTATGTTTCTAGAGTTGGTGACTTGGTCAGATTGATATTGGAGGAGGCTTATTATTCTAGATATTTCACTATGCATCTTTTTCTGATGTAGCACCTAGTATGAGCCACACTCATTGATCTTCTTGTAGTTCTAGGCCTGTTGCAGTTTGGATCGCGATGAGCTCCCGGCGCTTTGGAGACTTTACCTGCTTTCTATCTTGTATATTCTGTCTATATTTTTTTTATTTTGGATATACAGAGTCTGTGTATAGCTACTCCTCGCTTAGTCGCTCTTGTACTAGTGACACCAGGTCTGGGTTGGTTCTCATGTTGTTTTGTCTATTCGGTCACTTTAGGGCCATCTTTTGTATGTTTTGTACGCTGGTATATATATATGCTATTGGCCCTATCTTTTTATTTATATCTTCCGATTTTTCTTAGTTTAATTATTATTATTCTTCTGTATCGTTTTGTTTAGGCTTGTCTACTGAGGGGTTATGTAGACGCCATCATGGCCCGGTTTTGGGTCGTGACACCCTAGAATAGAGTTTATCTACTCATAGCAAAGGAATCAGGGAAGATACCCAATGGGTTTCCCAAAATTCCATTCATTATGTAAGCTAAGTTCAAATTCCAAGCTCCAAATTTCTTACAAATGATGTTTTTCAATAATGAAGAAGAAGAGAGAAACTGTACTGTATCAACTCTTCCTTGGAAAAGCCAAAACTAATGAATTCTCTTTAGTAAAGCTTCCAAAAAGGGTTTTATAACCTTTCCAATGGCATCACACAAATTGGACAATTTTTCCCCTCGGGGCATTTGTGACGTGAAGGGCGAACGCACCTGCGATCGCCCCTTGAAGTTTGCGGCTCACAGCTACCTATTTTCTCAGGCAGTAATGCTCCTTTAGTGTGCAAAGTCAGGTGCGAGGGGATGGGCAATCATCCTTGGCAAAGTGAGGCTCGCATGTTGATGACGGCTCAATCAGTGTTTGAACATCCAGGTGTGTTGGCACTTGCGTTTGCGACTCGCACATCACTTCGCCTCTCATGGCAGAATCTTCCTCTTCTTATTATCTTTGTACTTGAACTTCATTTTAAGCTCTTTTGGATCCAATTCCTTTTCTTTGTTCATTTGACTAAGAGTACCTGCATTTATGACAATAAAGGCAATAAGTAACTCTAATTCACATCAAAACATGTCAATAATTCATGAATGAAGGCTCAATAAGTTGGTAGATTACCAACTTATCAAACCTCCAAACTTGAACTATTGCTTGTCCTCAAGCAAGACACTCGCAACGTAAGGAATGAGAGAGGTTCTCAAAACACAAGGATTGTACACAAGATTATATTGACTCAAAAACTTAAAAAAATAATAAACAAAAGACTCAAAACAAAAAGACTCAACTACGATGCTCATCTCAATTGGTATCACTAAAATCTCAAGGCAAGTACTCATTTCAAAACTCTTATCAAAAATATTTCACTTTTCATTCAAAATTAGGGGATTTGTCATTAATAACAATATTATCACGTTTCTCAAGTTATTTGCATTAACCTTCAAGGTTTGCCTTGAGACTTTCCATAAAACTTGTATCATTCATTCCTCTCAATTAAAATAGAGACTTCATTATTCATTTCGAGTGTGTGATGCCACTCACCACAAGATAGTATCCACTCACAATCATGTAATTAATAATAAAGGGATTATAAGAAAATCAAAGAGACTCTCACTGTCTCAAAGAAGTTCGAGTTCATATGCATTGAACCATAGGCTTGCCCTCATGTAATTTGCCACTAATGTAGTTCTATCAAGCTCAAAATCACTAAGGACTTGCGGGCAATGATGTTGGCTAGGGTTAAGGTGAGGATTATATTTGGCTCAAGTGACTAAACCACCCTAATGCTGTAGGAATTTATTCAATGCACCGCTCACATTTTTGTACATTAACTTCACCTTATTTCTCCCTCATACAACTCAAGCTTTCCTTTAACATTATTCATTCAACAACCTTTTGTTACACTCAGTCGGTAGCTCCAATTTCTTCTTTCTTTTCCATTCATTTTCTACATGGAGCATTTTTAAAGCAATTTTTATTTTAAGTATAAGGTGCTACCTTTCATTGAAGCACAACTCCTTTTCTTCTCCACATTTTATGCATACACCCTCAAACTTAGGATCTTGCCTATGTTAACATTTTAATTCCCCCTCAAACATAGGCTTTTATCCGACATTTCACTTTCTAGATTTTAGGGAGGATGGGTGCAAAGATAGAGGATCCAAAAAGGGATAAGGTGTCTAACAAGGTGCCAAAGAAAAGTTATAAGCTCAAAGGGGCTTACTAGGATTAATATTACGGGAAGTCAATTAGGTAAAAATGGCTATTCAAAAAGAGCCTAAGGTCATCTTCTAAGCTCGGTGATGATTAGGATTTTTCCTTGAATCACACTCGGAGAAAGTTCTAGACAACAGACGTATACAAGAACGAAGTAAAATCTTGCCACACTAGGCATCATAACACAAGAATTTCACAACTAGTCTCAAAAATTATTTGGGACAAATGACTTTTAACAAGCTATTTCGAGTTCTACGCACTTGTTTGTGAATCAACAATCCAATTGGAAAATGTAAAAGTCATGACAAGAGAATGCTTTTAGCAAAAATTATTTTCCCCTATTTCCCTCAATTTTCAAATTTCTCTCCAAGAAGTTTTTTTGGTGGGCCCATTTTGAGACAAGCAAAACACGGACTTAATTTAACACTAAAACTTAGCATTTTTCCTTAAGAGAGTCACCTCTCAATCTATCATAGGGAAACATCAACCTTGTTCGATACAAAAATAAATAATAGAAATATCTGCTCCTTGGAAAAGAATCGTGGCATGAAGAAAACCCTTGGAATTTATTCAACTAATCTACTATTAACAAGGTGAACATCGAGTTATGCGCTCATGGATCAACGGGAAACAAGCCTTGGCGTAGGCACTAAGTGCGTGTGTAATGCACGGGTAGTGAAACAATTATGCGTGTAGATCTAACCCAGCGATATCGCAACTCGTACAACATAATGATAAGCCCATCAAGGGCACAATTTAAGCATTAAGAGAAATAAAGGCCCGACGAAGGCAATATCACAATCATCCAAAATATGCTTGATAAGGGCTAAATTGTCTAACAAGAAAATAAAGGCCCGACACGGGCAATAAAAATAATATCTCAAAGCCCAACAAAGGCAACCACCAATAATATCATAAAATAAATGCACCTTTTCCCTAATTAAAATAAATCATTTCCCTCAATGCTTAAGCAAAAAAAGAAGTAAGGGAAGGATGTAAATACTTCCTGTACTGGCTACTCTACCTCCTCATCATCATGCTCAACTGCCTCTCAACTAGTGCCTGCTCCTCCCTGGAGAGAATTTGCGGTGTGCTGAGACTCTAAAATCACCTGCTAGAGTACTGGTTCCATAAATCATCAAGCTCCTCTTCATCTTCCTTTATGGCAGCAAACAAATCATCTACTGGGCTAGGAGCGGGGCAGGGTACAACCATGGAATCCTCAAAAGTGCTCAAATTTGCAGTCGCCATTGGTGCCTTCCCTTTAGCCTTGTTGGCATCCCTCCTGATAGCAGTCACAAAATGCTCTACAACATACACCCTTTTTCCTAGTTTGGACACGTTGTCCACTACATCCTTCATGGCATTCTTCACAACACTCTGAATCATTCCTGGTAACTTCTTGGCTAGAGTGTTTAACTGATTATCATAGGAGTATGTCATGTTGACCAGCTTCTAAAATCAAGTCGGGGTTAAGTCTGAGGATGAAGGTGAGGTCCTAGGATAGGCCTGAGATGATGGATTTCCTGACTCTGTGAAAGTAGGAGTGTCAAAAACTGATCTAGTACGGGTAGAGGTGGTTGGCTCAAAATTAGTCCTGGAGATATCTGCATCGGCCAAGCCTTGGAACTTTCGCTTTTTTATCTTAAGAGCAACAGCTTCTGTCTTCTTCTCAATGTCAATCACCCCAGTGGCAACGATAGAGTTCTCAAATGGAAATTATTGGATCCCAATTCTAGCACACAAACTACTAATCAGTATGGGATAGGGGAATGAAGCACCAGGTTGATGAGCCTTTCTCATAATTACTACCACCGCAATGTCACCAAAATTAACATGTGCACCTGACATGATGGAAGCTACTAGAATGGCGCCCTCCAATGTAACTTTATGATCATTTTTAGAGGGTAAGAACTAGGAATGGGTGAAGTTATAATACAAGTGCACCTCAAAATAGAGATCTTGATGTGAAATGATGCCACCCATAGTAACCCAAAGAGGTGTCCCAAGAGCAATGATAGAAGCAGCCAAGTCTAGTGGTTTCTCCTTTGAAAGGACCTTAGCCCAATATTCTGGCGATGGATCAATCTGAGCAGCACAGTAGATGGAGTTGATATCAGCTGGAGTGATGTGAACTTCTTTACCTCAGACTATCATTCAGTCCAAGCAAGGGAAATCATCAACATTGCCTGTATACTTCATTGAGTCTTGCTTGGCTTTGTAGGAGGCATAAAACTCATGAACCACTTCATGATAATAACCTCCCGGCATATTTTCAAATGGAAACCATTGGCATATAGTGAATTGATGGTAGAAGTTAGACAAGTAATCCCATATCGCTACAAGGTTAAATCTGCACTCCAGAGTGAATGACCTTTTAACCTTTTCAATGTCATAGAGGGCTTTCATTCCCTCTACCCCAAAGTGTATCCTCTCATTCTCAGTAACTTGCACATGAAGGGGTATTGCAGCAGCCGTGGGAGTTTTCTTCTTCCCCTTGGACTTGCTGGTGGAGGTGGCAGGAGCTAGGGGCCTTCTTGAACTACGGCCTGAGCTACCCCAACTATAGAAGATATTGTCTGCAAAAGGATATTATTAGTAGTCAAAGGAAACAACAAGATCTTTTTGTAGTTTTGGAATAAGGAAAGAAGAAAATGCTATAAAAAGTTAGTGAAACAAAAAGAAAGTGAATGCACAATAGAAGAAAAAGACACCAGGCAATCTGATAGCATGTATGAGTCATATGCGAATCTCAAGTGGAATCTTTCACTTCACAAGTGACTTTGCACCTGTAGTCAGTAGATCTGGCAATGCAAAGGGTTACTAGCGATGGGAGGTGCAATTCGCCCCTGCCGGTTTGCAAGTTGCATGTGCCTTTGCCTTTTCAAGTAGTAGGCTGCCAATTTACTTACCGCATGTGATGCCTCCTTTATTTCGCAGATGAAGACCTGCGACTCGCATGCAAAATGCATATGAAATTAGTCAGAGTTTTTCAACTCTTCCTTTTTATGTTTGTTTCATATGTGATTCACAAGTCAATAACTGAGGAATGAAAGTGCAGACCAATTTAAACACATAATTTATCAAGGTCTAAAGCATATAAAGCCTTAGTTGATAAATTTTTAAGTTATTCGGGTACTCAGACTTCAATGGAAATCTTTATACACAAATAAGACCCAACATTAAGAATTTTATGCTTAATGATTTCCATTAAGAAGGATGTTACCCCATCTATCATTGGGAACATCAAGACTTCATGAAAATCATTCAAACATATTCAATGCGAAAAAGATTCACACCTCTCAACCAAAGCGCTCACCAAACAATTATAATCAATCAAAGCAACACAAGGGTGAAGTGATATACATAATTTTAGCCCAACACAATAATATTCATAAAAACATTCAACAACGATAATTTGCATTATCAAAAGTGGGTTACTCAATTTTCACCTAAAAGCTCAAAATTAAAGGGTAGAAATTATCACAAATTGCATGCATCATTCTACAAACACGATCTATCAAGTGTTTTTCAAGCAAAAACAACAATATGCCCTAAAATTGGGGTGTCAAAAATCATATCTAACCCAAAACTCAATATGGTAGATTAAACTAGCATGCTTCACAAATAACATTCCCAATGTACTTAAAAAAAGATTTAACATTATGGAATTTACCACAAATGAACAAGAGGGATTAAAAAGTGAAAACTTGAAGCTTTTGGTGCTTAAAATTGGACCCAAAATTTTTTGCCAGAAAATTTTTGTGCCAATGTCTCCATTATGAAATTGAAGATAATTTGATTAGGGGGGTGACAACTAAGGCTTTTAAGAGAATGGCAGAAGTTGTGGACTTCGGTGGTGGAGTATTGGTGAGGGAGAAAGAGATTGGGGAGAAAGTTTGGACTATTTAGGGAGTTTTGGGAGAGAGTAATGGAGTTCTTTTGTGAGAGTTATGGGAGAAAAGGGAGTGAAGGTAATGGTTTAAAGAAGAAAAAAAGGAGAAGGGAGGCAGGTCAAATTTTCAGGTTGGGTAGGTCAATAAAAATTCAAACATACCTGTGCTTGCACCACGACATGTGATTCACACATAACCATGTGTATTTCACATGTCACTTCACAAGTGCGTATTTTCAGCCTATTTCTTACTAGTTTCCTAGTTTGTCATACGATAGAATATGCAATACGCAAACTTGAAGGGGAGATTTGCCTTCTGATGGCATATGCCTACTGAATTTTCTTTTTCTCTTTAGTGCACTGCTAACAGGGGTGAGTCCTCCTGCAGCCGCAAACAACCACATGAAAAGTGCATGTCACTTTGCACATGCCCTCTGAAATTTTCCTTTCACTTAGCCATTCTTCAATCTCCATGCATTCCTAAAACACACCAAAAATAACAAAAGGTAAAGAAAATAAACTAAAAACACTTGGGTTGCCTCCCAAAAAATGCTTGATTTTACATTGCGGCATGATGATAGTACCTCATGAATCAATTATTTCCTGGGTTCATGCCAATGCGATTGGCACAATACTAACTGAAACATCAAAAGTACTTTTTCAAAACCTTCATCACTTCCTCTCGATGCCAAGTTGACAACATCATAGATATGGACAAATGGAGAGTGTTATCGGGATCCATTTGCATGTCTTTCACATATGGAGGCTTAGTCTTGATTATTCTCCCAAGATTTTTCTTCTCACTATCTTTAAAGATAACAAGTTGACCTTCCGGTGGTTGGCTTTCAAGTTTGTCTCCCCAAGGCCTTTCAACAATCTCATCCGTGGTAGCAACTCTGGACACCACCCTATACTCATCCAGAGATTTCATTGACTGACATACATTGAATGTGACCTCTTTGCTCCTCACACAGAATTTGAGTTCTCCTAACTCAACATCGACTAAGGCTCTTCCCATAGAAAAGAATGGGCACCCTAGGATAATAGTCACTTCGAGATCAACATCACAATCTAATACCATAAAGCCAGACAGTAATATAAATTTATCCTCTTTTACCAAAACATCAAAACATATCCCCACCGGGTGCTTAATCGAATAGTAAGCCATTAGAAACCTTAGTTTTATGGGCTTATAAGGACCTAAGCCTAACTTTATAAAAATCACAAGGGGAATCAAATTGATGCTTTCCCCGAGGTCACAAAAGGCTTTTCTGAACAAGAATACAATAATGGTACAAGGGATGGTGAAAGCTCCTGGATCCTCCCACTTAGGGGATATGTTGCTTGTCATGACAGCACTACAACTATGGGACACTTCAACTGTCCCCACATCAATCACTCTTTCTACTTTAATAATTCTTTCATAAATTTAGCATAGCCCGGCATTTTCATGAGAGCATCAACCAAAGGAATATTGATAGGTAATTTGTTGAACATGTCTAAAAACATGTTGAATTGATTATGTAATGACCCTAATGGTCATTTATGCATTTTTGCATTCAGTGTACTGTTAAAGCATTCAAGTAGTGGCCCCAAGTCATTTATGGTTTGCTGGGACCGATAGTTTGGTGCCTGGGCCATTTGTTTGGTCTTTATGGTCATTTCCCTGTTTTAAAGCTTTAACTAAAGAAATTGTTTACTTCAGTCAACATTCTTAGCAATCTTACTCGAAATCAAATTCCAACAGTTTTGTTAGCTCTAGAGCATGGACTTTGGTCTAGTTGGACCTTTGGTCTAGACCCAGGAGCTTTCAGTTTGAAATTCTCTCTTGTTTTGTGTTTTCATGATAGTTGGGTTCAAAAGGTTGAATTTGGTCAACATTCGGAGAATACGTCCTCGAATGGAATTTATGTCAGCGTTGTTAGCTCTAGAATGTTTCTTTTGGGCTAGAGGGACCATTGGTTCGAGTCTCGAGGCTTTTAAAGTTGATTTTGGATTTTCATTGAGTCCAAAATGCCATTTCTAGTTGAATAGCTTAGTTTTTTTGTGTCCGTGGACTCCGGATGAATCCCGAGGGTCCATCCGAGTATTTGAACTTCGTTGAGTTTTGGCTGAGTTTTTCTAGTTCTGGTATGTCTGCATTTGCGGTGATTTTTGTCGCATTCATGGAGTTTCTGCATTTATAGTGACTTTGTTGCAGTTGTGGTGATTTGTCCACACTTATGGAGGTCAATATTCATCCATGACTCTGCATTTGCGATAAAAAGTCCTAGTTTTGCGGAAATCGCTGGGAGTGTATATATTCTAAGCTTCTTCTCCATTTCATTTTTAAACCAACTCCCAAACTCATTTCTCCTCTATCTTATTTGAACTTCAAGGTCCATTTCTTCATTTTGTTTATTCCAAAGCATGGAGGTGCGTGTATCCTCGGTCTGTGATCATTTCCCGACTGCAATTTGGTAAGTTTCCCTTGTTAATTCCGTAAATTCTCCTTCTAATTCTGTCTTTAATTCTAGTAAGGGTGGGAAGTTTTACAGCCCTTCCGATGGTCCAATTCTTCTTAAATTTTGAGTATGTGCTCCCAGGAAAGTTAGAAACATTATTGTGTTTTTTGTTTACGGTCTTAGGTTGCAGGGCCTACAGGCCCTCTTTTGACCCAGATTTCAACCAAGATAAACTTTTAGCAATATGGTTATCATTATTCTTATTTTAACGTGTAGATTATGTTCTTGATAGTGTGTTAGATATTCAGAGATTCTCAGAGTAGTTCAGGCTTAGACAACATCGCTCCAACAGCTTGTCATCGGACGATAGGTAGGTTACGGTCTGCCCTACCTTAGACTTTGCGTATATAGGCTATAATTTTATTAGCTAGCAGGCTTGGGTTGGATATTTTAGGTTGGCACCCCATACCTTGTCTGTCTCTTCTTTCCGTCTTATTTCTTTCACTATTTGTAGTATTTGCTGTAGTTTTATAATATCACATTTGTGGCCCCGTGTGGCCTTTGTATAACTCTTTAGATCATAGATGGTGGGATGTTTGGGAATGTTTTGTGTGTTTCAAACATCGAGATATTAGGTTAGGTTGGATATCTATGTTGCAGAGCTGATTGTGCATGTGCAAGGCTGATAGGTTGATTGTAAGCCATTGGGCTATTATTTTTTTGCGATTATACTATGCAAAGGATTTTCTTCATGTTTTACTATTGTTTTTGTTGCGGGCCTACTATAAATGGTTTTCTAAACTTTGCATGGCCCAAGGGACCATTTTTTGATATAAATAATTATAAAAGGATTTGAAACTGACTTGATGAATCTTCTTGGAAAAAGTGGGATATTATGATAATTTTATTACTGGTATTCATATTGATACTAGACTCGGCAATGTCGTAGCGCTAGACATATATTTACTTCAAATTTACACCCGGGTATACTTTGCGCACCCTTTTTTTGGGGGGGGGGGGTTTGAGACTTGATCACATATTTAGACCTGAATACACTCTAGGCACCCTTTATTGGGGTTTTGAGATTACTATTACTGATTTGGACTCGGATAGACTTCGAGCACATACTATGAGATTTCAATCACTGGTTTAGACCCGAATACATTTCGGGCAGTTATACTTTGAGATTTCCCATTCTATTTTAGTATGTGATCAAGGACCTCCATGGACCATGCCGACCTGGGCCAGGGGCTATGTGCTGAGTGTACTGGAGGAGGGGTATATGGTGCAATTGAGGTATACGGGGAATTCCTTCCATGGATTCTACCTACTGGGCATATAGGCACCAGAGAAGGTGCATACAGGGTTACTATCATAATGGTTCCATTACATCATATCACATCACACATATTATATTCGGATCCACCCTTGTTTGATGTTTGCTCAATGTATGCTCCAGTAGTATGGGATGCTGGAGGGTTTGTTTTCACCTGATTGTGTTCATCGGGTGTATGGGCGCACATTGGGACTGTATGTAGTTTATTTTAGTTCTATCTTATTGTAGAGCTTGTTATGGCCTTTGGTTATTGGTGGTATAGCGGATGATATCTTGGGGTAGTACTGATCTTTTGGGCTTCTGATTATTGGTGGATTAGTGGAGCTTATCTTGTTGAGGCGCTAGTTTTGGGGCCTTCTTAGCACTTGTGAGTTGGCGGATCCATTTTATCGTGGTGCTGGTTAGTGGTTTTTTGGTTTCTTATGGTATAGATTATCCTATCCTAGGGTTGTATTTGTGAGGTTGTTTTAAGTCTATTCTTATCTTGAGAGTGTGTTTAACATGATTTCGTTAGTTATATTGCTTCTAGCATGAGTATGTTTCTTTCTTTCCTTATTTTCTTTTTTACTTGAGGTTATTGGTATACTACCATTCTTCTTAAACTCTCTCTTTATTTATTGTTTTTGCAAGGATCCAGGTGAATTCTCCTTTCCCTTACCTATTTCTGTGATATATATATCTTCTGTAGCTAGCATAGCATGCTCGTATTCTCTTTATTTTCTATCCGTATTAGTTTCCTTGTGCTTTTTCTGTTGCTTTTGTGACTGCTTCTTAGCTATATGTTGTTTACTGCTTTTATATCTTATATGTGCTCAGTCAGCCTATGATGCCCACTAGGTCCCCCCTGCTTTGCAATTGGTGCTCATACTACACTTCTACATCTTTCTGGTGTAGATTCTAGTCTGAGTTTTTGCCATTGATCGCGTGAATTCTCATGTAGCTTTTTGATATTAGAGACTAGAGTGAGCTCCGAACGACCGCGGCTTAACCACATATCATCTTTTGGCACTGTTACTCTTTATTTATTTGGAGAAAGTTATATATTCCATTATATTATATCACATAACGTATATTGTATTTGGATACACCCTTGTTTGATGTTTGCTCAATGTACACTCTAGTAGTATGGGATGTTGGAGGGTTTATTCTCACTTGATTGTGTTCCTCGGGTGTATGGGCGCCCATTGGGACTATAGGTAGTTTATTTTACTCCTATCCTATTGTAGAGCTTGTTATGGCCTTTTGTTATTGGTGGTTTAGCGGATGCTATCTTGGGGTAGTACTGATCTTTTGGGCTTCTAATTATTGGTGGATTAGTTGAATTATTTGTGGCCTTCTTAGCACTTGTGAGTTAGCAAATTCCATTTTATCATGGTGCTGGTTAGTGGTTTATTGGTTTCTTATGGTATAGATTATCCTATCCTAGGGTTGTATTTGTGAGGTTGTTTTAAGTCTATTCTTATCTTGATGTGTGTTTAGCATGATTTTGTTAGTTATATTTCTTCTAGCATGAGTATGTTTACTTGCTTTCCTTCTTTTCCTCTTTACTTGAGGTTACCGGTATACTGTCATCCTTCTTAAACTCTCTCTTTATTTATTATTGTTGCAAGGATCCAGGTGCATTCTCCTTTCCGTCACCTATTTCTGTGATATATATATATATATATCTTTTCTGGTTAGCATAGCATTCTTGTATTCTCTTTGTTTTCTATCCGTGTTAGTTTTCGTGTTCTTTCTCTATTGCTTTTTTGACTGTTTCTTTGCTATCTGCTATTTACTGCTTTTATATCTTATATGTGCTCAGTCAGCCTATGATGCTGACTGGCTGCCTGCTACTTTGCAATTGGTGCTCATACTACACTTCCACATCTTTCTGGTGCAGATTCTAGTGTGAGCTTTTGCCATTAATCGTGTGAATTATCGTGCAGCTTTTTGATATTCGAGACTAGAGTGAGCTCCTGACGACCGAGGCTTAACCACATCTCATATTTTGGCACTGTTACTCTTTATTTATTTGGAGACAGTTATATATTCTATTTTGTTATCTCAAGCACTTGTATTCTATTAAGAGGCTCATGTACTTTTAATAACAGGGCATTGGTTTGGGTTAGTTTCTTTATGTATATATTCAAGCTGCTTATTTCTGCGTTATTCTATTTTATCTCTGCTTTCACTTATTTCTACTTATTGTGTGTGTTGGATTAGGTAGTAGCCCATTACGAACCATTTTAGGCTACGAGGATTGATTTATCTACTGCGGGGTTGTAGGTACCATCATGGCCTGAGAAATTGGATTGTGATTACTTGGTATCAGAGCTCTAGATTCTCCGGTGTCATTGGTACAAGAGCAAGTTTCTAAGTAGAGTCTCACGGATTGGTACGATGACATCCGTATCCTATCTGCGGGAGGCTACAAGGCATTATTAGAAAAAAGTTCCCTATTATTGGCTCCTTATTACGCGTTCTTGGCTCTATCAACTTCTGAACTTCATTTGTTCTATTTCTTCTCAGATGCCTAGGACGAGTATAATAGCGGGTGATGATGAGGCTCTTGTGCCTATTGCTTCAGTGTTTCCTCCAGTGCCAGGATTTGAAAGTGAGAGCTTACCATATCAGTTAGGGGGTTTGGGGCTAGCCCAGCCTCCGAAAGGATTTATGGCTTTCCCAGTTCTTCAAACTACTGTGGCTAGGACTCCAAGTCTTCCAGAGGGTGTATCAGTACCCTAGCAAGGGGCAGTAGCCAGTACTTTGAGTGATGCTTCAGTTAGGTTTGAGGGTCTAGGTCTTCAGCAGGG
This sequence comes from Jaltomata sinuosa, assembly GCA_003996215.1. Classification (NCBI taxonomy): domain Eukaryota; kingdom Viridiplantae; phylum Streptophyta; class Magnoliopsida; order Solanales; family Solanaceae; genus Jaltomata; species Jaltomata sinuosa. The sequence continues at coordinate 236,971 of QJPP01000280.1, read as the reverse complement.
TTGTATGTCGGTATTGGAGTATGAGGCAAGGTTTCATGAGGTGATTAGGCGTACTTCTAGGATCATGCCTACAAAGTTTGACAGAGTTCAGGGTTTTGTTAGAGAGTTGATTTCATCACTCCATTTGGCGACAGAGCACTTGGTTAAAGTTGGGACTACCTTTCTTCAGGTGGTTGATTATGCTTGGGCTATAGAGGGGTTATTTTATGAGGCATATGGAGGTAGTGCTAAGAGGAATCATTATCAAGGCAATTTCTAAGGTTCTTAGTCTCGTGGTAGGGGATTCTGTGATAGGGATCGATTCCATTTCTTTCTATCTAGCAAGCCAGTTTTAGTTGCTCCATAGGTTTCAGAGTGTAGATGTACAGAGGATGTAGAGCAGAGTAGACATGGTGCAGGTCAGGGTTCACATTCAGCATGTGTAGGTTATGGTGTCCGGTCAGGTTCAGCAAGATCTTCCCATCCGACTTCATCTGGTAGAGGTTGTTTCCAGTGTGGTGAGTGTGGGCAATTTGCTAGGGATTTCCCCACGATCACACCTTCCTGTCAGCAGAGCCAGTAGGTCTTATCTCTTAGGGTTCCAGTGCCACTGGCTAGAGGTAGTATGCACGATAGTAAAGGTGGTCCTCAGGCAGCAAGAGGTGTTGTGTAGAGTGATAGGGGTGATCCCCAGATGGTTAGAGATGCCTTCAGTCAGGTAGTTCAGGTATCCATCTAGAGTCGACATGTATCATGCATCAGAGCAGGGCTTCCTTGGGTTGTTATAGTTTTGGAGTGATTTGTTACTTTTCTAGAGTTTGTCCTCGGTATGGGACGATCGAGCCTTTAGTATCAACTACTCAGTCTAGAGATAGACACCGATAGTCTGATGCCTTCTTGGTAGGCTAGAGGTTGAGGTTCTAGATATCGTTGTTGTAAGTATGACTTTTGTTACCATTATCTAGTGTTGGCATTGTTTGCTTTGTGAATCTACCTTTTTTCTTGTATAAGCATATATGCCTACCTATTTCTTATTTGGTTGTATTACTATTTGAGTTGTAGTGTTTATGCATGCAATTTCTCAGTAGATTTATTCTTTTTAGTAGTGGATGGGGTGTGTTGTCCTTGAGAGGTTACTACCCAGAGTGGTGACTCATGGGTAGGTCTGGTTGGCTTTATTTTTGATTTTGTTACGGTTCTAGAATTGGTTTGAGTTTCCTTCTTTAGAGCTCTTGGGTGGTTGTTGTCTAGGCCGTTATCTAGTGTTTTAGAAGTCTTTATATTTGTGTGGTATGGTATTGGTAGAAGTATATCAAGGGAGGTTGTTTTGTCTTAAGGTGAATGGTGTTGGTTATGCAAGTGCATACTAGATAGTTTTGCTTTTCCCGAGGGGTTAGAGTTCTATCTTATTATTTTTGTTGGTTTTGGAAGTTGGTAGTTATACAAGTTGTTTTCCTTATTTTCCCCAGTTCTGGTTGGGTTGAGTTTTGACTATGGCATTGTGGTTAAGTTTTGGCGGTGGTATTGCAGTTATGTTTTAATATAGTATTGTGGCTGAGTTAGGCATTCATTCTATTCTTTTCCTGCCTTATTGAGTGTCGCTAGTAGAGTTACGGGGGATAAGGGAACAACTCCAGAATCTTCTGAGAAAGAGTACGTCAGGTTCAGGGTATCTTTGGAAACAGTTTTGTTTGGTATGAAAAAGGAGGGAGATGACTCCTTGTATGTATGTATGGGTTTTCTTGGGTTTATGTGTTGATTACTTGATTCGACTAACTACAGTGTAGTGGCATCTTCCCCAGATGAATTCGAGGTCAGGATTCCTTATAGTAGAGATCGATGTGGTAGGCTTTTCCAGTACTACCTCTGGGGGCTTATTGCATCAGCAATGATTATCCTTGTTATATTCTTTGGATTACCCTGGTCCCAATAGCATCTACAGATTAGGTAGATTATATATGGAGAGCCTAGTTGGCTCAAGTTTCTATAATGTTCATCAACGGTGTAAGAGTCTACTCGAGGGCTCAACAGAAGCATGACCGATATGTAGAGTTGGGTTTTAGAATCGTGGGCTAGCAGGTTACTTCAGATGGTTCGTGGAAGTTTCTCTTTGGTTGTGGCTTTTTTGAGCTGGAAGGCAGTTATTTCGGATAGCTTAGCTTCCCTATTTTAGTTTTGGAGTGGCAGTTAGCCTTGGACATCCAGTCCTTGGCTAACCATTTGATTAGGCTGGACTTGTCAAATCCTAGCAGTGTTCTGGCCAGTGTAAGGTCTATTCCACCTTGGTTGGATAGATTCAGTGGTGTCAGTTTGAGGATTAGCGGTTGTATTTTATATGTGATTAGGTTGTGCAGATTGAGGCCAGTAGGGATACAATGGATTCTAATGGTGATTTGAGGTTGATAGTTTCATTTGCATTCCAAGAGTTGGAGGTTGATTAGTTTATTCTCCGAAAGGTTGTCTCCAGTTTAGGATACTAGCATTGATTAGGCTCTATTGGTATAGGCCAGGAGTTATTTTATGTTTAATGCTTTTGGAGTTTGTGGTTTGTGTATCGGTTTAGTAGAAAGGGTGTTTTGTTCCTGAGGGTGAGTCGAGAGGTTTTCGATGTCCTTTCCTTTGCCTACAGTGTGGTTTGACTTGATATTCATGGCATGGTGGAATTTTTTCTAAAGTGAGGCTATTATGGTGATCTTAAATCCGAATGGTGTTCGATTAACTGGAGCATCAACGGTATTCTTAGAGTTTGGAGCTTAGTTTATGGCTATGGACTTTGTGGTAGGCTTACCACACTCCTTGAAAAAATAGGGTTTGTGTTTCGGTCTTCTTGGGTAAGTTGCCCTAGTTCATTCACTTTCAGCCAATTTAGACTTAGGAAGGTTGGTTCTATTCAACAGTTAGGAGATTTCTCCTTCGATCCAGGGTGTTCATCCATGTAATTCTTGAACCTAGTATGCTAGTTGCAGTTGGGCTCCAATGGTTGGTTCAGTTGGGTTTTGATATCAAGATTGATCTTAGCAAAGGTATCCGTCCATTGTTTGATGGTCAATCGAGGTAGATTAATCTAGATTTTGAGCATATGTTATGGTTTATTATCTTGTATGGCATAGGCTAGTAGACTAGAGCTTGGTTTGGATAGAGTTTGAGTAAGAAGGTGACTTTGTTCGAGGTTGAGTACATCGAGAGCTATGGATCTCTGGTGGGTTAGTTGATGTTTTGAGGGTGGATCGAGTGTTCAACTTGTGTAAAGCTTCATGGTCATGATAAAAAGTATTCAGGTTATACAGAGGGTTTTGCGGGTCAATGGGTTCATGAGTTAAAGTTTTGGTTGGTGGTTTTTGGGGTGCACCTGGTTATGGTATCGAGGTTTTGAGTTCTGTGTGTTAATCGCCTTGGTTCTCTCAGTGTCGGTGTTGTGTTGATGCTTTCCGGTTGAGTTTCTTAAGGTTCAGTTCTGTTGTTAAACCTTTGGAGTTTTGGCGTTAAAGGTTGGAGTCTAGCTTGGCTCGTAAGGAGTTAAGGTTTGGTGGTTTTTCTTTAGGTTATCTTTGTTGGGTGTCGTAGGTCTAGAAGGCTAACTGGGAGACCGAGAGAGTGGTGCAGGCTTGGTATCTGTAGTTGTTGACTCTCTAGTATTTCTTTTTCTTGATTTTTATGGACAAAAGTCCTTTTTAGTAGTGGATGATGTAATGACCCTTCCAGTCATTCACGCATTTTTTCCTTTGTTGTACTGTTCGAGCTTTCTAGTAGTGTCCCAAAGTCATTTATGGCTTACTGGGATCGATTGTTTGGTGTCTAGGCCGTTCGTTTGGTCTTTATGGCTGTTTACCTATTTTAGAGCTTTAACTTAGGAAATCATTGACTTCAGTCAACATTCTTAGCAATCGTGCTCGAAATCAAATTCTGATAGTTTCGTTAGCTCAAGAGTGTGGACTTTGGTCTAGTCTAACCTTTGGTCGAGACCCGGGAGCTTTCAGTTTGAAATTCTCTCTTATTTTGTGTTTTTAGGCCAGTTGGGCTTGAAAGGTTGACTTTGGTCAACATTCAGAGAAGACGGCCTAAGATGGGATTTTTGTCAGCGTTGTTAGCTCCAAAATATCGCTTTTGGGCTAGAGGGACCATTGGTTCGTGACTCGAGGCTTCTGAACTCGATTTTGGCCTTAGGTTCCATTTTGGTTTTTGTTGGTCTAAAGGTTGTTTTAGGTGCGGGGCCCACTTTTTGTTAAATCGACCTCCGTTGGGATTTTTTTCAATTCTATTGAGTCTGGAATGTCATTTCTAGTTGAATAGCATAGTTCATTTGTGACACTGGGACCCTGGATGAATCCCGAGGGTCCATCCGAGCATTTGAACTTAGCTGAGTTTTGGCTGAGTTTTGATAATTTTGGTGTGTCCGCATTTGTTATGATTTTTGTTGCATTTGTGGAGTTTCCACATTTGCGGTGCTTTTGCTGCATTTGCGGAATTTAAGCATTTGCGGTGCTTTTGCCGTATTTGTGGAGTTTTCACATTTGTGGTGATTTTTCTGCATTTGTAGAGGTCGCTATTCATCCATGCCTCCGCATTTGCGATAAAAGGTCCCCCTTTTGCAAAAATCGCTGGTAGTGTATATATTCTAGGCTTCTTCGCCATTTCATTTTTAAACCAACTCCCAAACTCGTTTATCCTGCATTTTCTTTGAGCTTCAAGCTCTATTTCTTCATTCTGTTGATTAAAAAGCTATGAGGTGGGTGTATCATCGATCCTTAATCATTTCTCGATCCAATTTGATAAGTTTCCCTTGTTAATTCTGTATATTCTCCTTTTAATTCCCTCTTTAATTCTAGTAAGGGTGGGCTGTTTTGATGCCCTTCCGATGGTCCAATTCCGCTCAAATCTTGAGCATTCGCTCTCAGGAATGTTGGGAACATTGTTGTGCTTTTCATTTTTGGTCTCGAGTTGCGGGGCTCATGGGCTTACTTTTGATCTGGATTTCGACCCGGCTAAACTTTTAGTAATATGGGTATCATTATCTTGTTTTAACTCATAGATTATGTTCTTAATAGTGTGCTAGATGTTTGGAGCTTCTCGGAGCAGTTCGAGCTTAAATGATGTTATTTCAGCAGCTTGTCACTGGACGACAGGTAGGTTACGGTCTTTCTTACCTTAGATCCTGCATATATAGTCTATAACTGTATTAGCTAGCATCCTTAGGTTGGGTATTTTAGGTTGGCACCCCAGACCCTGTCAGTCTCTTCTGTCCGTATTATTTCATACGCTGTTTGTAGTATTTGATGTAGTATTGTAATATTACCCTTTTGGCCCTGTGTGGCCTTTGTATAAGCCTTTGGACCATAGACGGTGGGATGTTTGGGAATGTCCGCGAGTCCTAGACATCAAGATGTTAGGTTAGGCTGGAAATCTATGTTATAGAGCTGATTGTGCCTGTGTAAGGCTGATAGGATGATTGTGAGCCGTTGGGCTATTATTTTTTTGCGATCATATCATTCATGTAAAGGATTTTCTGCATGTTTTACTATTGTTTTGTCTCTAGGCCTACTATAAATGGTTTTCTAAACATTACATAGTCCGAGGGCCCTTTTTGATATAAATAATTATAAAAGGATTTGAAACTGACTTGATGGATCTTCTTGGGAAAAATGGAATATTATGATGATTTTATCACTAGTGTTCATACTGATACTATACTCGGTTGTGTCATAGTGCTAGACATGTTTTTACTTTGGATTTGGACCCGGGTATACTTTGGGCACCCTTTTGTAGGGGTTTTTGAGACTTGATCACTGATTTAGACCCAAATACACTCTGGGCACCCTTAATCATGATTTTGAGATTACTATTACTAATTTTGACCCGGATAGACTCTGGGAACGTACTACGAAATTCCAATCACTTGTTTAGACTCGGATACATTTTGGGCAGTTACACTTTAAGATTTTGCATTCTATTTTAGTATGTGGTCAAGGACGTCCATGGACATTGACGATCTGGACTAGGGGCTACGTGTTGAGTGTGCTGGAGGAGGGGTATATGGTGCAGTTAAGGTATATGAGAAAGTCCTTCCACGAATCCTACCTATTGTGCCTATAGGCGCGGAAAAAGGTAGATATAGGGTTACTATCACACTGGTTCCATCATATCATATCACATCATGCATATTATATTCGGATCCACCCTTGTTTGATGTTTGCTCAGTGTATGCTTCGGTAGTATGGGATGCCGGAGGGTTTGTTTTCACTTGATTGTGTTCCTCGGGTGTATGGGCGCCCGTTGGGACTGTAGGTAATTTATTTTACTTCTATCCTATTATAAAGCTTGTTATGGACTTTGGTTAATGGTGGTTTAGCGGACGCTATCTTGGGGTAGTACTGATCTTTTGGGCTTCTGATTATTAGTGGATTAGTTGAGTTTATCTTGTTGAGGCACTGGTTTTGTGGCCTTCTTAGCACTTGTGAGTTAGTGGATTCACTTTTATTATGGTGTTGGTTGGTGGCTTTTTGGTTTCTTATGGTGTAGATTATCCTATCCTAGGGTTGTATTTGTGAGTTTGTTTTATGTGTATTCTTATCTTGAGAGTGTGCTTAGCATGATTTTGTTAGTTATATTGCTTCTAGCATGAGTATGTTTACTTGCTTTCCTTCCTTCCTATTTTTACTTGAGGTTACAGGTATACCGCCATCCTTCTTAAACTCTCTCTTTATTTATTGTTGTTGCAAGGATCAAGGTGCGTTCTCCTTTCCCTCACCTATTTCTGTGATATATATATCTTCTGTGGCTAGCATAGCATGCTTGTATTCTCTTTGTTTTCTATCCGTGCTAGTTTCCATGTTCTTTCTCTATTGCTTCTGTGACTGCTTCTTCGCTATCTGCTCTTTACTACTTTTATATCTTATATGTTCTCAGTCGGCCTATGATGCCTACTGGGTATCCGCTGCTTTGCAATTAGTGCTTATACTACACTTCTGCATTTTTCTAGTGTAGATTCTAGTGTGGGCTTTCGCTGTTGATCACGTGGATTCTCATGCAGCTTTTGGATATTTAAGACTAGGGTGAGCTCCTAACGACCAGGGTTTAACCACATCTCAACTTTTGTCACTGTTACTCTCTATTTATTTGGAGACAGTTGTATATTATGTTTTGTTATCTCTAGCACATGTATTCTATTAAGAGGCTCCTGTACTTTTGATACCAGGTCTTTGGGTTGGTTTAGTTTCTTTATGTATATATTCAGGTTGCTTTCTTTTGCGTTGTTCTATTTTATCTTTGCCTCTGCTTATTTCTGCTTATTATGCATGTTGGATTAGGTAGTAGCACATTACTAATTGTTCCATGCTATGGGGATTGGTTCGCCTACTGGATGGTTGTAGGTTCCATCATGACCTGAGAAATTGAGTCATGACATATTATCTTCCTTTTTCTTGATTAACCTCTGAGGATATGGAGAAGTACCTTTAGACAACTGTTTTGGCTCACTAGGGGCTTCCTCTTCTATCTCAATCGCAACTTGAGGAGGTGATTCGGTCTCATCCTTCTCCTCATTTAGACTATCATCATTTACAACCACATTGGGTGCACTAAGCTTCACCCCAATATCTGGACTTACATCACTATTTTTCTTAATGATGACTTCTTTTTCCATCTTGTCATCCTTCTCCATAACGACTTCTTTGGTTAGTTTTCTCACTCCATCCAGCATCCTTCTACTTCAAGTGACAATTGCCATCACATGGCCATTTGGATTTTAAAGACTATTACTTAGAAGGGTACCTTTCATAAGAGGGTTTATTTGAGATGAGAGATGGTTCACTTGAGCCTCCAAATGCTTGATTGATGTTGACTGTGAGCTCACCATTTTATGAAGAGTTGATACCTCACTTTTCAAATATTTCACCCTGATATCCGTAGATTAAACCTTTTTCAGCACTTGAGACAACATGTCTTCAAACTTGGAATGTTTGATGTTACTCACACTAGGTTGGTATGGAAAAACATCAGCTTTGGGTGGAGGTACATAAGGATTACCATTTCAGTGATTATAGCGATCACCATCTCTCTCACGCTCTGTCCATTGACCTTCACGATCTTGACCTATCTCTTTATCCCTCCATTGAGTGCCTTTATCTCAATTTGAACCTTGATTCTCATCTCTTGGATGCAAGGACCTTGATTGGTACCTTGATATCTGGGCCATGAACCTGCTGATAGAAAACAAGCTTCCTCATCCATAGGAGAGTAAACACCCTCCTCATGAGCTTTTGAACCATAAGTACCCATGGCATTTATACTTTTAGTCCCAGCTCCCATCATATGCTTGGCCAACAAGTCAATCTGAGCCATCATTTTGGCCATGGTCCCATCTCTTTCGTCCTCCTTTCTCCTCTTCTCACTAGTTATTATGTAGGAAGTAACACCCGATAAAACATCAGTTTCTCTAGTATGCCATGATCTATAGGTTTTTGTCATTTGATCAGAGAGAACCGAAGCAAGACCATAGTTTTGTTACATGATATTTGCACTTGTGATGTTATTGGCCACTAATTTTTTCATAGAGTCTAGTGCTCGATAGAAGCTTTGGAGAAGGACCCCTTCTGACAAACCATGGTTTGGACACAATAATAGCTTCTTCTTGAATCTCATCCATACTTCATGCAATGGCTCATCCGACAATTGTCGAAGATTGGTGATTTCATGTCTTAATTGTATCATTCGGGAAGGTGGGAGAAATCTGACCAAAAAGGCTTCAACTAATCCATTCCAAGTCGTAATGGAACCCTCCGGAAGCTCTTCAAGCCACGCGGTTGCCTTACCCATAAGAGATAATGGAAACAACCAAAGTTGGATCGACTCTTGAGATATGTTTTGTATGTTGAAGGGATGACATATTTTGACAAAATTTCAAATCTGTCGATTAGCATCTTCATGGCCAACCCTCCAAATAGTCCCTTCATTTGTATCAAATGCAACATTATACTCGTTACATGGAATACAGTGTTGCCAATGGTTGGGGGTAGTCAGATGGCACCTATGACACCATGGACAATGGGTCCATCTTCCACGTCTATGAATCTGTCTACCCTTTTTTGATCACCTGCTTGGCTCATAAGCCAACTATTCAAACCAATAGAAATAACAAAAAGGTAAAAGAGAACAAATACTCTACAAAAGTGAATTAAATGACAATCAAATGGCATATCCAGAACCATTCCCTGATAATGGAGCTATTTTTATGATGTTCAAAAGCATTCTCTCAAAGGAGATGGTAACGATCGCCAAGAAAAACAAGTAACCCAATGGGATGTCGCAGTTAATTCTATAGAGAATGGGACAATAGCTTGCCACTAAATGTCATAATTTAATTTACTAGCATGAGCAATTGTTCGAATAAGGAAAAGTAAAATTAGGGGAAAAAGGTTTGGGAAAATAATTCGCAATGTGACAAAAGCAGACGTAATCACAATTTGAGTAATCAATATAAGAAAGACTAGGGGTATGCTTCCGATGGGGTCTTAATATGGGATAGGGGTTGATTAATCAAACAAACATTTATAATAGTTTTTTAACCTATTAAGCATATTTACTATGGTCTTTGTTCAATTCCCATAGTTTAACATCAAACCAACCAATTAACGCTTGAGTGAGTCAAACTATCTCTAAATTTGACTCTTAGATGAGTAAATCCTATAATCAAACTATTTCTAGCCTTGATTTATGGTGGAAATATCAAATCCCCACTGTTAAATTCTTTCTCCTCTTTCAAGAAAGTACAAAATTAGTAAACTAAATTAATATTTGCGACCATCAATTTTATAATTAAAACATGAAGAATTCAATAGATCAAACTCAATAATCAATTATAAGCTTAATTAATCAACACCCAGTCCCAATTTCAAACATCCATCATGCACACACTTCTATAATAAAGTTTAGCTACTCATAGAAAAGGAATGAGAGAAGATACCAAATGGTTTTCTCAAAATTCCATTCATTATGTAAGCTAAGTTTAAATTCCAAGCTTCGAATTACTTACAAGTGGTGTTTTCAATAATGAAGAAGAAGAGAGACAGTGTACTCTATCAACTCTTTCTTGGGAATGTAAAAACTGATAAATTCTCTTTTGTACAGCTCCCAAAAAGGGTTTTATAACATTCTCAAATACGTCACACACATTTGGATAAAATTTCCCCTCAGGGCATATGCAACGTGAAGGGAAAAGGCACCTACGATTGCCCCTTGAAGTTTGTGGCTCACATGTGCCTACCTTCTCAAGCTGTAATACTCTAGCAATATGCGAAGTTAGGTGCAAGGGGATGGGCGATTTCCCTTGGCAAAGTGAGGTTTGCATGTTGATGACTTCTCAATCAGTGTTTAAAATTCCAAGTGCATTGGCACCTGTGAAATGCAAGTGCCTCTTTGCGGCTCGCACATCACTTCGCCTCTCGTGGTAGAATTTTCCCCTTTTGATCATCTTTGTACTTTGACTCAATTTTAAGCTCTTTTAGGTTCAATTCCTTTTTTTCTTTCATTTGACTAAGAGTACCTGCATTTACAATAATAAATACAATAAGTACCTCTAATTTACATCAAAATATGGCAATAATTCATGAATAAAGGCTTAATAAGTTTGTAGATTACCAACTTATCACTTGTACCAATATGTGTAGCTACCCTAGTAGGAGATTCCTTAGTAGTGGATCATGTATATCGGGCTTTTGTAGTTACTATCCTGGGGTACAACACTTAGGTAGACCTGGTTGTGTTTGATATGGTTGATTTTGATGTTATTTTAGGCATGGATTGGTAGTCTCCTTATCATGCGGTCTTAGATTGCTTCACCAAGACTATTACTCTATGTATGTGTGGTATTCCTTATATTATATGGAAGGGTACCTATAGCCACATGCCTAAAGGAGTTATATCTTTTTTGAGAGCCCAACGGTTGGTTAGGAAGGGGTGCTTGGATAATCTTGCTTATTTCCATGATACTAGTTCCACCACACCTTCTATTGAGTCAGTTCTTATGGTTTGCAAGTATTTAGATGTGTTTCCTACTAATCTACCAAGACTTTCTCCTGATCGTGATATCGACTTTAGGATTAATGTTGAGTCGAGCACTCAACCCATTTCTATTCTGCCATATCAGATGGCACCTACTGAATTTAGGGAGCTTAAGGAGAAGCTCTTAGATCTTCTGAGTAGGGGGTTTATTAGGCCTAGTATGTCTCCGTGGGGTGCTCTTGTTCTATTTGTAAGGAAGAAAGATGATTTTATACATATGCGTATTGAATACAGGCAGTTGAATAAATTGACCATTAAGAGTAGGTATCCAATTCCATGTATTGATGATCTGTTTGACCAGCTGCATTGTGAAATGGTGTTCTCTAAGATAAATTTGAGATCGGGTTATCATTAGTTGAGGATTAAGGCTGTGAACATCCCAAAGAATGCATTTAGGACTCGATACGACCACTATGAGTTCCTATTCATGTCTTTTAGGTTGACCAATGCCCCAAAAACATTTATGTAGTTGATGAACTGTGTGTTTAGAGCCTACCTATAATATTTTGTTATAGTGTTCATCTATGACATTCTGGCTTACTAGAGGAGTAGGGAGGAGCATAAGAAGCATTTACGAGTCGTGCTTCAAACCTTGCGAGATTAGCAGTTGTATGCCAAATTCACTAAGTCTGAGTTTTGGCTTAAGTCTGTGGCATTCTTTGGGCACATGGTGTCCAAGAATAGGAATATAGTGGACCTGACGAGGGTTGCAGCAGTTCGTGGTTGGGATAGGCCTACTTCTCCTACTGAGGTTCATAGTTTTACCCAATTGGCAGGATATTAAAGATGGTTTATGGTGGGGTTTTCTTCTATAGCGGCTCCGTTGACTAGATTGACTCAGAAGAATGTTCCCTTCCAGTGGTCGGATGAGTGTGAGGCAAGGTTTTTAAAGCTAAAGGCTTTATTGACTTTAGCTTTGATTCTTACTCTTCTTTTTAAGGACTAGGGGTTTACTATTAATTTTGATGCTTTTGAAGTTAGTTTAGGTTATATATTGATGCAACAGGGCTGAGTTATTGCTTATGCTTTTAGATACGGAAGGTTCACAAGAGGAACTACCTTACTCAAGACTTGGAGTTAGCGATAATAGTCTTTGCATTGAAGATTTTGAGGAACTTTCTGTATAGAGTTCATTGTGAGATCTTCATTGACCAATATAGTCTTCAGTACATTTTCAGCCAAAAGGACCTAAATTTGAGATAGCACAAGTGGTTAGAGCTACTAAAGGACTATGATTCATCAATTCTCTATCACTCGAGCAAGGCAAATATGGTAGTGGATGCCTTGAGCTAGAAGGTAGTAAGTATGGGTAGTTTGTCATTTTTTGTAGCGGAGGAGCGATCTTTAGCTTCAGACAACCAGTTCTTGGCTAACATGTTGGTTAGAGTTGACATTTCTTAGCCAGGTTGCATTCTTGCTTGTGTTAAGGCCAGATCTTTATTGTTAGAGAAGATTTGGGATAGCAGTTTGATGATGCAAGGTTGAGGATTATTTGTGATGAGGTGTTAAGTAGTAAGGCTAGGTAGGAAACCATAGATTTGGAGGGTATTCTAAGGATAGAGGGTCATGTATGAGTTGGAGACTTGGTTACACTAATCTTAGCGGAGGCCCATTATTCTAGATATTTTGTTCATCTAGGGGCAGCCAAGATGTATCATGACTTGAGGTAGCACTACTGGTGGTGTGGGATGAATAATATTATCTCAAATTTTGTGTCTAGGTGCTTGAACTATCAACAGGTGAAGTATGAGCACCAGAGACCATGTGGTTTGACCTAGAGGCTACCCATTCTAGAGTGGAAATGAGAACATATAGTTATACATTTTGTTGTAGGCTTACCGTGGACTTTGTGGAGATTTGATGCTATTTGTATAATTATTGGCTTAGATCTACATTAGTAAGATTTTCAATTTGCACGAGGTGCCTATTTCTATCATTTTTGATAGTGGTACTTAGTTTACTTCATGTTTCTGGAAGTGTATTCAGAGAGAGTTGGGTACCCAAGTTGAGCTTAGCACTGTTGTTCACCCATAGACTGATGGTCAATCAAAGCGTATAATTTAGGTTCTGAAGGATATGTTACGGGCTTGATTTTTGATTTTGGAGGTCAGTGGGACAAGTTCTTTGCCTTGGTAGAGTTTGCATATAATAATAGCTACCACTCTAGTATTCAGATGGCTCTATTTAAGGCATTGTATGGTTGGCAGTGCAGGTCTTCATTGGGTTAGTTTTATGCTTTTGAGATTAGGCCGTGGGGCACTGACTTATTACGAGATTCTATGGATCGAGCTTGGGTTATTCAGGATAGACTTCGTACTGCCCAGAGTAGGCAGAAGAGCTATGTTGATTGGAGGGTTTGAGCATTAGAGTTTATGGTTGGTGACATAGTTTTCATTCACGTGTCGCCCATGAAGGGTGTAATGAGGTTTAGAAGGAAGGGCAAGATTAGCCCTAGGTTCATTGTGCCATTTGAGATCCTTCATTGCATTGGTGAGGTAGCATATGAGTTAGCCTTGCTTCCTACTCTTTTGGGTATGTTCACTGTCACACCCGTTTTTATGAACAAGCAATCGAGGGTTTCTCTAATTGAAGTGACAGTAATGAATAGGGATTATTTTATTTACATAGTCGCCACTTGGAATTGAGTTATGGTTTTCCAAGTCACCTTTTTGAATCCTTAATAAAAAGGAAATGTCTTATTTTTGGTCTGCGAAAATAGAAGAACGAGTAAGGAATTCTGTTGACCAAGGGGAAGGTATGAGGAAACCCTGAGTCCCGTGGTTCTAGAACGGTCGCTCTTATCAACTTATACTTGACTTAAATTAATCTTGAATATTTAATTATGCCTATGGTATGCTTTGATATTGTTGAACTTTTATTGGTCTTCGCCAAGACGCAAGGTTGCGACCTCAGCTTTGACATACACCGATCAAGACGCGCAATTGTGATCTCGACTTGCGTATCGCACCTAATGATTGAGTCTAATCGCTTAGTTGAACCAAAGATTTATTATTTTTAAGAGGGTTTCAAGTCAAGACGCAAAGTTGCGACCTTGTCATTTTTTACATGTCCTTATCCAAGACGAGAGTTGCGACCTTGGTCAAGACGATATATTATTCGTGCTCTCGTTAGAGCTTTAAAGGGGTCTTAGAATTTGCCAATTTTTATTAATAGACCATGCTCTTAACGATCAATAAAATAATTAAACAATTCACGTTTTCTAAGTCTATTCACTGTGAACATCTCTTATTTTAAGGACATTCATATATGCTTAAGAAGTTGGATATTTTAGATAAACACCAAATCAATGACCGTTTGGCTAGCTCTTTTGATGAACACATTTACACTAAAAACAAGACGAAAATTAAAACAGGCCTCCAAGATATCAATAGTAATTACCATTGCCATTACGTCTAGCAGCGATACTACAACACAAACAGAGTTTAGTACATGCTAACACAATTTGTATTACTCAAAAGAATAATGGCTATATTCCAGAAGAGGATGCTAAACACCAAAACTCAACATTAACAAAGGATAAGATAGAGAATGAACTTCAAGGTCAATTTTCACAGAATCACATAAGCGGACAAACAGAAGATTAAATCAAGTTAACTTAAGCCATGACTAAGATATTAAGCACTTGATCACCAAACTAGTAACCTTTAACTTCATATTAAACATTCAGCGAAATAAAACAACGAAGATGAAGGAATGGACCTTAATCGCAGCTTTGAACAAAACTTCGGAGCCAAGAACGGAGACCAACAACCAGAAACTCGAAACGCGGACCAAAATCCAAACTCCAACCCACGAGCCTTCAAAAGATAATCTTTGTTTTCTCTGTTTTTGCTCTCTGTTTCTCTCGTCTTTACTCTAATCTTTTTTTTCGTTTTTCTTTCTGTTCTTGTTATTTATTTTTTACTCTTTGTTGCCTCCTCTCTAATTCTTTCTAATCTCCTCTCTCTAATCTCTTGTTTTTCGTGTGCATCCATTTTTTTTTCTTTTATGAATTCTGTGTGTTTATATAATGTATGTATGTGTGTCCGTATGTGTTGTGTGTGTTGTGTAGTGTGCTGTATTGTGTGTGTGTACAGATTAGTGGGGAGAGTGGAGTGAAGTGAGGGGGTAGATTAGTGGGGTGGTTTGGGTAGTGGATTTAGGATTTTTTTTTATTTTGTAACAAAAAAAAAATAAAAAAATGTAATGATAAAAATATTGACTAATTATTTTGAATTAATAAAAATATAAAAAAAATTAAATAGCTAGACTCAATAAAATGTATCTAAGAAGATACTAAAACTACTAACTTATTTATAAAAATCTAAGTTAAAAGAAAACATATTTTTTTGAAAATTTTCTTATTATCCAAAAAGAAAAATAATAAAGTTTATCCTAAAATATGACTCTATTTTTTGAAATATTTTTCACCATTTTAAAATAAAATCTACTAAAAAAATTAAAAATAAAGATTAGACTTAAAAATAAATATAAATATTTAAAGCTAAAAATGAGTTAAAACTCGAGAAGGGTAAAAAATCACGTGTCTACATTCACCCTATTTTTCATGTTTCTATGCTAAGGCGATATGTTCTGGATGAGTCTCACATGTTTCAGTGGGATTCAGTTTAGTTGGATGAGTCTTTAGCTTTTGAGGAGGAGCCTATTGCTATTTTTGTCAGGCAGGTTAGACAGTTGAGGTCCAAGGAGATTCTGCCAGTTAAGGTTCAGTGGTGGCATCATCTTATCGAGGAGGCTACTTGGGAGATCGAGATTGATATGCAGACCCGATATCCTAGCCTTTACGAGACTTGAGGTACATTTTTTAAGTTATCTTTTGAGGGTGAAAGTTCTTTAATTAGTGGATGTTGTAATGACCCTCGTGATCATTTTCTTATTTTAGTGCCTTTTTCACCATTTTGACCCTTCCCGTAGCTTCTTCATATTAGTTTGACTTTTTGAGATGGGTAACATGCTTCCCGAGGCATTCAGTCGAGTTTTAAAAGAGTTTCCCTATTATGGAACTCTTAAAGTTGAAAAGGTTATTTTGATCAACATTTGGAGTAAATGGGCTCAGATGAAAATTCCATTAGCATTGTTAGCTCTGGAACGTAGACTTTGGGCTAGTGGGAGATTTGGTTCAAGTCTCGAGGATTTCATACTCGTGTTGGGCACTTGGGTGGCTTTTAGGTAAAATCAGAAAAGTGTTGACTTTGGTCAACATTTGATTCGATGACCTCCGTTGGTCATTTTGATTATTTTGTTTAGTCCAGAATGTCGTGTCCAGTTGGGTATTTTGTTGGGTGTGTTCATTAATCTCGAGGGGTCATCCGGTGACTTTTTAGCCTTGTTGTGTTGCTGGTGTGCTATGATAAGTGGTGAATTTACCACTTATTTACGTCCCTTTTCATATTGTTTTTGTGCCTTCTAATTATAATATGAGGCTACTTATGGTATAATTTGTTAATATTTTAGGTGTGTCGACTTAAGATGTGAATATGGAAAAAAATGAATGATAAGAACCAAAGTGGAACAAGAATGAGTAAAAGAGTCACTGTCAAGCTGTCGGGTCCATTGCACCTGCGAGGAAAAACCCGCAACAGCAGACTCGCACTAGCGGAAGATGGCTGCACTAGTGAAGTTTGCACTGTTGCACTAAGGTGGCTCCTAGAAAGGGCAAGTTGTTGAGTAAGGCCTGCTTTCGAGCCCAAGCCCCTTGTATAGGTTGGGCGCTTGTGCATCTTTCTCATATCGATCAAGGCTTTCCTTGAGTTTGAAATAAGGGGCAAGAAGCAAGGGCGTAGCAGCTGTGCGAAGTTGCGCCTTAGTGCATCCCTTTTATTGCAAGAGTGCTAACGCATGACCTTATATTTTCTTTCGCTTGCTCTTTTGACATCATTATTCGTCCACATCTAATCTTCGGGATGTTGCGAGCATTCTAGGAAATTGTTCCACTCCTTTTGTCCGGTCTGTTGCTTGCTTGTATGGGTTAAGTCCAATTAGTATCTCAACAAAGTAAATTGAATGCCATTGTCTTCGGCTGAAATGACACAAGTAAGGGAATTTAGAATCGGGAAGGTTCCAATTGGTATCTATCCTTAGAGTCTATATGAATGCATGGATAATATGCTAATGGTCATCCATGAGGCGAATAAAGATAATAAGCATGACTTGATTTAGTGATAAGCTTGAGATTTGTGATTATGTGCATTGCATTGCTTGAATGACTAAGAATATGTGGTGTTGTAGTTGCTTGCCTTACTGTGAAATTCGTGGTTAAGAAGGGGTCATAACTTGGTTATGTGAGATGGGTTTAGTGATTAATTCTTACGTGGCTTAATTGGAAATTCTGTGTTGAATTTTGGGCACGGACTTACCGTTGGTAAAAATGGTAAAGGGACATGGTCATTTGTGACTCTGGGAAACTCCGGTTTCAGGATAGCCGAGATTGGTTGGGAAATATGGGGGAATAGGGGCTTTCTTGTATAATAGAGGGAATGTGATATTATGAATAGCTTTTTGGTGTGATTCGTAAATAATTTTATGATAATGTGGTGCTAGATTCTTGAACATGCATTTCTAGGGTTGGTCTTGAGGTTATACTTAAGACCATGATGTGATTTCAAATTTTATTATTGATAGCAAGGTATGGGAAATGAGGGAACTTTGCAGAAAATTGCAATTTCTGGGCTGCTACCATTGGGGCAGCCATAACGGGACTAGCCCGCTATGGTGATCTTTCTATAGTGGAAATTTCACTGCATAGCAGTGTGGCGGTAGCAACGTGCAAGCTGCTATAGCGGGAAGGGCGGGACAAAATACCTGCCCTATTTTTCCCCTATTTTACTTTTCTTTCTAGAGGTGTTTTAAATCGTTACTTCAGTTGGGAGCTACTACGGAAGTTATGGAAAAATTCTTAAAAACAACCTAGCATGCATATAAGGTTAATAATGTCATTAATATAGCATCCATGTGCGATAATAAAAGAACAAAGAAAGGGGAAAACAATGTCTAGTACATTCCCCAAATGGAGGCAAAAACCCAAAAATAGTAGATAAAGTATAATGAAGGGGGGAGAGGTCCTAGATGCATGCCTCATCACCATTAGGGGCTGCAGGGGCGGGGTCCTCGGCCTCAATATCGTGCAGAAAAGGGAACACTCATAAGTCCTTAGGCTCTCTCTGGGGAAGCTCCTGATCGAGGAAAGCACAGCTGAACATGACCTTTATGGTCTTCCACATCCGTGCAAGCATGAAATACCGGGAGTGCCTCTTCCTCTTCTCCTCATTGAGCTCCCTACGCAGAGATGCATAGTCTTGGGCAGGGGGTGGGGCTATGGCTCTGGAAGGGGCACCCTCCATAAATTTCCTAACCGCGGCCAGGTCCTCCTCTAGGTGGCTGTTGATGATTAGAGGCTGGGACTAGGAAGGATCATCGTTATCATCATCAGTTCCCTCAGCATCCTGGCTACTCCCTACTTTGCTCACCCTCCTCTTCTTCTTACCCATAGAAGCAACCACCTTCACCTTGTGAGGGTTAAAGAGGGCATCCATCTCTAGCTATATGTCTATATCATTCTCAGGCACCCCAACTCGCCTGCACAGTGCAAACACTAGACTGGGAAGGAAGGAGCCCTTCTTGGTACCCCGGTAGAAGTCCTTCCACTGTGACATGATTTATGCCTCAATATTTAGTTGAATGCCCTTTATGGTGTAGGCCACCACCAAAGCCCAAGGGTAGGTCACATCGGTAAGGTTTCCCAATGAATGAATCCTCTGAGACACCAAGTTCAGCCACCTTCTGGCATCGGCTGAGAAGTAAGTGCTCGTGATGCCCTTGGTACTGGCCTAGTAGACATAGTCCCTGAACTTCTTTTCTACCAGCATGTCCCTCAGCCATTTCATGTCCCACCCCTGAAGCTTGGATTTGTACTTAGCATTCAAAATATGAGGCACTCCTAGTACCTCATTGATGGTCAAGACATCTACTCCTCAAACGTGGATGGTGGGGTTGGGGTCATCCCAACGCACAGTAGGAAGTATAGCATAAAACTCCCTCACCCAGCCTGAATGCCCGGAAAGGAGAGCCTCTACTTGTGGGCCCCAACCAAACTCCTAGAGCCTCTTAAAGAATGCCCCAGCCTGTTCTGCCACCCCTCTTATAGCAAAGACCAGTTCTCCATTATTCTCGGAATCTCTCCCGACTAGCATCATCGGGGAACCTCTCGTAAGGTGAAATATGTTCTTCGTAGGTATCTTTGGAGTTGTTAAATCATCTAGATTAACAAATTGTTAGAGTAGAACTCATAAGATGCAAGGAAAAATGAAATTCAGAGAAAATCCAATTTTTGACCGTGTCGGGAAGGCCACTGCCTGCAGCTTCCCGCTATAGCAGGCTACTTCCCGCTCTGGTGATGGCTCTTTAGCGAGAATTTCTCCACTATGGCGGCATCACTATAGTGGCCTTGCTCCACTATAGAGACCTTCATCATCCTAGATTTTTCAAAAGGTTCCACAATGGAGCCTCTTCACCCAAAATTCCATTTTTAACATTCCAAGTTCAGATCAGTGTTCCCAAACTAACCTACTACTATTTCATTAAAAAAATTGGGCATTGTAACTCCTAAAATTGCCCAAATCAACATTTTCAAATAATAATAACCTCTCACATCCCCTACCCTTTTGAACCCATTTTTGGCCATGAACCCCGAAATTCGTATGCCTGCAAGGTTGTGGGAGCATTATTAATATAAAGATCCATGCTTCGGGATTTCATCAAATCAAAACCAAAACTTAGAAATTCAAAAACACAAACCCAATATCTATTCTATTCACCAAATTCAAGCATAAAACTATCAATATTCGTGCAATGGAGTTAGGAAAGTAAGTGATACGATGATTACTTTGTTTTCGATATCGGGAGCAAAGTGATCGGGAGGGGAAAGTGGTATTTTCAGGTGAAATAGGGGGAGAATAGGCGAGAAACCCATTTCTCACCTCTATAAACTGTTATCACCCGCTATAGCGGGAGGTTGGCCGCTATAGCGGTGCAGCTATAGCATAATTAATCTTGCTATAGCGGAGTTTGGACAGCTGAGAAGGGAAAAGTTTTTCCATTGTTTTGTTCGTTAATCTTCTGACATAGTATATTAGCGAGGCCCCAAATTACTTGGGCACTCAGGGAGGGTTACTCTAATTATTTTGTGCAAACTCGGGGGAAAGGATCCTCTAATGGAGGTGACTCAAATTAACTTTTGGTTAGTTAGGTACACCTAGGGGGATAGAAGTTTTACTGGTTTGCAAAAAACTATAATTACGCTGTCAAGGAGAGCGATAGGATTTCAAGGTTGGCTTCTTCTTTTCTCTCTACTTTCAAAATCGTTCGAGGATGAACTATAGGTAATTAGTATCTATTGTAATGACTTGTTTAGTCGTTAATAAAAAGGCACCTCATTACGGGTTATGGGAATTATTGAAATATGTTATTAAATTTATTTAGGATGACACAATGAAAAATTTAGAATTTGAAATTTTTCTCGGGCTGACGTCATCCTACTAAAGTAGGAATTTTTCTGCTATGGCGCCATTGCTATAGCAAATGACAGGTCGCTATAGCAAGCTAACAGAACCAGTAGCTAAAAATGCAAATTTTTTATTGGGACTCTTTTTCTTCACTTGAAAAAGGGATGACGTTTTCTCCAAAAACCCTCCTAGGCTGCTCCAAAGCTTGAGAGCAATAGAGAGGAAAGATTCTCGCGTGAATAGGGTAAAACTATCACGACCCAATTTCTCAGGTCATGATGGCACCTACAACCCCCCAGTAGGTTAACCGATCCCCGTATCCCAAAATGGTTAGTAATGGGCTACTTCTAACTAATACACACAATAAGCAGAAATTAGCAGAAGCAGATATAAGATTAAGACAATGCGGATGAAATTAACCTGAATATATATACACAATGAAACTACACCAACCCCAAGACTTGGTATCGATAGTACAGTAGCTTCTAATAGAATATAAGTGCTCTAAGTAACAAAATAAAATATACAACTATCTCCAAAAGTTGAAATAGTAAGAGTACCAAAAGATGAGATGTGGTCAAGCCCCGGTCATCAGGCGCTCACCCTAGTCTCGAATATCCAAATGTTGCACGAGTCTCGATGCAATCAACGGCAAAAGCTAACAATAATAACTGAACCCGAAAGATGCAGAAGTATAGTATGAGCACCAATTGCTAAGCAACGGGTACCCAGTAGGCATCATAGGCCGACTGAGCACATATAAGATATAAAAATAGTAATATAGCAGATAGCAAAGAAGAAGTCACAGAAGCAACGGAGAAAGCACACAGAAGCTAACACATATAGAAAACCGAGGAGACACAACATGCCATGCTAGTCATAGAATATATTTAATACAAACATAGGTGAAAGAAGGAAGAATGCACCTGGGGTCCTTGCAATAATAATATATATAAAGAGAGAGTTTAAGGAGAAGGGTAGTATATCGGTAATCTCAAGGTAACAAGGAAAAGAAGTAAATCAATTAAACATACTCAATCTAGAAGCAATATACTCAACGAAATCATACTAAAAACCCAAATTCAAGATAACCATAGACATAAAACAGTCTCTCAAGTGCAACCCTATGATGGAATAACTAAGCCATAAAGAATCGAGATCCACTAATCAAAAGCCACAATAAAGAATAAAATCCGATAACCCACAACCACTCAGAAGGTCACATAAATAGTGCCTCAATAATATAGGACCCACTAGCCCCTCAATAATAACAGTCCAAATAACCAGGGCCTCATGAGGCTAGAAACTACTAAACCATCAATAACCAAAGGCCATAACAAGCTCTATAGTATTAAAGGAGTAGTATAATCTACCTACAGTCCAAATGGTCACCCATACAACCAAGGAACGCAATCAAGTGAAAACAAAACCTCTGGCAGCCCATACTACCAGAGCATACACTTAGCACACGGCAAACAAGAGTGGAATCAGAATACAGTATGCATAATGATGTGATATGAAGAATCTGGTGTGATAGTAACCCTATATGTACCTTTTTTGGCGTTGATAGGCCCAGTAGGTAGGATCCATGGAATGACACAACCCTTATACCTCAACTACACCATATACCCCTCTTCCGGCACACTCGGCTCGTAGCCTCTGGTCCAGGAATAGCAGGGTCTATGGAGGTCCATGACCACATACTAACGTGAATCTCAAAGTGTATCTCAATAATCGAAACCTTGCAGTACATGCCCGGATTCGATATGGGTCTAAATCAATGATCAAGTCTCAATAACCCTTATAAAGGGTGCCCAGAGCGTATCCAGGTCTAAATCAGTAGTCAAGTATCAACAACCCTTATAAAGGGTTCCCGGAGCGTATCCGAGTCTAAATACATAATAAAAACATGTCTAGCATTCCAGCACAGTCGAGTCTAGTATCAGTGTGAAAACAGGTGATAAAATAATTATAATATCCTCTTCAATCCAAGATGTTTCATTAAATCCATTTCCAAAACGCTTTCATAACTAATTTACCAAAAACGGGCCCTCGGGGCCATGCAAAGTTTAGAAAACTGTGTATAGTAGGCCAACAACCAAATCAGTAGTAAAATATGCAGAAAAATCCTTTGTATGAATAATATGCTCGCAAATAATAGATTACCCTAACGACTCACAAACATTCTTATCGGCCATGCACAGGCTCAACAACTCTATAACAGAAATATCCAGCCTAAAATAATATCACGATATCCGAGACTCGCGTACATTCCTATATATACCATCGTCTATGGTCTAGAGGCATATACAAAGGCCACACGGGGCTACAAGGGTAACATAGCAATACTACAATCAAAGTATGAAATAAATGGACCAAAGAGACGGACAAGGTCTGGGGTACCAATCTAAAATAACCTACCCAAGGATACTAATTAATGCAATTATAGCCTATATACGCAAAGTCTAGAAAGGTTAAACTGTAACCTACCTGTTGTACGATGACAAGATGCTGGAACGGCGTCGTCCAAGCTCGAACTGCTCTGAGAAGTCCCAATTCATGAAAACAGTATCAACATAATGATACCCATAATATTAGAAACATAACCGGGTCGAAATTTAGGTCACAAGTGCGCTCGTGGGCCCCACAATCCGAAAACAAAAACAAAAACACCATGGTGTTCCCCATATTCCCAGGAGAACATGCTCAAAATTTGAGCGGAAATGGAACATCAATGGGGCACAAAACAGCCCCTTAATGCAAGAATTTAAAGGAAGGATTTATGCAAGAAAACCGGAAATTAATGAGAAACTTACCCGATTTAGAAGTCAATAAATGCTCAAGGATCAACAATAATTTATCTCCAAGATGATGGGAATGTTCAAGGTGCTTTAATGGAGTTTTTAGGAGCTAATAACATGGAGAAATCGGAATCTAAAGAAAGGATTTACCGGATTAAGAAGCCAATAATCGAACAAGGATCGAAATTATTCGAGCCTCCAAGCTTTATAAACGAACAAGGGTGATAATGGAGGTTTTTAGGTCTTAATTTCCATGGAGGAACGATTTGGAATTTTTAGGAAATTAGGGAGAGAAGAGGGCTTGCCAGCTTATATAGGCTTCCAGTGCCCATGTGCACCAGGGCGGCTCAGGCGCACGCGGCCAAGGCATACTAGGGCGGCCAGGGCGCTGAGGCACAGGGGGCACAGGCGCCTAAGGTATTGAGGTGCATGGGGCACAGGTGGCCAGGGCGACCAGGGCGCTGAGGTGCAGGGGTCACAGGTGCACAAGAGCCAGGGAGTCCAGGCGCACGCTGCTGCCCACAACAGCAAACAACTATCAACCTTAGGCAAAATTCACAAGATGGGTCCCTGGAAACGCATCGGGGGTCCCACAAACACAAACGAGCTGAGCTATTCAACTAGAAACAGCGTTCCGGATCCAATGGAATCGATGAAGATCCCATTGGAGGTCAATTTAATGAAAATTGGTCCCTACGCCCATAATAAACCTTTAGGCCATCTATTCCCAAAGTGGAACCCAAGGGTCGTAATCAAGTCTGGATGCCTTGGGACCTGAACCAATGGTCCCTCTAGACTAAACTCGATATTCTAGAGCTAACAGCACTGACGAAATTTCCATCCAAAGTTGTCGTCTCCAAATATTGACCAAAGTCAACCAAAAAAGCCCAACTTGCCTGAAAACACAAAACGAGAGACAATTCCAAGCTGAAAAGTTCTCGGATCCCGATCAAAGGTCCAAGTAGACCAAAGTCCATGCTCCAGAGCTAATGGAACTATCGGAATTGCATTCCAAGTATGATTACCAAGAATGTTGATCGAAGTCAATGATATCCAAAGTTGGAGCTCTAAAATGGGGAAACAGGCATAAGGACCAAACAAATGGCTCGGGCAGTGAACTACCAGTCCCTGCAAGCCATAAATGACTTGCGGACGCTACAGGCAAGCTCTAACAGTAAAAGGAAGGAAAAAATTCATAAATGACCGAAAGGGTCATTACATCATCGACTACTAAAAAGAATTTCATCTTCAAAAGCCAGGAAAGAACGAAACACTAGAGACTTAAGAATAGTGGATACAAAGACCAAACCACTCTCTCAAAAACTCGAGTAGCCTCTTCGACTGGACGAAACCCAATAGAACGAAGCCAAAGAAAACCAACCAAGCCTAAATTCCTCACTAGCCAAGCTAGATTCCAACCTTCACCTGTAAAACTCCAAAGGTCTACCAACCAAACCGAACCTCAAGAAACTCAATCGGTAAGCACCGACACAACACCAGAACCAAAGAACCAAGGCTATCAACACACAGAACTCAAATCCTTGATACAACAACTATCTTCACCTACACAGTCACCAATGAAAGCTCTAACTCATGAACCCATTGATCTGCAAAAACCCTTTATTCTGACCTGAATCCTTTTGCACTATAATCATGAAACTTCATATAAGTCAAACACTCGATCCACCCTCGAAACATAAACTAACCCACTAGAGATCCATAGTTCTCGCTCGTACACCTCTTCGAATGAAGTCATCTTTATACTCAAACTCTATCCAAGTAAAGCTATAGCTTACAATCCTTTGACATCCAAAATACTAACCCAAAGCACATCCTTGAAAACTATAGTAGTTTCACCCTGACTGACCATCAACCAACAAACGAACACCTATTCTTATACCAACCTCGATATCTAAACCCAACTAAACCAATCATCAGGACTTAATGAAGCTTGCACACTAGGGTTTGGGAAAGGCATGTATGAATATTCGATGTCAACATAGAAATCTCTGAACTATCGAACAAAAGCAACCTCACTGAATTGTGTCAAGTCTGAATCAATTGAAAGCGAATGAACCAGGGTAACCTGCCCAAAAGACCCAAACCAAAACCAAGACCTGCAAGGAGTGTGGTAAGCCTACCACGAAGTCCGTAGCCATCAACTAAGCTCCAAACTCTAAGAATACCGCTGTTGCTTTAAATACTCAAACACCATTCAGAATTTGGGATCACCTTACTAGCCTCTCCTCAGGAAGAAGTCCACCATGCCGTGAATATCAAGTCCAAACACTTTGTAGGCAAAGGAAAGAGTGCCTGAAGTCCAAGGTCGCTGCCTAGCCATTGAAAATTTGCATAATCCACTAACTTACCTCTTTGGCTCGAAACAACTGCTCTACCGCATCCGCACATAAACCACCAACTTCGAAGCATACAACATATCAAACTTCTAGTCCACACTGCCCGAGTCTAACCAACGCTAGAATCCCATACAACAGACAACAACTCGGAGAGTCAACTAATCAAACCTCAACTTTCGGAACATGAAGGTGGCCATCACTCTCAAATTACTATTCAAAATCTAAAGTAGCCCTATCGGCCTCAATCTGCACAACCTGATCGCATACAATACCCCACCATTGTTTCTATCTAATTGAAGTAGAATGAACCTCGTACTGATAGAAAACCACTGAGACCTGAAATGTCTATCCTAATCCAATGGTTAGATAAGGACTGGATGTCCAAGGCCAACTACCACTTCAAAATTGAAATAGGGAAGCTAAGTTGTCCGCACTAACTGCCTTCTGACCCAAGAAGCTGCAACTAAAGAGAACTACCCACGAACCATCTTAAGTAGTGTGCTAGGCCATGATTCATAAACCAAATTCCAATTTACCAACCAACGCTTCTGTTGAACCCTCGAGTAGACCCATATGTTGTTGATGAAAACTTAAGAACCGAAGCCAATTAGGCTTTGAAGATGCAAGTTACCCAATCTGTAGATGCTACTGAAACTTGGGTTCCCTAAAGAATATAACCAAGAAACCACAGTCGATGCAACAAGCTCCAAAAGGTAGTATTGGAAATGGACACTACCTTTAACCCTTATTAGAGGAAAATTTGACCTCGAATTCATCTAAGGCAATGCCACTGTGACCTGTATTCGGTCGGATCAAGTCACTAATACACAAGCCAAAGCAAACCCTCAGTCATCACCTCAGTTAGCTACTAGAACACATATATACGAATAAGGAGTCACATCCCTCCATTTTCTACTAAACAAAAGCCTTTCTTAGTATACACTGAACCTTACAAACTCTTTCAAAGGTATAACCAACCTGACAGAGTCCTCTTCAAAAGATTCTGGAGCTATTCTTTTAGCTCCCACCTCTTTTACAAGCGGCACTAGATAAAGCAGGAAAAGGATAGGCTGAATGCCCAACTCACCCAAAATACTACGAACACAACTCAACTATGATACTGCAATCAACATATAGCCAAAATGTTGTAGCTAAAACTTGACCTCAATGCCACAATGCCACAATCAAAAACTCAACCTGAGTACCACGATCAAAGCTCATCCCAACTGGAACTAGGGAAAACAAGAAGACAACCCAACTAGACAAGAAACTAAAGAAGACCATGGGAACAACCTATATACCTGCCAATCTCATAAACCAAATAATTAGGGAAGGTTGATTCTAATTTCCCGCGAAAAGAAAAACCATCCCAAGCCCACTGGCATAACTAACACCTTTCCCATTATGACAAAACCTCAATCTCTGGCACATAACCACTGGTAATACACCAAACTAACAAAAGGACCTCTAGCAATGCTAGATAATGGCCTACACAATAACCATCTAGGACTGCTAAAAAGGAGGACTCAACCCATGTCTAGAACCACAACGAAACTAGAAATAAGGCTAACAAGACCTACCCATGAGTCATAACTCTAGGAAAACACCTCTCAAGGATAACTCACCCCATCCACTACAAAAGAATAATCTACCGAGAAATTACATGCATAATCACTACAACACAACCACATAAGAAACATGTAGGCATATAAGCATAAACATGAAAAAGGATAGATTCGCAAAACAAGCAACGTCAGCACTAGAAAATGGTAACAAAAGTCATACCTGGAGTAATGACATTCAGGAACTCTACTTCTGGCCTAGTAAAAGGGCCATGGAACTGACCGAGTCTATATCTGGGCTGAGTAGTTAAAGTTGAAGGCTTGATCGTCCTTCGTCGGGGACAATCTCTAGAAAGGTGACCAATCACCCCATAATCATAACAACTATGTTGACTAGGATACGCGATAGTAGGGCAATCCCTAGAAAAGTGCCCACTCTCACCGCACTGACAATAAGCTTTACCTGATAAAGTTCGACGGGAAGATCTCACTGAACCTGACTGGCCACCATGACCTACATATCCTGAATGCAAACCTCAAAGAACCTGACCCATACATGTCTACTATGCTCAACATGCTCTTCACAATCACCCTCTGGAACCTGTGGAGAAACAAAATTGGTCTGCTAGATAAGAAGCAATGGAACCGAGATCTAGTAGAAGATCCTCTACCTCAAGTCTGAGAACCTTGAAAAACTATCTTGGCAGCGATGCTTCTTTCTCTACTTCCATATGCCTCACGACATAAACCCTCAACAACCCAAACATGATCTACTACCTGAAGGAAGGTCATTCCAACTATAACCAGATGCTTGATCGCTAAACAGAGCGGTGAAATCAAACCTCCAACAAAACTCTGAACTCTCTAACACTCTGAAGGCACAATCCTAGAAGTACGCCTAACAATCTTGTGAAATCTCGCCTCATACTCCAGTACCAACATACAACCCTACTAAGGAACTAGAAGTTCAACCCTAAATGATGCACCGCTCAAAGAACCGAGTACTTCCCTAACCTGAGGTACTGAAACACCTACCAAAGGGATTAGAGTCCTAGCCATGGTGTCTTGAAGAACGGGGGTAGCATGAACGCTACTAGAGGCTGGGCTGGCCCCACACCCCTTAACTAATGTGGTATGCTCCTACTCTAAAATCTTTGCACTGGCAGAAGAACTAGAGCAACAGGCACAGAACCCTCAACACCACCTACTGTCGTACTCGTCCTAGGTATCTGAGATGGAATGGAACAACCGAAGTATAGAAGTCAATAGAGCCAGGAGCGCACGATAAGGAGTCAAGAATATGGAACTTTTCATAATAATGCCCTATAGCCTCCCATCGATAGGATACAGACGTTATCATACTGATCTGCGAGACTCTACGTAGACACTTTCTTCTGTACCATGACACTGGTGAACCTAGAGCTCTGATACCAAGTTGTTATGACCCAATTTCTCAGGTCATGATGGCACTTATAACTCCCCAGTAGATGAACCAATCCCAATAGATCAGAATTGTTAGTAATAGGCTACTACCTAACCAATACACACAATAAGTGGAAATAAGCGGAAGCAGATATAAGATAAAGACAACACAGAAGCAATTAACCTGAATATATATACATAATGAAACTATACCAACCCCAAGACTTGATATCGATAATACATGAGCTTCTAATAGAATATAAGTGCTAGAAGTAACAAAATAAAATATACCACTGTCTCCAAAAGTACAAAGAGTAACAGTGTCAAAAGATGAGATATGGTCAAGCCGTGGTTGTCAAGCGCTCACCCTAGTCTCAAATATCCAAATGCTGCATGAGTCTCCACGCGATCAATAGTAAAATCTCACAATAATATCTACACCGAGCACAAATTGCTATGCAATGGGTACCCAGTAGGCATCATAGGCCGACTGAGCACATATAAGATACAAAAACAGTAATATAGCAGATAGTAAAGAAACAGTCACACAAGCAATGGAAAAAGCACACGGTAGCTAACACGGATAGAAAACCGAGGAGACATAACATGCCATGCTAGTCACAGAAGATATATAACAGAAACATAGGTGAAAGAAGGAAGAACGCACCTGGGGTCCTTGCAATAACAATATATAGAAACAGAGAGTTTAAGGAGAAGGGTGGTATACCGGTAACCTCAAGGTAACAAGGAAAAGAAGGAAATCAATTAAACATACGCAAGCTACAAGTAATATACTCAACAAAATCATACTAAAAATCTAACTTCAAGATAAGCATAAACATAAAACAGTCTCTCAAGTGCAACCCTAGGATGGAATAACTAAGCCACAAAGAACCGAGATCCACTAATCAAAACCCACAATAAAGAATAAAATTTGATAACCCATAACTGCTCAGAAGGCCACATAGATAGTGCCTCAATAATATAGGACCCACTAGCCCCTCAATAATCACAGTCCAAATAACCAGGGCCTTAACAGGATAGAAACCACTAAACCATCAATAACCAAAGGCCATAACAAGCTCTACAATACGGCAGGAGTAATATAATCTACCTACAGTCCCAATGGCCGCCCATACAGCCGAGGAACATAATCAAGTGAAAATAAACCCTCCAACAGCCCATACTACCAAAGCATACACTGAGCACATGGCAAAAGAGGGTGGAATTGGAATACAATATGCATGATGATGTGATATGAAGAATCTGGTGTGATAGTAACCCTCTATGTACCTCTTTCGATGCTAATAGGACTAGTAGGTAGGATCCATAGAAGGATATGACCCGTATACCTCAACTGCACTGTATACCCCTCCTCCGGCATACTAACTCGTAGCCCCTGGTCCAAGAACGGCAGGGTCCATAGAGGTCCATCACTATATACTAATGTGAATCTCAAAGTGCAGCTTAATAATCATAACCTCGTAGTACATTCTTGGATTTGATCCGAGTCTAAATCAATGATTAAGTCTCAATAAGCCTTATAAAGGGTGCCCGGAGTATATCTAGATCTAAATCAGTAGTCAAGTATCAACAACCCTTATAAAGGGTGCCAAAGCATATCTGGGTCTAAATATATAGTAAAAATATGTCTAGCACTCCGGCACAGCTGAGTCTAATATCAGTGTATAAACTTGTGATAAAATCATCGTAATATCCTCATCACTCCAAGAGGCTTTATAAAAACTAGTTCCAAAACCCTTTCATAATTATTTTACCGAAAATGGGCTATCGGAGCCTTGGAAAGTTTAGAAAACCATTTATAGTAGGCACAAAGCCAAATCAGTAGTAAAACATGCAGAAAAATACTTTGCATGAATGAAATGCTCATAAACAATAGATTAGCTCAATGACTCAAAAACTTTCCTATCGGCCCTGCACATGCTCAACAGCTCTACAACAGAAATATCTAGCCTAAAATAATATCATGATGTCCGAGACTCACGAACATTCCTAAATATCCCATCGGCTATGGTCCAGAGGCATATACAAAGGCCACACGGAGCATCAAGGGTAATATAGCAATACTACATAGAATACTACAATCAAAGTATGAAATAAATGGACCGAAGAGACGGACAAGGTCTAGGGTACCAACCTAAAATAACCCACCCAAGGATACTAATTAATGCAATTATAGTGTATATACGCAAAGTCTAGAAAGGTTAAACCGTAACCTACCTATCGTTCGATGACAAGACGATGGAACAGTGTCGTCCAAGCTTGAATTGCTCTGAGAAGTCCCAATTTGTGAAGACACTATAAACACAATAATCTACACATCAAAATGAAACCAACGATACTCATAATGCTAGAAACATAACCGGGTTGAAATCCGGGTAATAAGCGGGCCTGTGGGCCCCGCAACCCAAAGCCAAAAATGAAAAATACCATGTATTTCTCACATTCAAGGGAGAACATGCTCAAAATTTGAGCGGAAATGGAACATCAATGGGGCTCAAAATATCCCCCCAATACAAGAATTTAAAGGAAAGATTAATGGAAGAAAATCGGAAATTAACGAGAAACTTACCCGATTTAGAAGTCAATAACCGCTAATGGATCAACAATAAATTATCTCCAAGCTGATGGGAATGTTCAAGGTGCTTTAATGGAGTTTTTAGGAGCTAAAACCATGGAGAAATCAGAATTTAAAGAGAGGATTTACTGGATTAAGAAGCCAATAATCGAACAAGGATCGAAATTATTTGAGCCTCCAAGTTTTATAAACGAACAAGGGTGACAATGAAGGTTTTTGGGTCTTAATTTCCATGGAGGAACGAGTTGGAATTTTTAGGAAATTAGGGAGAGAAGAGGGCTGGCCAGATTATAGAGGCTGCCAGTGCCCAGGTGCACCAGGGCAGCCCAGGAGCACGCGGCCCAAGCACATCAGGGCGGCCAGGGCGCTGAGGCGCAAGCGGCACAGGCCCCCAAGGCGCTGAGGTGCAGGGGGCACAGGTGTCCAGGGCGGCCAGGGCGCTAAGATGCAGGGGGAACAGGCGCCCAGGGCACTGAGGCATGCACAGGCACTAGGGCGACCAGGCACACACTACTGCTCATACTAGAAACCATAAACCAACCTTAGGCAAAATTCACACGATGGGTCCCCAGGAACGCATTTGGGGTCCTGTGAACACAAACAAGCTGAGCTATTCAACTAGAAACAACATTTCTGATCCAATAGAATCAGCGAAAATCCCATCAGAGGTCAATTTAATGAAAAGTGGGCCCTTCACCCAAAATTAACTTTTAGGCCAACTATTCCCAAAATGGAACCCAAGGGCTGAAATCAAGTCCGAAAGCGTCGATACCTGAACCAATGGTCCCTCTAGCCTAAACTCATCATTCAGGAGCTAACAAAGCTGACGGAATTTCCATCTGAAGCTGTCTTCTCTAAATGTTGACCAAAGTCAACCAAACAAGCCCAACTGGCCTGAAAACACAGAATGAGAGAGAATTCCAAGCTAAAAGCTTTTGGATCCTGACCAAAGGTCCAAATAGTCCAAAGTCCACACTACGGAGCTAACGAAATTATCAGAATTCAATTCCGAGTATGATTACCAAGAATGTTTACCGAAGTCAGTAATTTCCAAAGTTGAAGCTCTAAAATATAGAAACTGCAATAAGGACCAAACAAATGGCCGGGCACCAAACAACCGATCCTTGTAAGACATAAATGACTTAGGGCAGCTATAGGCAAGCTCTAACAGTGTACAAGGAAGGCAAAAATGCATAAATGACCGGAAGGGTCATTACAAAAACCCATGGATTCCAAGCCTACTTCCATCAGGATTTACCTCCATGGAGCCAGAAGTTTGTGTTCAGACTTATGCAGCAGCTGCTTTGCGTCCAGGTAGGCCAGGCTTAACTGAGTAGTTTAGACCTATTTCTGAAAGCATTATATTATTGTAGATTGATGAGAGATTTCATGCCTAGGCCTTTAGGCACAGAGTCTGGAGGAATAAATATAGTGTTTGTCTTGTTGAGTGGGGCGAGATTATTGTGTTATGAGGAATGTGATCTCAATACTTTCTTTATTGTATATATTAGGTGCTAGTGTAGGTGACCGCATGGCCCAGTACTTGGGTCATGACAAAATTGAATTTGGGGAAAGGTTAATTAGTACTAATTTGGGGCATTAAACCTCATCTTACAGATTTGAGCTAGAAATAGGCAAATTCGAGTGTTTCCCATAGTTGGAATATCTTTATTGACACTTAGCTAGATTTTAGAGAACTAGTTGATAAATATTTATCAATTATCGAGAAATATTGGTGAATACTTGAGATTCCAAGGTATATTTTGATCGACCCAAGATTGATTAGGAATAGGCAATTGAATTATGATGGATCGTATGGATGTGAATTTAATCCCATTCCCAAATCCCCTTGCTATTATTGTGTTGTGAAGGTCATTGATCAATCCAATACTTTATCTTAGTTAGTTTTTATCGTTGTTCATGTTTCCAAACAAAAACCCCCCAAAATATTTTTATCATTTTATTCTTTGGACTTCATTAAGTTGTTTTAATTCCTTATTTTCTCAATCTCCCTCGATATTGTTCCTCATGGATTCAACCCCGAGTCTTGTTGGGTAACTTGTTTTGCAACAATCGTAGCCACCTCCTTAATCAGAGAGTTGTTTTGGTTGTTATCAAGTACCCCGTATTTTGGTATTCATACTATATTTCTGCATCTTTTTCTGATGCAGCACCTAGTATGATTCACCCTCACTAATCTCCTACTTGTTCGAGGATTGCTGCTACTTGGATCATGGTGAGCTTCTGGCATCTAGAGATTTACTACTTTCCCTCTATTCTTGCTTTCTTTATTTTGTGTTTTGGTAGACAGTATGTACATTGTATAGCGTTATTCCATACTTTAGATGCTCTTATACTAGTGATACCAAGTCCGGAGTTTGGTTTTTATATTTATATCTTATCTTTCTTAGTCTCTCCAAGGCCCATTTTATATATTTTATACCGTTATGTATATATCTATACCGGTTTTCCATTCTTATTTTGTATCTTACTTCAGCTTTATCTATTTTAGCTTTTATTTGTAGTATTATTCTTTGGGTTTGGCTTGCCTACTGGGGTTTTTTTAGTAGGTGCTATCATGGCTTGATTTTGGGTCATGATATTTTCAGGCTGAATAACATAACATTATAATAATAAGGGCTGAAGTTAGTGATGAATGAATTCTTCTCTTAGTCATCTGGGTGCATCTATATATCATTGTACCCAGAGTATGAATCAAGAAAACTCATCACCTCATTCTTGGTTGTGTCTTCAATTATTTGATTGATGTTATGCATCGAAAATGAGTCCTTAGAACATGCCTTGTTCAGATCTTTAAAGTCTATTATATTCTAAATTTGTGGAGCTTATTAGGTACTATGACTACATTTGCTAGCTAGTTCGGTTACTTTACCTCTTACATGGATAATATATTAAGGAGTCAGTTTACTTATTCCTTAATAAACCTATTATTAGGTTCATACACATGGTGTTTCTTTTGCCTTACCAAAAGGAAACATGGGTTCATTCCAAGCTTGTGGATCACGATTTCTGGTGGTATACTAGTCCTTATGTCTATGTGCAACTAAGAAAATCAATCTGTATTAGCTTCAAGAAACTTAATGAGTTTTTCCCTGAGTTTGGGGCTCAGCCCCATTGCTTGGTATACCTTCCTACCTGGGAGGTAAATGAACAACATGACTTCTTCAAGCTCTTTTTTTGTTAACTTAGTAGCATATGCATCCTCTATTGCCTGGAAATCTCTTGGAACACCATACTTGTATGACAGTTCATCTGTAGTGTATATCCTCTCTAGGCTATCTTGAATTGACTCTAGATCCAGGGGATTCCCATGTGATTGTTATTTCTCACTCTTTTTTGATTTTTGGTTGTCCATGGTTACTATAAACATTTCATTGGATGCATGTTGTTCTCCCTAAATGAACTTTACATCATCTAGAATGGAAAACTTGAGAGTCTAATGGGAGATATAAGGCATTGCCTTTATGTTATGGATCTATGACCAACCGATGATGATATGGTACCCCATATCTCCGTCTATCATTTTAAAAAGGTTTCTTTGACTATCCCTTTGGCATATGTTGGTAGCTTAATTCTACCCTGAGTCATTCCAGTTGACAAGGTAAAATTGGCTAACCACTTTGTGGTCAAGATAATCTTGTCCACAAGATTTATTCACTTGACGACCCTCAGTTGTATGACATTGGCGAAGCTACAAGGATCAATCAGAACATGTTTAAATCTGGTATCTAAAATATTTGAAAAATTACCAGAGCATTGTTATGAGGCAAGATGAGGATGTCTTCATATGTTTCCTCAAAAGTGACCACGTCTTTGTAGTTCAGGTCATCCCATTCCCTCTTTTGTTTCATGATTGAGAAATTTCCTCTTGGCTGCCATGCCCTCCAAATATTATATTGATAGTATTGCTGAGGGAAGAAGGTTTTTTTATTCTTCTCTACCCCACATTTTTTTCATAGTTATTCTTGGCTCTGCCACTCAAAAATTATATTATCCCTCTTTCACAAGTGGGCTAACTCATCACTTAGATATTTGTACTACTCAGTCCTAAGATTGTGAGGTACATGAAACACATACCACAAACTTTCATCTTAACTCTTGTGATTTGATTGGATATCCTACGGCTATCTAACGTCATTGATCTCCCTCATTGCGAAGACCAAGTCAATGTTACTTATGTTGAAGTTGTATTCAAGAATTGGTGGTGGGTTGAAGTCCTTGGATGGTGGTTGGAGATTTCTCATTAATTCCTTATTCTACAAACCCATACCACGATTGAAACTTGAAATCCTATTTAAGAATGACCTTTCTATGGATTGAAACCTATGACTACTTCTACCTTTATTTATGAATCTTATAAGAGCCTGCCTCTTCTCCAGCACATATTGTAGGAAATGATATTTCTTTGGCTCTGGGTCAATATTCCTCCAAGAAGACTCTTGGGGAGGAACCAACTTGTTGATGCGGAAACCATCATCAAATTTAACTATTCATCCAAGTTATGAACTCATATCATTTGTGCACATCAGCCCATGTGGCTATCTCAAACTCGGCCAGGTTCTCCTTTAGCTTCTTAGAAGCGTCTAAATTTTGAGGATTCAAACCATTGGTTAAGAGTTTAGTTTTCAATGATCTGGCATGGTTGGTAGTAATATTTTTCCCTATAAAACATTAACATGAATTCTTGGTGAAGTTTAGTGTTAGCCTACGTGATATTAAAGATATATGCCTTCCGTATTAGCACTTTTTGAGCCCCAGCATGAGCCTATATGAAATGATCCACAAGCATAGTAAAAGATTCAATTGAATGTTAAGCTAAATGAAAGTACCAAGTTATGTCTTTAGTAATCAATGTTTTGCCAAACATTTTTACCAAAACTGTCTTGATTTTATTTAGGGTCAGATCATTTCCCTTAATTTCCATTTTACTCAAATATGTGCTCGTTTGGATCAATCATATTTGTCAACATATGACATCTTAAATCTCTTTGGGATTAAGGTCAGTGTAGCAGTTGGCTTCTATAACACCTGAGTATACTTTATCGAGATGGGCCCTTTCAATAACAGAGGAGATCCAGGGATCTATCCCATCCAAGTATGAATTTCCTTGACTTACTTCAAGAACTCAATCCTGGAAAGACCTCCGAATCATCCTTCACCCCAAAACTCATGCCAGAGCCTCTAACCTTGTAAATTTCCAATCGCCTGACCATATTTTTCTTTGACAAGAAGTTAGGACTTCAAGAGTTATATTGTGAAACCCTCTTATGTGCTGGAGCTAAGTTATTCTTTTATCATGTCACTCAAGGATTTTCATCATCTCTCTCTTCTAGATGTCCAACAACCTCACTGCATCCTCTAGGTTCATTTCCCTATTATTTGTGTCATTCCTTTAGCCGTGATCATTGGACTCATCTACATTATCGAGAATTTGCTCCCTTGAATTATGCAAATTGGACTCTTCAGGTTGCACGCCATCATGACATCTACTATTTGGGTTTGTTCCTCAATTAGAAGTTATCCTCATATCCGAAGGGTTGCCTGCTTATTATTCTAAGACAGACAGTCATTACTTGTGTTACCATTCAATAGCTGGTAAATGTTGGCCATGGTTTTCATTATGATTTTGGTGGAATTTCCTTACAAAGAAAATTCTAATAAGTTAGAAAATAGATGATTAATATATCAAAACAACACAGCAATTGCCTATCCCCATAGTGGGTGTAAAATTGTTTACCCCTAAAATGGTACAGTTAA
Organism: Jaltomata sinuosa; assembly: GCA_003996215.1. Taxonomy (NCBI): domain Eukaryota; kingdom Viridiplantae; phylum Streptophyta; class Magnoliopsida; order Solanales; family Solanaceae; genus Jaltomata; species Jaltomata sinuosa. The sequence continues at coordinate 199,897 of QJPP01000280.1, read as the reverse complement.
ACTTATGAAAGTGGTTTAAGTGCACGTTAGTTAGATTGATCTTATGATTTTAATAAATATGAAATATATCACAGTAATAACAAGATGTAATAAATATAAAAGCAATAAAATAATCTAGTTGTGTAGTAGATCTTGGGAATCGAGCCTTCGTGGCCTAAGTACAGCGTGTTTGAAATGGCTTAATACTAAGAAGTTAAGAGTTTTTGTCAAACGATATAGTATGCATAAACAATGTGTCAATTGAAATTTCGGTGCCCCTAACATAGATGACTAATGGGTTATTTATAGAGAACAAATTACAGAACTACTTGCATAGGGTTTGCACCTCTCATAGTCTCCCACTAAATCACTAACTATACGTTTGCATACTAACCGATGAGAATATTAACCTCTTCTCTGATTTTTGAATTGGCAAGCATATGTTATCCTTATCTTCATTTATTGTTTTCATGTCCAAATCTTTCCCTTCTAGAGCTAGATAGGCTATGGTGGTGAGGTACCAGTCTTAGTGATGTGGATTACACAAGCCTTCTGAGTTGAACTTTATTCCTTCGATCGGTCCTTGGAGGTTTTCATTCAACACTCCCTAATCGACCACTAGCGACTGGATGCATGTGCCACATGTGTTGTATCATCAGTCCACCTATATATATGACCAATTTTAACCTTTACATCTATATCTTAGTTTTGAAATGGCAGAAATTACTATGGTCTACATATTATGTACAATTTATTGATCTCTCAAATGTTTATATAGTTTGATAATATTGAGATGACCTTCTTTGATAGAATGATATATTTTGAACATATTTTCAGTTGGTTGTGCAACCTTATTCTTCGGTACTTACCTTGATGGAAACAAACATTGCATCCCTTCTATGTCAATATATATAATGCTTGTGATTCATGTACTATGGTGCATATTTTACCATATAAAATTATAGTAAGAATACATATCTTTTTATTCTCAGGATTAGAGAATTTCACCGCACACTTGAATAATAACCACTGAAAGTAATTAAGTTCCAATCTATTCTCTACTGCATTGGCTCTATGTTTAGTTTAATTTAATAGAAAAATAGATTTTTTTCAAGTGTAATTGATATATGCATGCTCTAACAACACAAAAGGGGATAAATTGTGTTATGCCTGATTTTCGCTTAAGTGATGGACCGAATTACTCTACTTGTTCCTTTTTACTATAATACAGAACTATAAAGTGCAGTAACATAAGAACACTATGTTATTGGCTTAACAGAAGTTGAATTAACAGAGTTACAGCCTAGGAACTATCTCTAATTCCTTAAACAACAATCTACACAGCTTGTTGCACCCCTTTTCAGGTTACCCTTAACTTCAATCTAAGTTCCTATGTTGTTTATACCTAAACAATTGCTTCTAAGAAAGTTGACTAGTTATAACTTGATCAATCTCCTGGTACAATAATTCTAGACCTAAAAATTATATAATACCTAAGCATGAAACAAGTTCTTCAATCAGGTTCTTTTTTCAGGCAGCACTTGAATAGTAAGTCAAAAACCTCTCTCAAATATGCTCTTACTTATTTGCTTGAATTTTGCCTTGAGCTTTCACTATAAGTGTGTAATCTCCTTATGTGAAAAACATGAACATACATACTTGGACATGACGGAAGGTTAGTTGATCCCAATACCTCATGCGATAAGACTTGACTTGTAGTAGTGTATGAGATGGAGGAAACTTCCTCTGTTTTACATATATGTGACTATGTGCCCTTTTTTGAGTCCAACTTTATTGTCTTGTCATGTATTATTTCGTGTTTTTACTTCAAGAGATCTGCATTTCTATGCTTCATCAGAATCCTTCTTCCTTCAGTAGTTCTTTCTTGAGTGGACTCATTCATGGAACATGTTACTGGCTAACCTGGTTCATTCACTTGTTTCAAGCTTTGATTAAGAACAACCCATTTAGTTGGACTTGAGAACTTGTTCTATCATCAAAACACATTAAGGCCAACAAATTCACATTTTTATGATGATAAACTTGTTCCCTTTGTAGTCTGTGCAAAATCTTTTCCATTTAATTCATGCCAACTGAAATCTGAGATGACACAGGAATGAAACACTTGTAAGAACTAGGTTATCATGGGTTATAAATAATACATGGTAAACATCTTTCCCCTTTTGGCATCATCAAAAACCTAATTCAATGCACATAAAGATCAAATGAATGGATCCAATAAATTACTCATGGTTGTCGGGGCTGTCACATGTGCATTCATAATTGAGTCATACACTTAATTATATGGTAAAATAGAAGACACAAGTAAACAACACAAAATAATAAGAGAACAAAAGTTTCAATTAAATTCAAGTAGTGGAACCACCACATTGCAACAACTACACATCAGACTAAAAAAATTCAACAATGAGAAAGGAAAACAAATAAGGGAAATTGGAGAATGAAACAACACGTGATAAGAAGAGATATTATGTAGGACGGTTGGAAGAGGAGAGGGGATTCTTTTGCAACAATTGATAAAGACCCTTTAAGCTTTCATAATTTTTGTTCCTTTCCTGATTAAGATCTACCTGTAGACCCAAAAACTTGTCCAGAAGATCTTGTTGCTCAATCATGTAGGATGCATGAATTTAGGTGATGACATCCCTGTGATCAGTTTTTAGAGATTCAATTTCAGCATCTTTGGCAGTGGGCAATTCTCAACTTCTACAATTAGTATGTAAAACTTCTCATTGGAATAGGTATAGTAGCATGGACTACTATTCATGTCACATCCTTAGTGATCTGAAACTTTTGAACCTTGACCTTAACCTATAGACCTTCCAGAATAATCCCCAACAAGAACCCACAAGGAAGAGCATAAACTTTTTATCTTTGTGAAAAACTAGTCATGTATTATATTAAGAGGCTAGGTATATCAATTAGGACCTTAGTATCCAGTAATTCCATCAATGTTAAAAAAAACAAGCTTTCCTCAATCCTATTCTGATCTAGAAATGTGATGTGCAGTCCCTCTCTCACTATCTTAGGCTCATCATTAAGTTTGGTATTAGAATGAGTTTTCTTTAACAGGCTAAATCCTTAAGAAAATTTCAATATTAATTTTACACCTCCAGTTAGACATGGTGAGGGTCAATCCATAACTAGGCCTTCATTATTAAATAAAAAATACTTTGCCTGGTGGAAAGCTCTCATGGAAGACTTTTTGCAGGCTGAAAACTATGAACTATGAGATAGATTTACTCATGGACCAAACATACGCATGAAGAAATATGTTGAACAAAATGTTGTCAGAAAAGCAAGAAATGAATTCACTCCTGAGGATCTCATTGCACTCAAGAAAAATGCCAAGGCCAAAAATATTCTTATGTGTTGTCCTAGACTAGATGAATATAATAGAATATATGGCTGCACTATAGCTAAGCAAATCTAGGATACACTTGTAAAGGCTTAGGAAGGAATTATTTAGGGAAGAAGGTTAAGAGTTTCCATGCTATTCACTGAGTGTGAGGCATTTAAAATAAATACTAATGAATCAATGCAAGATATGATTAGTAGACTCACATCCATCATTAATGTGTTGATATCTCTAGGAAAGACACTCATCACTGAGGATATGGTGGAAAAAGTCTTGAGAACTCTTTCAAAGTCTTGGGATATTAATTTAACAGCCATAGGAAAACCAAGAACATATGCACCATGACATTGGATGAACTAGTTGGAAACTTGAAAACTTATAAATTGAGTATGGAAAATTTCAAGAAGGATAAAGGAAACAAGGACAATTCTTTAGCTGTAGAAGTCATTAATATTGATGGTTCTAGTATTGATGATGAGTAAATGACACTTATCACAAAAAACTCCATGAGGTTTCTAAGGAAAGGTAAAGGATATAAAAAGAAGGGTTTAAATGAAAACATAAGTTTTCTGAGATATCACAAGTATGATGCTTTAAATGTGAGTCACATGGTAAAGGACTGCCCCTTGAGGGAAATTGAATGAAAAAAAGAGAGAGTTGAGAAGGAACATATCTATGATACTATGAAAAATAGGGCCCTCAAGATGGCAGCTTAGGATCATGTTCTAATAATTAAAATGACATTATGAAAATACGTTGATAATTATAGTAGACTCAGCCTCAGATGAAGAGGAATATGAAATTAAAGTAAATTCTCTTGACTTAGAAGATAAACTTGATCTCTTTTTAAGGAGAAGACTAACCTCTTTAATGATCTCTGTTATTGATGGCTTTTATAACTTGACTATATATAGGAACTAGCTACTCATTGCCTTTATTAGTCTTAAATATGAATTCATTTATATTAAAACTAGAAAAGACAAAACTATTCTCTGAAGGAATAGGTCATCCAACTTGGTTCAACTATCTTTTCTCTCAAATCTGAAGTATTAGAGTTAGCAGTCATAGAAAAAGGAAAATCCATCATAAGTGACTATCAATTGAAGGTTTAGTTTTAACTAAAAATGCACAAAGATGAGTTCTATACTGAGAGATAAAGATTGAGATGATTGAGCCTATAATTGTCCATAGCAAAAATGATCTTAATAGATCAAGTCACTGGATTCAATCCTTTAGAATTCTCAATATTCTCAGTAACAGAACTCATAGTGTAACATCAGGTTTAGGGTTAAATACAAATAATTAAAACTGAAGATTTGTGTTACCATTTCAGAAAACTAGGACATCGTACTACTGAATGTCCATTGGACAAGGTCTAGGGAAAAGAACCTTACTATTGCCACTAAAAGGAAGTTTCAAATAGGTAGAAGAAACAGGTTCACATATGTGTTGCTGAAATGGACAAAAAGAGATTTAACACATCCCATTGTTAAAAAAAATCACCCAAGATAGTCTGAATTCCTAAAACTAACCTTTAATCATTTTGCAGGGTAGGATGAAAGTAAGCAAGAAAAACTTGTATATGAATAGTGCTTGCTCAAGTGACTTGGGCCAGACAAAAGTTCCTTTCACTCAGCTCTATCAATGAAGGTGATATGGGCTTTGGAAATGGAAACAAAGACATCATAATTAGTATTGGAAAAATTGGAAAATTTGAGGAATATGCACTAGAAAAAGTTTACCATGTTAAAGGATAAAATCACAAGATAACACTCTATAAGTATGTACTATGTTAACTAAATATATGTGTGAAATTTGACCCAAACTATGTATAATCACATGAGTAAATTTAGAAATTTATCCCAAATAATGAGGTATCAGATTTGGGTTCCAATGCATCAATTTTTTTGTCAACTGGAGTTTTGTATGAAAAGTTATGGGTGTTTTATGAATTTACCATGCAAAAGTTTAAAATTCATCATAGTGTTGGATTTGGGGTGACCTTGCCTAACAGAAATGATTGCGAGGTAGGCCTTCACCCTGGACCTCACACTGTAAGGTTGAGAGCGAGGTAAGCCCTCATCTTGGGCTTTGCTCTGTGAGCACCTTCCTCTCGCTCTAGGCTTCATCCGGCAAGGTGTATCAAACCTAGAGGGAATGGTTTAGGCTTTATAAATAAGATCCTAACTCAAAATTTTCATTCCACTATGTTTTTGGCCAAATTTTTAGAGAGAAAATACCCTAATTCTTCTCCAAACACCTTTGATGAGTTGCTACTCAAATCTTTCAATTTTAACATCAATTTTACTGTGAATTAACACGTGAATTATTAATCTAATCCATAGATCTTAAGTTTGAATCTTGATCATTAAAATAGAACTTTGTGGGGTTCTTAGAGAGCTATCATTGTATGATTGTGAGAACGTTTAGAGATTTCTTAGCAAGAGTTGAGCTATGCTTATGTTCAAAAACCTTTGATTGAAGTATGTTTAGTTTTTGAAATCGACTCTTGAATCATGACTATTTATCTAATAAAATCTTCTTATGAAGTATGTATTTTTCAAAGTATGAAAAAACTTTTAACTATAAATAACAGTTTTGAACAAGACTTTGTATGCGTGAGAGGCAAGTTTACATCAAGTCTTTGTATTTTAATTTTGTTATATATGATGAACTATGTATATGTACATAATATTCTATTATATGAATGAATAACTGAATTGAAATATGTTTTAATGACTATAAACATGATTTTCAAACTTGAGAAAGATTTGATATACCTCTATTTATGAGATGATTATGTTGAAAGAGTCTTGGCTAATGAGCCAAGATTTTCTATTATTTGTGTTTGGCCTATATGGGAAGTTGTGCTATTCCTGAGAAAGAATAGTTGTCATGGATCTTAACAAATTACTTTTGAGCAAGCTGTCTTTGTCTAGAAGAGGATTCACCCCTACGAGGTAATAGCCTCAATGCAACAAGGAACCTGAAAAAGAATGGCTCTTCCGACTTGATTTGCCTGAAAGTATGGCACCTAGATTGATGTGATTTCCATTGAGTGCATGCGTTTACTTATTGATTTTCCTCTAAAATGGCATGATTTTATGAGACATTTGAATCAATTTTTGGCCATGAATGATCTGTCGTGATTTTTCAATAAAATGACTTAAAATTGATTAATCCTTCATCATTGACGATTTTAATGAGTTTCAAGACTTACTCTATCACTACATTTAAACTATTTCACATAAATATTTCCTCACTATTGTTATTATTATTAGCATTAGTATTATATTATTTTGTTATATGAACTCTTGTCTTAAGGAACTCACGGAATACTCAGGAATACTATCATTGTTATTTGTGGTATGTTAGGTATAGGAGAAGAGTAGGTTATAGAAGATCGTATCACATAGGAGTACTTTCTTATCCGATAGACTTTGGTGAGCCCATATTCATGCTCATGAAACTCCCTACTTTTATTGATTTATTAGATTGTCGAGATATAACTCAATTTAGTTATTCTTTCCTAAAGGCTCCATAGACAAATATGTTGTGACGTAGGTACTATTTAGAGTCATTACTTGGCTCATTGATGCACACTACTATGTTTAGCTGCTAGACTTATATTTACATCCTTTATATCATATTTATTATCATTTCATCTAATAATTGTTACCTTAACTTGTTCTTGTATAACTTGTAATAATTTGATTTAAAATAAGTAAATAAATAATAATAAGGCAACTGTATGAAATGTCATATCTATAAGGTATTTATGATGTGGTTTCATAGCATTAGATGCCTATTAAACCAGGGTGTGAATTGGGAAATGACAAGTTGTCACGCCCCGAGGCTATCCCCTAGATGCAATATGGTGCTTAGAGTCACAAGTAACTCCAAGCTAACCCATGGTCTAGTATGACTAGGCATTTTCTGTATAAATATACTAACTATGCAGAAGCTAACTTGTTTAAATAACTAAGTCAGAAATCCATTATCCGATAACTATTTAAATATATAAGAAAATCTGATAATGGTCTAAATCAATACTGACTGCAGAAACTGAAACTAATACTATGTCTGAAAAACTCTAACTGAATGAGTTATTGGGACAAGGCCCCAGCTAATCCTAAATGTCTGAAAACTAAAAATAACGACTGAATAAATAAACATAATATCATCCTCAGACTATAAGGACTCACCACTTAGCTATTGAGTAAGGACAGGAGAATCACACTAAACGCGGTCTGGATACTGAGCGCCTGAACCTACATCATGATAAGCTGTAGCATAAAAGTATGCGTCTGTACTATGAATGTACTGAGCATGCAGGATATATGACAAGTTGTATGTATAAGTGTAACACCCCATAAATCTGAACCAGCTACCAAGCTATGAATCCAGTGAACTCTCTGCGACAGTAGGTCATCACGGGCAGTGCCATGGGCGTCGCAGCTCAAATGTACCATGGGATTCCCTGTGGTAACCAAATAGGGAACTGGTTCCAAGTCTTCCTCAACCCGATGGATTGTCACAATGGGCGTCGCAGGTGCGACGGCCCATGGGAACAAGCCATCGGATTTATCAAGGGGATTTTCCCCTCCGTCTTCCTTTTCTCCTATGCAACCCCACGTGCATTGCACGCATGATGAGCCATGGGATCTCATCATCAGGATGGTCCAGCATACGCAAACTAAAGTACCCCTGCCTGATGTCTTGACCGATGGGCCATCATAGGCACGACGCCCATCGGGTAGCCCGTGAGACAACTTTTCCTGCAATCTTTTATTCTTAAGTAAGGGGTAAATTAGTCTTTTCCCCAATTCTTTAATTCGTAAGTGAAATATTTTTGACCCCTTATAGTAGGGTTTCTACCCCATTTAGCCTAAGACTCTCATTATCCCTCATTCATCTACCAAATTAGGAAAAGAACTCCTTCAAGCTCAAAGTCTCAAGCTCCAAGTTCAAGCCTCCTTTTCTTTTCAATTTCAGTTGGATTAGCTTCAATCAAGGTATGTGGATATTCAATAAGGGAATCCCTTCACCCTTATGCCCAAAACCCTGATCTTCTAAATTGAATTTATGGATTTCTAAATTAGGGTTCTTACCCAAATTGGGAAAAGCTGATGGGCTTTATTTTAAAGTATAAATTCATGATTTCTTATTCATTATCCATGTTTTAATTAAGGTTCCTTAAGTGTTTACAAAATCCCATATGTTGATGATTAATACTAGCATGATTTCATTGAATTGCATTTCTTCGAGTAAAATTGGTATGTTTAGATAACATGACCTCTATTTTTATGAAATTGTATGCCTAATTCTTCAAGATATGATTTTAGAAAGGAAAGTACATTTTGAATTATGGTTGTGTAAAGCTTTAAGACTCATGATTTATGAATTGCATGACATCGGATATGTCCTTATGCTTTTCCAACTATTTTGGACATTAGATATGTCCCTATGTTTTATGAAAGGTTTGGCATCCAGATATGTCTACCTAAGTTATGAACAGTTTTGACATCAGATATGTCACAAGTATTATGAGTTATATGTATATGTTTTGGGAGTAGTATTTAGCATACAACGACGAGTGTTCTATTACCCAAGTCCAAAAATTATATTGCCAGCATAGGTTATGTATCGCCTAATGAGCTTATGAAAGTGGTTCCACTCTTTATAATCATGGTGCCCTTGCCTTAGCGGGGCATAGGGCAGCTTTTCCAACTAGGGTGATATAGTTAGATTATGGTGTTCTTTATCTTGGTAGGGTTCGAAACAACTTTGCTAACTAGGGTTATATAGTTAGATTCCATATAGCTCACATGGTCTATTATCGGTTATAAGAAACTCTCGTATGAAATCTTTTTAGTTTAAGGTATATGATACTCTACTTTTGAAAGTTGATCTTCTATTTTCATGCCTTATGTTTAACTATGATTTTACTCATGAATTCTCGTGTTATGCATGGTTTCAGTATTTTAAGCATGATTCAAGCACGTTTACATTTATTGTTGCATAGACTCATATATTCATTACATCCTATAGTACTAACGCATTTTACGTTGCATCCTTTTACGATGCAGATTCAGGCACTTGCCCTAAGACTCATGGCTAGACTACGCCAGACATTCAGCTGATTATTGGTGAGTTCTCATTATTCGAGAACTAGGGTTAGAGCGTCAATTTTTATGCTTTAATTTTATATTCTGAGTTAGCTGGGGGCTTGTTCAAGCAACTCTTTATGATAGTTAGAGGCTTTTCATATATAGACAGTATGCGAGTCTCTTTTTGGATTTTTATTCCTATTTGACTTGATTATCTATACATTTGATTCAGATCTTCCTATTATGCTTCCGCTTGTCTACTTGAATTGTCTAAGTTATGCTATGACCAAGGGTTAGCTTGGGGAAATTGTGGCACCAGGTTCTGTGTTACATCAAGGGGGTAGCCTCGGGGGGTGATAAACTTGGTATCAGAGCCTCAGGTTCAAGAGTCCTAGGATGTCGAAAAGCCGCATTGAGTAGAGTATCTTTCATATGTGTGAAGTGAGCCACACTTATGAGAGGGAAGCTAGGAGATGTCTTAAAAAACATCACTTCTTTCATGATCATATCATATGATAGAGTTTAACTCTAATATCCCTCTAATCCTTTCCTTGTACATTTTAGATTATGCCTTGATGTGCTATGCCTCATCGATCCTCTCAAAATGTTACTCCTCCAATTCCATCCCACGAGGTCATGAATGAGGAGTTCAGGAATGCTATCCATATGCTAGCCCAGACTATGGCCGCTCAGGCCAACCAGTTGACTCCTATCCCCGCCCACCTCAAGTTAGGGTAGCAGCCCGAGTTTGTGATTTTATTCATTGAACCCACCTGAGTTCTAGGGTTTGAAAGTGAGTGAGGATCCACTAAATTTTATCGATGAAGTAAAGAAAGTGTATAGTGTTTATAGTGTCGAGTTACCATCCTATCAACTCAAGGATGTAGCTCATATCTGGTTCACGCAATGGAAGGATGCTTGGACTAGGGATGTGGTCCCTATGACTTAGGAGTGTTTCGAAAGGGCTTTCCTTGACTGGTTCTTCCCGAGGGAGTTAAGGCAAGTGAAGGTCGAGGAGTTTGTGAACTTAAGACAAGGGTCCATGACTGTTCAGGAGTATGGATTGACGTTCACTCGGTATTCCAAATATGCTCTTGCTAAGGTGGCTAACCCACAGGATCAGATGAGCAAGTATATCTATGGAGTCTCAAATTTGGTAAAAAAGAAGTGTAGATCTGTTATGTTGTTGAGTGACATGAGTATCTCCAGACTTGTGACTCATGCTCATCAGATTGAGGGAGACAATCTTAGGGAGATGGCTAAGGAGAACAAAAGAGTCAGATCTGAGGGTTCAGGATTTAGCCATCAGATGTTCGGAGGTGGACATCGATCTTCCATTCATAGGAAGTCATCAGGACCTGTGCATTCTACCACTAGTTCTCCTTCTCAGGCCTCTAGGCCTCGTCATAATCAGTCTGGTAGAGGTGCAGGCTCTTATTCTCAGGGGAGTGGTGCAAAGTGTCCTTCCTACCCCATTTGCACCAAATGTGGAAAGAATCATCCCGGTGAGTGTCTAGGTGGTTCAGGTGGTTGTTTTTGGATATGCCCAAGTTGGTCACAATATTAGAGATTTCCCTTTAGCTAAGAAGGGACAGGGTGGTAGTAGGACTCAGTCTGCCCCAGCAGCTCCAGGAGGTCATCAGCCCAGTAGGGCACTGCTTCTAGTTCTGGTAGTCAGCGCTAAAACTGCCTTTATGCCATGTCCTCTCGACAGGACTAGGAGAATTCACCGGATATGGTTACTGGTATGTTGAAAGTGTTCTATTTAGGTGTGTATGCTCTAGTTGACCCCGGTACCTCCCTATCTTTTGTGATGCCTTATGTAGCATGCAAATTCGATATTCTTCTTGAATTGATTTTAGAACCCTTATGTGTGTCTACTCCTGTCAGTGAGTCAGTCCTAGCCAAAAGAATCTACCAAAATTTCCCTATCTCAGTCCTTCATAGAGTCACTTCAGCGAATCTAGTAGAGTTGGAGATGATTAATTTTGATGTTATCCTTGGTATGGATTTGTTGTATGCTTGTTATGCCTCGATCGATTGTCATACTCGACTTGTCAGTTTCAAGTTTCCAAATGAACCTGTTTTAGAGTGGCAAGGTAGTCCCACATCCTCAAAAAGTCATTTCATATCTTATCTTAAGGCTAGAAAGATGATTTCTAAGGGTTATGTTTATCATATAGTTTGGGCTATGGACATGGAGTCTGAAACCCCATCCCTTCAGTCTATTCCTATTGTGAATGAGTTCCCAGAAATATTTCCTGAAGATTTTCCCAGAGTCCCTCCCGAGCGGGAGATCGCCTTTGGGATAAATCTTCTTCCAGATACAAATCCTATCTCTATTTCTCCCTATAGAATGGCTCTCATGGAACTTAAGGAATTGAAGGATCAGTTGAAAGACCTCTTTGATAAGGGTTTTGTTCAACCCAACATCTCTCAATAGGGTGCTCCGGTCTTGTTCGTGTGAAAGAAAAATGGTTCCCTCAGATTGTTTATTGTCTACTGTTAGTTGAACAAGGTCAAAATCAAGAATAAGTATCCCATTCCTAGGATTGATGACTTGTTCGATCAGCTTCAAGGTGCTAGTTTCTTCTCCAAGATCGACCTTAGATCCAGTTATCATCAGCTTCGTGTTAGAGAGTGTGATATTCTGAAGACAGCCTTCAGAACTTGGTATGGTCATTATGAATTTATTTCTATGTCTTTTAGCTTAACGAATGCTCCTGCAGCCTTTACGGATTTAATGAATCATGTGTTCAAACATTACTTTGATACGTTTGTGATTGTTTTCATTGATGATATCCTTATCTATTCTCGGAGTGAGGAGGAGCATGCGGGCCATTTGAGAGTTGTGTTGCAAACTCTCAAGGTTCGATAGTTATTTGCTAAGTTTAGAAAGTGTGAGTTTTGGATGCAGTATATTGATTTTATGGGTCGCATTGTGACTAGAGATGGTATTCGATTTGATTCTCAAAATATTGAGGCAGTAAAGAACTGGCCTAGACCCACTTCCCCATTTGATATTAGGAGTTTTTTGGGTTTGGCAGGTTACTACAAGAGATTTGTGCTGGGATTTTCTTCCATTGCTGCCCCTTTGACTCGATTAACTCAGAAGAAGGTTAAATTTTAGTGGTCCAATCTATGTGAGAAGAACTTTCAAGAATTGAAGACTAGGATGACCACAGCGCCAATGTTGACCCTACCCGAGGGTTCGGATGACTTTGTTGTGTATTGTGATGCTTCTAGAATTGGATTGGGTATTGTTTTGATGCAGTGTGGTAAGGTGATTGCTTATGCTTCTAGACAGCTTAATATCCATGACAAGAACTACCCTACTCATGATCTTGAGTTATCATTCGTGGTCTTTGCTTTGAAGATTTGGAGATATTACTTGTATGGTGTGCATGTGGATGTATTCACCGATCATAAGAGTCTTCAGTATGTGTTCTCTTAGAAGGATTTGCATCTTCATCAAAGGAGATGGCTTGATCTCCTTAAGGATTATGACATGAGTGTACTTTACCACCCGGGTAATGCCAATATTGTAGCGGATGCACTTAGTAGATTGTCCATGGGTAGTGTATCTTCGATTGAGGATGAAAAGAAGTAATTGGTTAAGGAAGTTCATAGGCTTGCTCGGTTAGGAGTTCGCCTTATGGACTCGATAGAAGGTGGTGTTATTATTCAGAATAGTTCTAAATCATCTTTGGTAGCTTAAGTGAAGGCAAAGCAAGACAGTGATCCTATTTTGCTTCAACTAAAGGGTGCAGTCCATCAGCAAAGGGTTGAAGTTCTCTCCCAAAGGAGAGATGGTGTGCTTCATTATCAGGGTAGATTGTGTGTGCCAGATGTAGATGGGTTGAGATAGTATATTTTGACTGAGGCTCATAGTTCCAGATATTATATTCACCCTGGTGCAACCAAGATGTACAGTGATCTACAGGAAGTCTATTGGTGGAATGGTTTGAAGAGGGACATAGCCGGTTTTGTGGCTAAGTATCCCAACTGTCAGTAAATGAAGGTAGAGCATCAGTAACTAAGTGGTATGACTCAGGATATTGACCTTCCTACTTGGAAGTGAGAAGCGATCAATATGGACTTCATTACAGGTTTGCCTCATACTCGAAGGCAACACGATTCTATTTGGGTGATCATCGATAGGATGACCAAATCAGCGCACTTCTTGACTTTCAAGACTACTGATTCAGCTGAGGATTATGACAGACTCTACATCCATGAGATAGTCTAATTGCATGTTGTTCCATTGTCTATCCCAGTTTTGGAGATCGTTTCAAAGAGGTCTCGGTACTCAAGTAAAGCTTAGCATAACTTTTCACCCTCATATGGATGGCAAAGCAGAGTGTACTATTCAAACTTTGGAGGATATGTTGAGAGCTTGTGCGATTGATTTCAAGGGTAGTTGGGATGATCACTTACCTCTTATTGAGTTTGCCTACGACAGCAGCTTTCACTCTAGCATCCAGAAGGCTCCTTATGAGTCACTTTATGGTCGGAGGTGTAGATCTCTTATTGGTTAGTTTTAGGTAGGTGAGGCAGCTTTGATTGGTTCAGATTTGGTTCATGAGACTATGGAGAAGGTTCAGACCATTAGGGTAAGATTGATGACCGCTCAGAGTCGGCAGAAATCATATGCTGATGAGAGGAGAAGGGAATTAGAATTTGAAGTTGATGATTGGGTTTTTCTAAAGGTATCACCCATGAAGGGTGGGATGAGATTTGGCAATAAGGGGAATCTTAGTCCCCATTTTGTAGGTCCTTATCGGATTCTGAGGAGATTTGGTAGCGTTGCTTAGGAGTTAGAGTTGCCAATGGGTTTAGAAGCGGTTCATCCGGTTTTTCATGTTTTCTTATTGAAGAAGTGTGTTGGTGATCCGTCCTTGATTTATCCTTTGGAGGATGTGGGTGTAAAGGATAGTCTCACTTATGAGGAGGTTTCAGTAGAGATCCTTGATCGACAAATTCAGAGGTTGAGAAACAAAGAAGTCGCTTCGGTAAAAGTTCTTTGGAGAAATCATCTAGTCGATGGAGCTACTTGGGAAGCAAAATCAACCATGAAGGCCAAGTACCCTCATCTCTTTCCTTCCGATCCAATTTCAGCTTGAGGTATTAGTTTCCTCATTAGTATGTCTACCCTATTCTATTCCATCAGTTCCTCTCATGATCTTAGTATGCATTCATGTTTTTCGAAGTTGATTCAGTCATGTCTCAAGTTGCAAGCGTAGTTTTCATGCTTATTATTAAGTTTTCATGTTTTGTTGCTTGGTTGGGTTGTTTCTTTCCAATTTTACTTACTTAGTCTTCATTCGAGGACGAATGATCTCAAGGGGGAGATATTGTAACACCCCATAAATCTGAACGAACTACCAAGCTCTGAATCCAGTGAACTCTCAGCAACTGTAGGTTGCCATGGGTAGCGCCATGGGCATCGCAGCTCAAACAGCCCGTAGGGTTCCCCATGGGAACCAAACAGGAAACTGGTGCCAAGTCTTCCTCAGTCCGAATGATGGTCATGACGGGCGTCGCAGGTGCGAATGTCCGTGGTAATAGACCGTCAGATTGATCCAGGGGATTTTTCCCTCCATCTTACTTTCCTCGATGGGCAACCCTAAGGGTGTCGCAGATGCAATGGGCCATGGAAGCTCGTCATTTGAATGGTCCAGCAGACCCAGACTAAAGTACCCCTGCCTGACATCTTGGCCGACGGGCCATCGTGGGCACGACGCCCATTGGGCAGCTCGTGAGATGACTTTTCTTGCAACCTTTTATTCTTAAGTCAGGGGTAAATTAGTCTTTTCTCCCATTCTTTAATTCCTAAATGAGGTTGTTTTGACACCTTATAGTAGGATTTCTACCCCATTTAGCCTAAGACTCTCATTATCCCTCATTCATCTACCAAATTGGGAAAAGAACTCCTTCAAGCTCCAAGTCTCAAGATCCAAGTTTAAGCCTCCTTTTCTTTTCAATTTTAATTGGATAAGATTCAATCAAGGTATGTGGGTATTCAATATGGGAATACCTTCACCCTTATTCCCAAAACTCCAATCTTCTAAATTGAATTTATGGATTTCTAAATTAGGGTTCTTATCCAAATTGGGGAAAGCTGATGGGCTTTATTTTAAAGTATTAATTCATGATTTCTTATTCATTATCCATGTTTTAATTGAGGTTCCTTAAGTGTTTACAAAAGACCATATGTTGATGATGAATTGTAGCATGATTTCATTGAAATGCATGTCTTCGAGTAAAATTGGTATGTTTAGATAACATGACCTCTATTTTCATGAAATTGCATGCCTAATTCTTCAAGCTATGATTTTAGAAAGGAAAGTACATTTTGAATTATATTTATGCAAACCTTTAAGACTCATGATTTGTGAATTGCATGACATCAGATATGTCCTTATGCTTTTCCAACTATTTTGGACATTAGCTATGTCCCTATGTTTTATGAAAGGTTTGGCATCCAGATATGTCTACCTAAGTTATGAACAGTTTTGACATCAGATATGTCACAAGTATTATGAGCTATATGTATATGTTTTGGGAGTAGTATTTAGCACTGAGCAACGAGGGTTTGATTACCCAAGTTCAAAAACTACATTATCAGCGTAGGTTATGTATCGCCCGATGGGCTTATAAAAGTGGTTCCACTATTTATTATCATGATGCCCTTGCCTTAGCGGGGCATAAGGCAGCTTTGCCAACTAGGGTGATATAGTTGGATTATGGTGTTCTTTACCTTGGCAAAGTTTGGAATAACTTTGCTAACTAGGGTTATAGAGTTAGATTCCATATAGCTCACATGGTCTATCGTCGGTTATAAGAAACTCCCGTATGAAAGCTTTTCAATTTAAGTTATATGATACTCTACTTTTGAAAGTTGATCTTCTACTTTCATGCCATATGTTTAACTATGATTTTACTCATGAATTCTCTTATTGTGCATGGTTTCAATCTTTCAAGCATGATTCAAACACGTTTACATTTATTGTTGCATAGACTCATATATTCAGTACATCCTATAGTACTGACGCATTTTGTGTTGCATCCCTTTATGATACAGATTCAGGCACCTGCCCTCAGACTCGTGGCTAGACTATGCCAGATATTCAACTGATTATTGGTGAGTCTTCATTATTCGAGGACTAGGGTTAGAGCGTTCATCTTTATACTTTCATTTCAGATTCTGAGTTAGCTAGGAGTTTGTCCCAGCAACTCTTTATGACAGTTAGAGGCTTTTCAGACATAGATAGTATGTGAGTCTCCTTTTGGATTTGCATTCCTATTTGACTTGATTATCTATTCATTTGATTTCAGATCTTCCTAGTATGCTGCCACTTGTCTACTTGAATTGTGTGAGTTATGCTATGACCAAGGGTTAGCTTGGGGAACTTGTGGTCCCGGGTCCCGTGTTACGTCAAGGGGGTAGCCTTGGGGCATGACAATAAGTACTGAACATGTAACACCCCAGAAATCAAAGACTAGTCAGATCTACGGGCCATGGAATAGTCCATGTGACATGGACTGGACTCGTGGAACTCAGAATAGATCCCAGCCCCTCTGAGGTCAGGTTCACGAACAGGAATCATGAACCGTAGGAGTTTTCATGGGTCGTAGATGCTACCCATGAGAACAGTCCTGCAGATGCACTCCCCGGATCCAAGAGTGGGATCCATGATCCATGGAAGTTTCCATGAGTCCTGGACCACCTTCGTGGAATCCTATTCCAGTGGCTCAGACCAAGGGGACCAGGATCAGCCAGTGGGATCCATGATCCGTGGAAGTTTCCATGAGTCATGGACCACCCTCGTGGAACCCTTTTTCAGTCGCTCAGATTTCCTGCTCAAGAACCACGACTTGGTTCCAAGGGGCATGGAAGTTTCGACGAGTCGTGGTTTCCACCTGTGGAACCTAAGTCGCAAATTTCAGAAGTTTTCTTTTAAGATTTCCAGGGGCATTCCAGACCTTTCCTACCTATTTTAAAACCTAAGCTACTTCATTTTGCGTAGTCTAAGCCTAATTAATTAGTCAAAAACTAACTAAATCACCCATTTTTCTAAAATCATAAGACACTTAAAAAGAAAAAGAGAAAAGAGTCGATAGTTTCTGTCAAGAACAAGCAGTAAGTCATCTTCAAGCTCAGCCCAAAAATCCAAGGATTTCTCCATAGATTCTACTCCAGGTATATGGGATTTCATCAATGGGTTCCTTCCACCCATTGAGTCCCTATATTCAATTCAGTTCTCCATGAGTTATTCAGACCTAGGGTTCCTAAACCTTAGGGAATCATTGCCATTCAAATTCTATTTCTTGTGTGATAACTATTACATGTTTCATGGAGAATTAGCATATTCATATGTACAGAGTTTAGTAACCCTAGCTTGTGTTAATTTCAATACTCATAATTTATGCTTGTTAGTCAAATAATTCAGATTATGCTTCAGAATTAGAATGCCATCAGTTTTAGTATATGTATATTGCATTCTCAGATGATTATCAGTATTTGAGCTATTCAGTATTTCATCTTGCATTTCATTTCTTACATTCAGTTGGGAGTAGACTTAGTACCGAGTGGATGAAGGGATGAACGCTTGGCTGTCAGATTAGGTTGAGAGCTTTAGAAGAAGTCCCTAAGTCTAAGAACTACGACGCTACCGTAGGTATCAAAGAGGTCAGCTGTTAGATTAGGCTTGACACCCTTGTCCCTTGTAGACATCACTTTAGTGGATCCATGTCAGATTTGTTTGTACCCTTTCCAAGGTATAAACACCCTTCCATCCAGGGTTACAGGTTGGCCCCATAGTTAGCTCAGCTTGGGGTATGTCGGTTAATAGTAGCTCCCATAGTCAGACTCTTATTGCATTGACCTTGTATTCATTTATTCAGTTCAGCATTCTCTATACTCATGTTAGTTACTTGGTCACTATATTCAGCTTATCTTTCAGTTCATGCTTCAGTATGTATTTCCATGTTTAGTCCTTATGTTGTTTAGCTTAGCATATATCCTGCATGCTTAGTACATTCAAAGTACTGATGCATACTTTTATGCTACATTATTGTATGATGTAGGTTTAGGCGCTCAGCATCCAGACCACGTTTAGAACGATTTCCAGCCCTTACTCAGTAGCTTCAATAGTGAGTCCTCATAGTCTGAGGATGATAGATATTCTTTCATCTTTCAGTTTTATATTTCAGTATCAGATTATTAGAGTTTCTTAGGGGCTTGTCCCAGCAACTCATATCAGTTAGAGGCTTTCAGACATAGAACTAGATTCAGCTATTGAGTTGTTAGTGTTGTTTTTCAGACTCATTATACTCTTACTTATATTTTATATTCAGACATGTTTGGGCTTTTTTCCCATCTCAGATATTTAAATACTTTCAGTTTTCCACTCAGTTCATATTTTATTAGGTTTTCTCTAGTTATGCCAGACCATGGGTTAGCTTGGGGTCACTTGTGACACTATGCACCATGTTGCATCCAGGGGTAACCTCGGGGTATGATAGAATATGAATAATACCCTAAGCATGAAACACAAAGATAAACTGATGCAATGGCCAAGTATTAATCACGAACTATAAAGTGCTGAACTAAACTGAAATAATTGGATACTGAATAAAAGGTCAATGCATAAACTAAGTCTGGATTGTGGGAGCTATTATTAACCGACATACCCCAAGCTAAGCTAACTATGGGGCGAACCTGTAACCCTGGCTGGGATGGTGTTCATACCTTGCCAAGGGTATAAATGAATCTGACGTGGATCCACTAATCTGATGTCCCCAAGGGACAAGGGTGTCAAGCCAAATCTGATGGTTGACCCCTTTAGAACCTACGGTGGCGTCATAGTTCTGGGACTTAGGGACTTCTACTAAAGGTCTCAGCCTAAACTGATGGGTGAGCCTTCATCCGCTAAGTGTTAAGCCTACTCCCAACTGAATTTACAAGCAACAAATGCAAATGAAACATGGATAGCTCAAATACTGATTTCAATCTGAGAATGCATGATAATAATATTACTGAAAACTGATAGCATTCTAAGCCTATAATATAACTAGTTTCAATGTATGTTTAGCATGCATGAATTTAAGGTACTGAAGTTACACACATGTTAGGGTTATGGAATTTTTAGTAGATAAATGTCCTTGGTTCCCAAGAAACTAGTAATGGATACTATATACAACCATAGAAACTTAAATATAAAGCATTCACGGAATTTAAGAACCCTAGATCTAAAGAATTGACTGAAATCTGAAGAACTAGGCTATATCTAGGGACTCAATGGGTGAAAGGAACCCATTGATGAAATCCCACATACCTGGAAGAGAATCTATGGAGGAAATCCTGGGATTGAAGCCTGAACTTGAGAAGACCCCTTTTGCTTGTTCTTTAGATGAAGAAGCATTTCTTTTCTCCAATTTTTTCTAAGTACAAATTCGTTTAGGGAGAATGGAGAAATAAGAGTCAAAATCCTTTTAATTACACCCAAAATGACTAAGGGTCAGAGTTAAAAGGGTAGGTAAAAGACTGGAATGCCACTGAATTAATTAAAAGAAAACTGTTGAAATTCCCAAAACATTGGTCGATGGACTGTTGTCCTAAACAATGGACCATTGACTGGCCCGTGGATTTGTCCCTGAGTTTGGGGGGGTCCTATGATAAGCTAATTCCACGAGTCACAGGATGGACTGTGGTTCTGAATGATGGTCCGTTGTTTGACTTGTGGTTTTTGGACCATAAGCTGAGAGTTCTATGGTTTGATGATTCCACGAGTCATATGATGGACCGTGGTTCTAAACTATGGACCGTTGTCTGACTCATGGTGTCTGGTCCATGAATTGAGGGTCCTTTCATAAATGGGAACCATGGTTGATAGAACAGACCATGGTTTTAAACTATGGTCCATGGTCCCATCCGTGGTTCTGAGGTAAGAAATTGGCACCTCTTTGATGACCAAGTCCACGAGTGATAGGATGGTCCATGGTTTAAAACCATGATCTTGATGTTACTCGTAGACTGAAGGGGGACCAACACTGAGGATCTGACCATGGGTCAGATCATGGGTTGTGGTTCTGGTCTACGGTCTGTGATCTTGACTGTGGTTTTTGGAAACTTGAAGTTTTCTGCATTTTTTCCTTCTAAGTACAGTCAAGTAATTGGTTCAGATTATGGGTTGTTACAATATCTTCTCCTTGGGATCATTCATCCTCGAATGAAGACTAACACGCTGAGTTTCGAGGGAAAGGGCTGCAATCCCTACCAACCAAGTTCTAGAAGCTTATATCTAACTAAATTGAGTTCTAAGTATATGAAAGCATGCTGGAAATGCTGGAATAGTTACAGAAACATGATATTGAGACTGAAATGCACATGATAAAACTGAGAAACTGAAGAGGAACTATTACCTCAAGCCGAAACTGGATCAGAAGGAAAGAGGTGAGGGTATTTATCCATCATAGTTTCCTCTACTTCCAAAATAGCTCCCTCAATGGACTGATTCCTCCAAAGTTACCCGCAGAATGAAGGGGGACCAACACTGAAGATCTAACCATGATATTAAGACTAAAATTCATATGATAAAACTGAGAAACTGAAGAGGAACTATTACCTCAAGCTGAAACTGGATCAGAAGGAAATAGGTCAGGGTATTTAGCAATCATAGCTACCTCTGCTTCCCAAGTAGGGCCCTCAATGGACTGATTCCTTCAAATCACTTTCACTGAAGCAACCTTCTTATTTCTCAACCTATGAATCTGACGGTCAAGAATCTTAACTGGAACCTCCTCATAGGTGAGGCTATCCTTCACAGCCACACTCTCTAATGGTACAATCGACATTAGATCACCAACACACTTTTTCAACAAGCAGATGTAGAAGACTGGATGAACTGCTGCTAGTTCCGCTGGCAACTCTAACTCATAAGCCACATTACCAACCCTCTTCAAGATTCTGTAAGGACCTATATATCTAGGAGTGAGCTTCCCTTTCTTGATGAATCTCATCACACCCTTCATGGGTGATACTTTCAGTAAAACCCAATCATCAACCTCAAACTCTAAATCCTTTCTCCTCACATCTGCGTAGGACTTCTGATGACTCTGAGCTGCTTTCAGCCCTTCCCTAATAAGCTTAAATTTCTCTATAGCATCATAAACCGAATCTAATCCAATCAAGGCTACTTCACCTACTTCAAAACAACCAACCAGTGATCTACACCTATGCCCATAAAGTGCCTCATACAGGGCCATTTGAATACTGAAATGGAAACTATTATTGTAGGAGAACTCTATGAGAGGCAAGTAATAATCCCAACTACCCTTGAAATCAATCACGCTAGCTCTTAATATGTACTTTATGTTTTGAATAGTATGCTCTGCCTGACAATCTATCTGCGGATGAAATGATGTTCTATGGTTTACCTGAGTACCAAGACCTTTCTGAAATAATCTCTAGAAATGAGATGTAAGCTGAGTACCCCTATTTGAGATGATAGACATGGGAACCCCATGTAAACTAAATATCGCATGGGTGTAGAGTCTTTCATAATCCTCTGTTAAATTTGTAGTCTTAACCGCTAAAAAGTAGGGTTATTTGGTCACCCTATCCATAATCACCCAAATGGAGTCATACTAGCGGCAAGTGTGAGGCAAACCTGTAATAAAATCCATGTTGATTACTTTCTACTTCAAAGTAGAAATGTTACTATCTTGAGTCACACCTCCTGGTCTCTAATGTTCTACATTCACCTACTGGCAATTTGGACACTTGCCCATAAAATCTGTAATGTCCCTCTTCTCTTCAAGTTGTTCCACCAATAGACGTCCCATAAATCATGGTACATCTTAGTGGCACCAAGATGAATATCTGGAACTATGGGACTCTGTTAGGATCTGCTACCTCAACGCATCCACATTAGGAACACATAAATGACCCTGGTAGCGAAGCACACTATCTCCAC
Organism: Jaltomata sinuosa; assembly: GCA_003996215.1. Classification (NCBI taxonomy): domain Eukaryota; kingdom Viridiplantae; phylum Streptophyta; class Magnoliopsida; order Solanales; family Solanaceae; genus Jaltomata; species Jaltomata sinuosa. The sequence goes on along the minus strand of QJPP01000280.1, from coordinate 177,449 downwards.
CTTGGGAGAAAACCTCTACCCTTTGCCGATGAACCGCACTCTTTAATTGAAGTATTATGGGATCACTATCTTGCTTCTCTTTCAGCTCAACTACTAACTGAGATTCTGACCCATTCTAGACTATCACACCATCATCTGCCATATCTGTAAGGCATACTCCCAAGCGAGTGAGCCTATGAACATCCTTGGATAATTATTTCTTCTCTTCCTCAACATGAGACATACTACTATTGGAATATCTGCTGAGTGCATCAGCCAATACATTGGCCTTACCTGGATGGTAGAGCATATTCATATCATAGTCTTTGAGGAACTCTCGCCACCTCCTCTATCAAAGATTCAACTCTTTCTAGATGAATACATACTGGAGGCTCTTATGATCTGTGAACACATCTACATGGACACCATACAAGTAGTGTCTCCAAATCTTTAGGGCAAAAACAACTGTTGTAAGCTCAAGGTCATGAGTTGGGTAGTTCTCCTCATAAATCTTAAGCTGTCTGGAGGCATAAGCTATCACCTTACCATGCTGCATCAAAATACAACCCAAAGCAACTCTGGATGCATCACTATATACCACAAACCCATCTAAATCCTCTGGAAAAGTCAAAATGGGAGTTGTAGTCAACTAAGTCTTCAACTCGAGGAAGTTTTTCTCACATTTATCCAACCATTGGAACTTAACCTTCTTCCGAGTCAATTTGGTCAATGGGGCAGCTATGGATGAAAATCCTTCAACAAACCTCCTATAGTACCCGGCAAAACCCAAGAAGCTTCTAATGTTTGTCGGAGAGGTAGATCTAGGCCAGTTCTTTACTGTCTCTATTTTCTGCAAATCAACTCGGATGCCTTCACTAGACATCACATGACCAAGGAAAGCAACTGACCTCAACCAGAATTCACACTTACTGAACTTAGCAAATAACTGGCAATCCTTGAGAGCTTGCAGAATAACCCTCAAATGATTCGCATGATCTTCCTTGCTTTAAGAATATACAAGCATATCATCAATGAAGACGATGACGAACATGTCTAAATACTGCTTGAACACAATGTTCATTAAATCCAAAAAAGTTGTAGGAGCATTTGTTAGTCTAAAAGACATAACTACAAATTTGTAGTGACTATACCGAGTTCTGAAAGCTATCTTTGGAATTTCACAATCTCTGACTCTGAGCTGATGATAGCCAGATCTAAGGTCTATCTTAGAGAAATAACTGGACCCCTAAAGCTGGTCAAATAAGTCATCAATCCGAGGGATAGGATACTTATTCTTGATTGTGACCATGTTCAAATGTCGGTAGTCGATACACATCCTGAGAGAATCTTCTTTCTTTCGTATGAAAAGAAATGGAGCACCCCATGGATAGATGTTGGGTCTTATGAAGCCCTTATCTAGAAGGTCTTTTATTTGTTCCTTCAATTCCTTAAGCTTAGTTGGAGCCATTATGTAAGGTGTAATTGAGATAGGTTGGGTATCTAGAAGGAGATCTATTCCGAAGTCAATTTCCCTTTCAGGAGAAACTCCGGGAAGATCTTGTGGAAACACCTCTGGGAATTCGTTAACCACTGGGACTGACTCAAAAGTTGGGGTCTAAGAGTATGAATCCTTAACCTGAACAAGATAATAGATATACCTTTTGGAAATCATTTTTCTAACTTTATGGTAAGAGATGAATCGACCTACGAGCACTGAGGTATTACCCTTCCACTCTAAGATTGGTTTGTTTGGGAACTAAAATCGACCAATCCTTGTTCAACAATCAAATGAGGTATAACAGGAATGTAACCAATCTATTCATAGAACAATATCAAAGTCAGTCATTTATAACTCTACAAGATCGACTAAGGTGACTTTCTGGAAAACTGTGATAGGGAAATTTTTGTACACCCGTCTAGCTATAACTGGGTTACCAATAGGAGTAGAGACTGAGAAAGGCTCTGGGAGGATTTCTGGACTAACACCAAAGCCTACTTCTATATAGGGATCACATAGGAAAGTGTAGCTCTGGTATCTAACAATGCATATAAATCAAGATGAAAGACTTGTAACGTACATGTGACCACATCAGGAGAATCCTCCTAGTCTTGTCGAGTGTGAAAAGCAAAGAGCCTATTTTGGCACTGACCATCACCTGTACTAGAAGAGGCACCCTGCTGAGTTGGGTGACCTACTGGAGCTACTATAGAATTAGCCTGATTCTGTGGGCGGGTATCCCTGCCCTTCTGAGAAGGCACTGTACAATCCTTCATCCTCTAGCCTGGCTTACCACACCCAAAACAATTTCCACTCCCCGCCATACACTCACCCTAGTGGTTCCTACCACACTTCCTGCAAACTGCAGGAGTGCGCCCACTAGTGACACTACCTTGGGACATAGAGCCTGGCACTCTATCCCATTGATTCTGTCTGAACATAGGAACTAGGGCACTAGCCAAAGATAGGGCTGTAGCTGAAGATTTTTGGAAAAATTGAGAGCGGTTACCACTATCTGACCTCTGCTGAGAATAGCTGAAGTCACCTATTCTAGCTCTCTTGTTGTCTCTTCCTCGCTCTTGGATATTTTCCTCTTTAATTTGTTGGGAGTGATTCATCAACCTAGAGATATTCATATCCTTTACCAACATAGTGGTCCTACACTCCTTTACCACATTATCGGATACACTAGACACAAACTTACTCATACGAGCTCTGGAATCAGCTACCATCGTTAGAGCATACTTAGCTAATTGAGTAAAGTTAAGAGATTACTCCTTCAGACTCATATCATTCTGCCTTAAGTTGATGAACTCTTTAACCTTGTCTTCCCTGAGTTCAAGTGGGAAAAACCTATCCAAAAATACAGCCTTGAAGTGATTCCAATCCATTACTCCTTCCACTGTTGATACAAGGTATGAGCCACTCCTTTCAGCTGGTAAGTGGATAAGTCTGAACTCTCAACCAGAGTGACACCCATAATCTCTACCACCTTCTGAATATCCTCACGAAATTCCTGTGGATCCTCCTCAGACTTGGAACCATGGAACTCTGTGAATTCATCAGAGTGAAATCTTAGACTCTAGCTATAGCAGAGTTATTCTAAGGTGGGGCTGGTGCCATAACCTATTGGTTAACCTGAGCGGTCATATCCTGAGAAAGCACCTGAAAGGCAGCCTTGAACTCTACATGAGTGACTTGCTCATTCAGAGCGTCTGCTCGAGCTGGTGGTGCTTGTTGATTCCCATTTCTATTTTTGTTTCCCCTTTCGTTCTCTCTTCTAGGAGGCCTTTTCTGTAAGGCGTAGAACATGAAGTAGAAGGAGATTAAATAGATTCATACTCTATATCATGAGATGAAAAAGAAAGAAGGGAAGTTTTCCTAAAAATGTCTTATAACTTTTCCCCCTTAAATGTGGCGTGCTTCACACCCATGAAGAAGACTCTACTGGACGCAACTTTCAAACACCCTAGGATACTTGAACCTGATGCTCTGATACCAAGTTTGTCACGCCTCAAGGCTACCCCCTAAATGCAACACGGTGCATAGAGTCACAACTGACCCCAAGCTAACCCATGGTCTAGCATGACTAGGTATTTTCTATATAAATATACTAACTATGCAGAAGCTAACTGGTTTAAATAACTAAGTAATAAATCCATAATCAGATAACCATTTAAATATATAAGAAAATATGATAATGGTCTAAATCAATACTGACTGTAAAAGCTGAAACTAATACTATGTCTGAAAACCTCTAACTAAAATAAGTTGTTGGGATAAGCCCCCAGCTAACCCAAAAAGTACGAAAACTAAATATAATAATTGAATAAATAAACATAATATCATCCTCGGACTATGAGGACTCACCACTGACCTACTGAGTAAGGACTAGAGAATCGCACTAAGCGGGGTCCGAATACTGAGCGCCTGAACCTACATCATGATAAGATGTAGCATAAAAGTATGCTTCAGTACTCTAAATGTACTAAGCATGCAGGATATATGCAAAGTTGTATGTATAAGTACTGAACATGAATAATACCTTGAGCATGAAACTTAAAAATAAATGGATGCAATGACCAAGTATTAATCATGAATTGTAAAGTGCTAAACTGAACTGAAATAACTAGATACTGAATAAATGGCCAATGCACAAACTGAGTCTGGACTGTGGGAGCTACTATTGACTAACATACCCCAAGCTGAGCTAACTATGCAGCAAAACTGTAACCCTGGGGTAAGAGGGTGTTCATACCTTGCCAAGGGTACAAACGAATCTGACGTGGATCCACTAAACTAATTTCTATAAGGGATAAGGGTGTCAAGACTAATCTGATGGGTGACCCTTTTAGAACCTATGGTGGTGCCATAGTTTTGGGACTTAGCAACTTCTACTAAAGGTCTCAGCCTAAACTGATGGGAGAGCCTTCGTCCCTTCGTCCGCTCGATTCTAGGCCTACTCCCAACTAAATTTACAAAAAACAAATGCAACTGAAACATGGATTTCTCAAATACTGATTTCAATCAAAGAATGCATAGTAATAATATACTGAAAATTGGTAGCATTCTAAGCCTGTAATATAACTGGTTTCAATGTCTATTTACCATGCATGAATTTAAGGTACTGAAGTTACACACATGCTAGGGTTATAGAATTTTGGGTAGATAACTATCCTGGGTTACCAAGAAACTAGTAATGGATACTATATACAACCATAGAAACTTAAACATAAAGCACTCATGGAATTTAAGAACCCTAGGTCTGAAGAACTGACTGAAATCTAAAGAACTAGGCTATATCTAGGGACTCAATAGGTGAAAGGAACCCATTGATAAAATCCCACATACCTGGAAGAGAATCTATGGAGGAAATCCTGGGAGTGAAGCCTGAACATGAGAAAACCCCTTCTTCTTGTTCTTGAGAGGAAGAAGCATTTCTTTTCTCCAAATTTTGCTAATTACCGATTAGCTTAGGGAGAATGGGGAAATAAGAGTGAAAATCCCTTTAATTACCCCTAAAATAACTAGGGGTTGGAGTTAAGAGGGTAGAGAAAATATTGGAATGCCCATGAATTAATTAAAAAAAACTGTTGAAATTCCCAGAATATCAAACCACGGATTGGTCGACGGACCATGGTATTGAATGACAGACTATTGATTGACCCATGGTTCAGTCCCTGAGTTCACCGGGTCCTCTGATTTGCTAATTCTATGAGTCACAGGATGGACCATGGTTCTGAATGACGGTTCATTGTTTGACTCATGGTTTTCGAACCTTAAGCTGAGGGTTCTCTAGTCTGATGATTCCACGAGTCACAGGATGGACTGTGGTTCTAAACTATGGCCCATTGTCTGACTCGTAGTGTCTGGACCCTGAATTGAGGGTCCTCTAATAAATGGGAACCATGATTGACAGGACAGACTGTTGTTTTAAACTACAGTCTGTGGTCCTATCCATGGTTCTGAGGTAGGAAACTGGCACCTCTCTGATGCATAAGTCCACGAGTCATAGGACGGTCTGTGGTTTCAAACCACGGTCCATGAAGTTACTTGTAGACTGAAAGGGGACCAACACTGGAGTTTAGACCATGGGTCAGATCACAAGTTGTGATTTTGGACTACGGTCCGTGATCTTGACCATGGTTTTTGGAAACTTGAAGTTTTCTGCAATTTTTCTTGCTAAGTACAGTGAAGTAATTGGTTCAAATTCTAGGGTGTTACACAAGTTGGTTCAAAGCCATAGGTTTATAAGTTTCCTAGGATCTATTTATGGAGTTGTGACTAGTGGAATCTTCCTATTGCATTCTTATCACCTGTAAGATCAAGGAACTCCAAAAGCATTTATTTTAGGTGTTTTTCATTATTCTTGATTCTACATTGTTTTGTAGAGCGTAAAATTGCCTTTAGGATCGTTCTAATATGTTTATTCCTCATGACTCCAAGAAAATGGTATTAACATATGCTAGATCTTTTAATAGGTCAAGTATTAGTGCTTGTAACTCAAAATTTGGTGGGCATCCACTTGTAGACACGCAAATCTGATTGGGAATGTTGGAGTTATGACTGGTGTTGGAAACTCGGTACCTCCACAAGCTCCACTTATTCCTGCTGGAATTGCTATAGATATTAGTTCATTGCAAAATGTCATCCAGATACTTATTACTCTATTAGTAGCATAGCATTAGCATGCAGGCTATAGAACTATGCATGTGATGGGTGGAGGAAGGCTTAAGTATTTTTTTTAAGCCTAAACCAGCCAAATTTCTATGGTTTGTGCACTGAGGATTACCCACAATACTTTATGGATGAGATTTTTAAGCCACTCAAGGCTATGAGTGCTCACGATTCTAAAGCGGTTAAATTTTGTCCATATCAGTTGAAGGATGAAGCTTATACTTGGTTTGAGGTGTGGGAAAGTGAGTGTTTTGCTACTGGTCCTTCTTCCTACTTAGTTTGAGTTTGAGGTAGTGTTCATGGCAAGGTTCTTTTTTAGGAAGTACAGTTTGTGTTGGCTATAAAGTTTGAATTGTCAGATCAAGGCGTGATGACTATTCATGAGCATAGCATGCAGTTCACTCGGTTGGCTTGATATACTACATATATGGTTCCTAGTGAGAGGTAAAAGTTGAGGAGGTTTGTTTGTGCCACATATCAAATATTCATGTGCAGTTGCTACTATTTTTTCCACCTTAGGATTTGTGTCCTTAGTAGGTTTTGTTGAGGAGCAAGAAAATTGGAAAAATCTAGGTACACTAGAGAGAGAGAAGAGTAAGAGACCAAGGCTCGCAGGTGGTTATAGTGGTACTTATAATGATGGTAAGCAACATGGGTCCTCTACACCTACTCATCCTAATAGTAATGTTTAGGATGGTAAGGAAGGTCAAAATAGTAACAACCAGAGTACGTGTCACGACCCAATTTCTCGGTCATGATGGCACCTACAACTCCCGATAGGTGAACCAATCCCCGTAGCCCAGAACAGTTAGTAATGGGCTACTATCTACCAAATAAGGGAACAAGACGAAGAGAACATATAAAAGGACTATAAATATATACATATGCGGAAACTAAACCAAACCCCAAGACCTGGTATCATAGTATAGAGCAAAAACTACATACATGGAGTGCAAACGATCCAAACAATATATACAGATGTCTCTGAATGGTAATAGAGTACATGAAGCAACAGATAAACTAAAGCTAAGCTCCGATCGCCAAGAACTCACCCTCAGTCTGAAGTAGTCCCCAGCAGATCTCCAAGCACGAATCACAGCGACCTAACGGCGATGGCCCACGCTAGGATCTACACCCAAAGATGTAGGGGGTAGGGGTGAGCACCAAATGCGAAGCATAAGGTACCCAGTAGGTATCATAGTCCGACTGGGCACATATAAGATAAAAGCACAGTAATAGACAGAATAGAAGCAAGAAGTCACAGAAATCAACGAAAGGTACACAGGAACTAGCCTAGAGGGAAATCAACAGAACCACATGTGAGGCTAGTAAGCAGAATATACACACCATAGGCACAGGTGAAAGTAAGAAACAACGCACCTGGGGTCCTTGCAACAACAGTGTATACAAAATAAGATCACGAAATGGACGGTATACCGGTAACCTCAAGTGTAAGAAGAAGAGAGAAAGAGTAATAATAGGCATGCTCAGAGACATGAATCAAGCTCAACTAATCATATCAATCTCAAATCCAGAAACTAACAGTCTAGCAGTAACTAATCTCGTACTTATCCATAATAGAGAACAATTCCGTAAGTAAATAGCAAAAGTCTACCTACAGTCCCCCGGCCGCCTATACAACCGAGGAACACAAACAAGTGAAAACAAACCCTCCGGCATCCCATACTATCGGAGCGTACAATCAGCAAACAACAAACAAGGGTGGAGCCTCAAACAATGATTGATATGATGCATGAAGATCTCAAGTGAAATGGTATCTCTGTATGTACCTCCTCCGGTGCCGATCCGGCCCAGCAGGTAGGTTCCATGGAAGGACACTGCCCGTATACTCTTTACTCCCCGTATACCCCTCCTCCGGCACACGCAGCCTTAGCCCCTGGCCCGAATGGCAGGTCCATGGAGGTCCCAGACCCCATACTAAAGCTCAGTATCAACACATGTCGTCCGGAAGCAGTCCGGTAATAAGATAGAGACACAGTCTTTAATATGCAATGCCCAGACCCTGTCCAAGACTAAAGTAGTAGGAAAATGTCTCAAAAACCCTCCAAGGGTGCCCGGGCGTAACGGGTCTAAACAGTAAAAAGTCATCTCAGGTGCTCGGTCCGACCGAGGCTAAAATCATCTCAAGTAGCAAGAAAACTCAACTAGCACCCCGGCCACAGCGAGTCTAGCGTGAATCGTAAAACTGGTGATTAAAAACATAATTTTACTTCCTTTATCCAGGAATATTCACAAGTTAAATCAACCATTTCCAAATCATTTCCATCAAAAACGGGCCCCCCGGGCCATGCAAGGTTTAGAAAATAGTGTCAGTAGGCCCGAAGCCAAAAACCATAGTAAAACATGGATAAAACCTCTTTATATGCATGGAAATGGTATGATCACACACAATAGCTGCCCAGCAGCTCACAATCAACCTATCGACCCTGCACAGGCCCACAGCTACTCAGCAAGCATAACCAGCCTAGAAGGATAATTCTATGCCCGGGACTCGCGGACATTCCCAAAATCCCACCTTCTATGTTCCAGAGTCAACAAGGCCTCACAGGACCACAAGGGTAAATAAAATATATCGGCAAGTACTACAAGCAACGGAGGAACAAAAGTAGGCGGACATGAATAAAGCGGTCGAGGTCTGTGGTACCAACCTAATAAACCAACCCAAGGATGCCTATTAATACAATTTTATCCTATATATGCGGAGTCTAGGAAAAATAAACCGTAACCTACCTGTCATCCGATGACAAGCTTGAACCTCTCCGAAAAGCTCCGAAATAAAATCACACTCGAACTCGAACTTGAATAAGTTGACGTAGATAATTGATTATAGCACTAAGTAATATCTCCATGAGACATATGCAACATGATTAAACATATATATGTAGAAGATTTGAAATGTGAGTTGAATTATGATAAGAATCTTGTCTATTATAAAAGGAACATAACCCTACTAGTGAAGATATATACATGTAGATATATAAGTCACGGCAGTAGGCAAATTGCATTAAATTGCTCTCACAGTATGCACTAACTAAAGTAATTAATTAATATATACTTACTTAGAAATTAGCATCATGAGAATGATTATGTGATGCCACCTCTTATAGTTGGTACCTGCTGGCCACTCCCTCCACCCACACGTGGAGTGGAGGTGGCAATTGCAAGGTCACCAGAAAAAAATCTTATCCCATTATTTATATACTCGGGTATTGCGTAAATTCATGATAAAATATATATAGCTTTTTGAATATACCATAATTCATAGAAAATTATTTCGAATAAAACCTACTATATTATAATAATAAATTTCAACATAACTAAATTTACTATCTCTGTTAAATATTACAATGTATAAAAACCTTATAAAATAAATACATATACAATTATAACGTATCAAAAATATTTTCCATAAACCTTTAAAATATTTTGAAAAGGTAATAATAATATAATTTTCTTCCACATTCGACTTTTAAATAAAATATTTTCAAATACACGCATGATGCTAATAAAATTCTTAAGCTTAGGCTCGTAATTCACCAACGCACGATTTTGATACTCAAGAATTCCCTTGGGATCCTCCCTTATGTTTCATCACTGTTTCAGAACTGAAATGGCATTTTAAAACGTGAAGTTGAGGCTTAAATCGAGTTTAACCCGACCTGATTCGCGACCCGATTCGCAACTCGTTTTCTTCCAGACAGTCCGCGGTAAAACAGTCATAACTTTTTACTCCGAGATCAGTTGGACGTGAGGTTTTGTGCGTTGGAAACTAGACTCGTAGACCTTTGATTTGGTATTTCGGGGGACTTCTAAATCTTTATATATTGAGAGAAAAGCCCAGAGACATTTTACCCAAAGTTCAGGAAATTTGTTAAAGATTTTTCTATTACTTTTGCCGACTTGCTTGGCTTCAAAACTTATAATGCGACCAAACAAATGGACCCAACACTGAAATACCGGTCCTGACGAGCCTTAAGTGACTTGGGACCGCTACAAACAAGCTCTAATGGTTCAAGAAAAATGTATACGTGGAAATAACCGGAAGGGTCACTACATCATCCACTACTAAAAAGGACTTTCGTCCTCGAAAGTCAAGGTCAAGGGGGTACCTGAAGGCTAAAATAGCTGCGGATACTGATCCCGCATATCTCTCTCAGTCTCCCAGGTAGCCTCCTCGACTGGACAGTGCCTCCACTGAACCTTAACAACCGGGATCTCTCGAGACCTCAATCTCCTGACATCTCTGGCCAAAATAGATGCCGGTTCCTCAACAAAGGCTAAACCCTCATCCAACTGAACTGTATCCCACTGCAACACATGAGACTCATCTGGGACATACCGACGCAACATCGAAACATGAAATACAGAATGTATGGCTGAAAACATCGGAGGCAAGGCTAGCTGATAGGCAACGCCACCAACCCTCTGAAGAATCTCAAACGGCCCAATGTACCTAGGGCTAAGCTTGCCCCGCCTACCAAATCTCATCACGCCCTTCATGGGCGATACACGGAGAAACACCAAGTCACCGACACTAAACTCCAAGGAACGAAGCCTATGATCAGCATAACTCTTCTGCCTGCTCTGAGCTGCCCGAAGTCTGTCCTGAATTACTCGAACTCGGTTTAAGGAATCTCGAAGCAAATCTGTGCTCTGTGGCCCAGCACTAAAACCATCAAACCAACCTACCGGTAATCTGCAACGCCTGCCATAGAAAGCCTCAAAAGGTGCCATGCCGATACTCGAATGGAAGCTGTTATTATAAGCAAACTCTGCCAAGGTAACAAACTGATCCCAAGAACCTCCAAAGTCAAGAACACAGGCTCGAAGCATGTCCTCCAAAATCTGAATGGTCCTCTCGGACTGGCCATCTGTCTGAGGGTGGAAAGCGGTACTAAGATGAACCTCTGTACCCAAATCTCGTTGAATAGCCCTCCAGAACTGAGATGTGAACTGAGTGTCGCGGTCTGAAATGATAGAAGCTGGGACCCCATGCAACCGAACAATCTCACGAAGGTAGATCTGAGCTAACCTCTCTGTGCCATAAGAAGTCTGAACTGGCAAGAAATGTGCTGACTTAGTCAGCCTATCAACAATCACCTATATGGAATCAAACCCATGAGAAGTACGAGGCAAACCAACAACAAAGTCCATAGTAATCCCTTCCCACTTCCACTCAGGAATGGGAAGTCGCTGCATCAAACCACCAGGTCTCATGTGCTCGAACTTAACCTGCTAGCAGTTCAAGCACCGAGATACGAAATCCGCTATATCCCGCTTCATACCACTCCACCAGTAAAGCTGTCTCAAGTCCCTATACATCTTTGCTGTGCCAGGGTGAATGGAGTATCTAGTACAATGTGCCTCGTGAAGTATCAACTGAATCAAATCACTAATCCTCGGAACACATAGGCGACTATCAAACCTCAGAACCCCATCTGAATCTAGAGTAGCCCGACTGGTCTCACCCTGAACAACCCGATCACGAAGGTCACACAACTGCTGATCCTCAAACTGACTGCTCTGAATCTGATCAATCAAAGTAGAACAAACCTCAACACTGGCGAGAACTCTGCTAGGATCCGACAAGTCAAGCCTAACCAAACGGTTAGCCAAGGACTGGATGTCCCAGGCCAACGATCGTTCTGAAACTGAAAGAGAAGCTAGGCTACCCATACTCACCGCCTTCCAGCTCAAGGCATCCGCTACCACGTTTGCCTTGTCCGGATGATACAGAATAGTGAAGTCATAGTCCTTCAGTAACTCGACCTATCTCCTCTGCCTCGAGTTCAACTCCCGCTGACTCGTGATATACTGAAGACTATGGTGATCGGTGAAGATATCACAGTGAACTCCATATAGGTAATGCCTCCAGATCTTAAGCGCGAAAACTACCGCCGCCAACTCTAAGTCATGAGTGGGGTAGTTTCGCTCGTGAACCTTCAGCTGCCTCGACGCATATGCTACTACTCGACCCTGCTGCATCAACACACAACCAAGACCAACCCCAGAAGCATCACAATACACGGAGAAGCTCTGACCCTCAACCGGCAAAGTTAAAACTGGAGCTGAAGTCAATAAGGCCTTAAGCCTCTGGAAGTTATCCTCACACTGATCCGACCACTGAAATGGGATATCCTTCCTAGTCAGCATAGTCAAGGGTGCTGCTATGGAAGAAAATCCCTCAATGAACCGTCTGTAGTAACCCGCTAACCCAATAAAGCTGCGAACCTCAGTAACAGTAGTAGGTCTAGGCCACTCACAAACCGCTGAAATCTTTCCGGGATCAACCCTAATCCCATCCTTAGACACCACGTGCCCTAGGAATGCAACTGACTCAAGCCAAAACTCGCACTTTAAGAACTTGGCATAAAGCCGATGATCTCTCAAAGTCTGGAGTATAACCCTCAAGTGCTGCTCATGCTCATCTCTACTACGCAAGTATACCAAGATGTCGTCTATAAAAACTATCATAAATGAGTCCAAATACGGGCCAAGAACCCTGTGCATCAAGTTCATAAAGGCTCGGGGGCATTAGTCAACCCAAAAGACATCACCAGGAACTCATAATGGCCATAACGTGTCCTGAATGCTGTCTTAGGGATGTCCTCCGCCCTAATCCTCAACTGATGGTAGCCAGACCTCAAATCAATCTTCGAAAACACGACTGAACCCTGAAGCTGGTCAAACAAATCATCAATCCTCGGCATCGAATACCTATTCTTCACTATCACCCTATTCAGCTGGCGATAATCAATACACATGCGCATCGACCCATCCTTTTTCTTCACGAAGAGGACAGGAGCACCCCACGGTGACACACTAGGTCTAATAAACCCCTTAGCTAATAGATCCTGGAGCTACTCCTTAAGCTCCCTCAACTCAGCAGGAGCCATACGGTAAGGAGAAATAGAAATGGGCCTAGTGCCCGGCTCCAACTCAATAACAAAATCAATATCTCTCTCAGGTGGAAGGCCTGGCAGGTCGGTAGGAAACACATCGAGGAAGTCTCTAACCACAGGAACAGACTCAGGAGAAGTGGGGTCAGCACTAACATCTCGGACATATGCTAGATAAGATAAACACCCACGGGAAATCAACTTCCTAGCTCGAAGACAAGAGATGATCCCATATGGTGCATGGCTAACAGAACCCTGCCACACAACCAGGGATACACCGGGCACAGCTATGGTAATGGTCTTGGCATAACAATCCAAAATCACACGGTGAGGGGATAACCAGTCCATGCCCAGTATCACATTAAAATCTAGCATATCAAGAATAATCAAATCACCCCAAGTCTCTGAATCACCAATAGATATCATACAAGATCTCACAATCCGATCCACTACTAAAGAATCTCCTACTGGGGTCGAAACAGAAACAGAAACAGATAATGGCTCACTAGCCAACCCCAAACAAGGCACAAAGTAGGCAGATACATATGAACAAGTGGATCCAGGATCAAATAAAGCCATAGCAGACTGATGGCACACAGAAATCATACCTGTAATCACAGCATCTGAGGCCTCTGCCTCTACTCTCCTAGGGACCGCGTAAAATTGACGACGACCTCCACCTACCCGACCGCCATCCCTACCACCTGCTCTGCCATGTGGCAAACCACCTCTACCCTGATGACCACCCCCTTTAGCCGGGGGCTGAACTGCCCGTAAAGGCTTGGCCAACTGAACTGTACCCTGCTGAGGGCAATCTCTAGCAAAATGACCAATCACACCACAAGTCAAACAAGCCCATGATGGCCTACTCGGTCGAGATGAACCAGCAAATCCCGTATGACCACCACGACCTGATTCCCCAGAAACTATACCCCTCAAAGACTGGCTGCCATAGCCCTGATGGCTACTCTTACCCTGCTCGAACTGGGTACTGCCAAAAGTCTGAAGGGAAGCCTGAACTGATCGGCTGGACTGACCCTGGTACTGCTGTGGTTGATAACCCCGGCTCCACTAGCCAGGACCTCTACCACCATATCTGGAACCACTATAGACACCCTGATGCCGAGGCCTCTTATCTCTGGAACCCTGATCATGTCGTTGTAAGTCCTCCACAGTACGGGCATAGTCTACAATAGCCTGGAATGACCGACCACTGGCAATCAATATCTTAGCTGGCTGCCTGATCTCTGGCCTCAAACCGCATACAAATCTGCGAATCCTATCAGCCTCGGTAGGAATGATCATAGCTCCGAACGGTGCTAGCTGATGAAAGCGGGTCTCATACTCCGAGATAGTCGTAGACCCCTGTACAAGGTGAGTAAACTGCTTCCTGCGATGCTCCCGATCACTCTGGGGTAGGAACTTGGCCATAAAGGCCTCATAAAACTCAGACCAGGTCAAAGGAGGTGACGATGGTGGTCTACAAGCAACCTGGGCCCTCCACCATAACTTCGTTGGGCCCACCAATTGATAGGTAGTATAACCAACCCCGTGAGTCTCCAACAAACCCAAATGATGCAACATCTCCTCACAGGTAGTAATAAAGTCATGTGGATCCTGTCCAGAAGTACCAGCAAACCTCGAAGGTGCTAACCTCAAAAACCTACCCAACGCCTTCTGCTCTGACTCTGTCATAACTGGGCGAGGAGCAAGAGGCTGTGCAACAGATGGAACCAGAATGACCTCCGCACGGGGAGCCATAGTAGCCGGCTGCGCTCCTAAGCTCTGTGCACCCAGGGCTGCCCCCTGAGCAGATGTTTGCGCTACCTCGGAAGGCCGCTCTCCAATCATACCCAAAAGTTGTAATAGTAATCCCCGAATATCTGGAGACTGAGCTGCGGCTGGAGCTGGCACAGAAGTGGGCACTGGAGCTGGTACTGGAGCTGGTGCTGGAGCTGGCGCTGGAGCTGGCGCTGGAGCTGGTGCTAGAGCTGGCGCTGGAATGGGAGGTCATCCCCGCGTGATGCCGATGATCTCGTACGAACCATCTGCGGAAGAATGAAGTAGAACAAATGAGATTTCCAGAAACTTCAAGGGTTCTACGCACGACACAGAAGCAAGGAAAGAGTCAAATTTCCTAAAATGCCACTGTAGCCTCCCAAAAATTGAGTACAGACGTCTCCGCCCCGATCCGCAGGACTCTACTAGACATTGGCTCCTATACCGATGACACCGGTGATCCTAAAGCTCTGATACCAAGTTGTCACGACCCAATTTCTCGGTCATGATGGAACCTACAACTCCTGGTAGGTGAACCAATCCCCGTAGCCCAGAACAGTTAGTAATGGGCTACTATCTAACAAATAAGGGAACAAGACGAAGAGAACAGATAAAAGAACTATAAATATATACATATGCGGAAACTAAACCAAACCCCAAGACCTGGTATCATAGTATAGAGCCAAAACTACATACATGGAGTGCAAACGATCCAAACAATATATACAGATGTCTCTGAATGGTAATAGAGTACATGAAGCAAAAGATAAACTAAAGCTAAGCTCCGATCACCAAGAGCTCACCCTCAGTCTGAAGTAGTCCCCAGCAGATCTCCAAGCACGAATCACAGTGACCTAACGGCGATGGCCCACGCTAGGATCTGCACCCAAAGATGCAGGGGGGTAGGGGTGAGCACCAAATGCGAAGCATAAGGTACCCAGTAGGTATCATAGGCCGACTGGGCACATATAAGATAAAAGCGCAGTAATAGACAGAATAGAAGCAAGCAGTCACAGAAATCAACGAAAGGTACACAGGAACTAGCCTAGAGGGAAATCAACAGAACAACATGTGAGGCTAGTAAGCAGAATATACACACCATAGGCACAGGTGAAAGTAAGAAACAACGCACCTGGGGTCCTTGCAACAACAGTGTATACAGAAAAAGTTCACGAAATGGACGGTATACCGGTAACCTCAAGTGTAAGAATAAGAGAGAAAGAGTAATAATAGGCATGCTCAGAGACATGAATCAAGCTCAACTAATCATATCAATCTCAAATCCAGAAACTAACAGTCTAGCAGTAACCAATCTCGTACTTAACCATAATAGAGAACAATTCCGTAAGTAAATAGCAAAAGTCTACCTACAGTCCCCCGGCCGCCCATACAACCGAGGAACACAAACAAGTGAAAACAAACCCTCCGGCATCCCATACTACCGGAGCGTACAATCAGCAAACAACAAACAAGGGTGGAGCCTCAAACAATGAATGATATGATGCATGAAGGTCTCAAGTGAAATGGTATCTCTGTATGTACCTCCTCCGGTGCCGATCCAGGCCCAGCAGGTAGTTCCATGGAAGGACACTGCCCGCATACCTCTACTCCCCCATATACCCCTCCTCCGCACCGCAGCCCATAGCCCTGGCCCGGAAGGCAAGGTCCATGGACGTCCATACCCCATACTAAAACTCAGTATCAACACTTGTCATCCGGAAGCAAGTCCGGTATTCAAGATAGAGACCCAGTCTCGAATATGCAATGCCCAGACCCTGTCCAGGACTAAAGTAGTAGGAAAATGTTTCAAAAACCCCTCCAAGGGTGCCCGGGCGTAACCGGGTCTAAACAGTAAAAAGTCATCTCAGGTGCTCGGTCCGACCGAGGCTAAAATCATCTCAAGTAGCAAGAAAACTCAACTAGCACCCCGGCCCTGCCGAGTCTAGTGTGAATTGTAAAACTGGTGATTTAAAACATAATTTTACTTCCTTTTATCCAGGAATATTCACAAGTTAAATCAACTATTTCCAAATCATTTCCATCAAAAACAGGCCCCCCGGGCCATGCAAGGTTTAGAAAATAGTGCCAGTAGGCCCGAAGCCAAAACCATAGTAAAACATGGATAAAACCTCTTTATATGCATGGAAATGGTATGATCACACACAATAGCTGCCCAGCAGCTCACAATCAACCTATCGACCCTGCACAGGCCCACAGCTACTCAGCAAGCATAACCAGCCTAGAAGGATAATTCTATGCCCGGGACTCGCGGACATTCCCAAAATCCCACCTTCTATGTTCCAGAGTCAACAAGGCCTCACAGGACCACAAGGGTAAATAAAATATATCGGCAAATACTACAAGCAACGAAAGAACAAAAGTAGGCGGACATGAATAAAATGGTCAAGGTCTGTGGTACCAACCTAATAAACCAACCCAAGGATGCCCATTAATACAATTTTATTTTATATATAAGGAGTCTAGGGAAAATAAACTGTAACCTACCTGTCATCCGATGACAAGCTTGAACCTCTCCGAAAAGCTCCGAAATAAAATCACACTCGAACTCGAACTTGAATAAGTTGACGTAGATAATTGATTATAGCACTAAGTAATATCTCCATGAGACATATGCAACATGATTAAACATATATGTGTAGAAGATTTGAAATGTGAGTTGAATTATGATAAGAATCTTGTCTATTATAAAAGGAACATAACGCTACTAGTGAAGATATATACATGTAGATATATAAGTCACGGCAGTAGGCAAATTGCATTAAATTGCTCTCACAGTATGCACTAACTAAAGTAATTAATTAATATATACTTACTTAGAAATTAGCATCATGAGAATGATTATGTGATGCCACCTCTTATAGTTGGTACCTGCTGGCCACTCCCTCCACCCACACGTGGAGTGGAGGTGGCAATTGCAAGGTCACCAGAAAAAAATCTTATCCCGTTATTTATATACTCGGGTATTGCATAAATTCATGGTAAAATATATATATAGCTTTTTGAATATACCATAATTCATAGAAAATTATTTCGAATAAAACCTGCTATATTATAATAATAAATTTCAACATAACTAAATTTACTATCTCCATTAAATATTACAATGTATAAAAACCTTATAAAATAAATACATATACAATTATAACGTATCAAAAATATTTTCCATAAATCTTTAAAATATTTTGAAAAGGTAAAAATAATATAATTTTCTTCCACATTCGACTTTTAAATAAAATATTTTCAAATACACGCACGATGCTAATAAAATTCTTAAGCTTAGGCTCGTAATTCACCAACGCACGATTTTGATACTCAAGAATTCTCTCGGGATCCTCCCTTATGTTTCATCACGGTTTTGGAACTGAAATAGCATTTTAAAACATGAAGTTGAGGCTTAAATCGAGTTTAACCCGACTCGATTCGCGACCCGGTTCGCAACCCATTTTCTGCCAGACAGTCCGCGGTAAAACAGTCATAACTTTCTACTCCGAGATCAGTTGGACTTGAGGTTTTATGCGTTGGAAACTAGACTCGTAGACCTTCGATTTGGTATTTCGGGGGACCTCTAACTCTTTATATATTGGGAGAAAAGCCCAGAGACATTTTACCCAAAGTTTAGGAAATTTGTTAAAGATCTTCCGATTACTTTTGCCGACTTGCTTGGTTTCAAAACTTATAATGCGACCAAACAAATGGACCCAACACCGAAATACCGGTCCTGACGAGCCTTAAGTGACTTGGGGCCGCTACAAACAAGCTCTAACAGTTCAAGGAAAACGTATACGTGGAAATAACCGGAAGGGTCATTACAGTACGTCATATTAAAATGATAATCAAAGGCCTTATACATATAATATATTTGAGACTCTTATTTGTCATCATTAAGATATTAAGGTACATGTAAGAAAAGATTGTAGGAGACTTCAGAAAGAGTTGGCTAACTCTTCTAGCTAGAGAAACAATGCTCCAGCCCTAGTTGTGGCTAAGGATGCTCCTGCCAGAAATAATAATAATGCAGTCTCGATGCAAATGGTAATGTAATGAGGGTTATGCACAACTTTATAGGTTAGCTCATAAGGAGGCAGCTAAGACTTCTGATGATCTGTCATATGTATTCTTATTGTTTGCACTTTTAATGTGTATTCATTGATTGACCCTAGATCTAAATAATCTTATGTGAATCCATATTTTACTCTTGACTTTAGGGTCGATCCTGAACTTTTGATGAAACATTTTTTTAGTTAATAACCGTGTTGGTGTCCCTGTAATTGCTTCTAGAGTTTATAGGAGTTTTTGATAGTGGTTAAGCTACATGAGACCACCACCAATTTATTCAAGTGAAAAATGGTAGACCTTGATGTAATCATAAGAATAGATTAGCTTTCCGCTTGCAATGCAACTGTGGATTGTTGATTCAATTTTGTCCAGTTCAAATTTACTAATAAACCTATGACATAATGGAAGGGTGATATTATTATGACTTGAGGTAGATTTTTTTTGTCTTAGGGCTATAAAGATGATTTTGAAGTTGTGTATATACCATTTAATTGTTGTGAATGACACTCAAGTTCAGATCCCAAGGTTAACTTTGTGTGTATAGTCCATGAGTTGTTTGATGTATTTTCCAATGAACTTCTCGGTATTCCACCTTATAGAGTCATTGATTATAGAATTGATAATATTCTTGATGTTTAATATATATATATATATATATATGTGTGTGTGTATGATGACCCTTCTGGTCATCTTTGCATTTAAACATTCATTGTACTGTTAGAGCTTTCCTGTAGCAACCCCAAGTCATTTATGACTTGCTGGGGCTGGTGGTTCGGTTCCCTGGTCATTCGTTTGGTTGTTTTGGCCGTTTGCCTATTTTAAAGCCTTAACTTTGAATATCATTGACTTTAGTCAACATTCTTGGTAAACATGCTCAGAATCAAATTCTGATAGTTTTGTTAGCTCCGGAGCGTGGATTTTGGTCAGGTTCTAGGAGCTTTTGGTTTTGTTTTGTCTTGGTTTTGGGGTTTTAGCCAAGTTAAACTTGAAAGTTTGACTTTGGACAATATTCGGAGAAGTCGACCTCGGATGGAAATTCTGACAGCGCTGTTAGTTCTGAAATGTCAACTTTGGTCTAGGGGACCTTTGGTTCAGGTCCCGAGGCTAGCAGGCTCATTCTAGGCCTTGGTGTTCCATTTTGGAAAGATAGGCCTAAAGTTGGTTCTTGGACGTGGGGCCCACTTTTTGTGCTATCGGCCTCTATTGGGATTTTTGTCGATTATGTTGAGTCTGGAATACCGTTTATAGTCAAATAGCTCTGCTCGTTTTTGTTCACGGGACCTTGGGTGTGTTCTCGAGGGTCCATCGGAGTAGTTTTCTTGTTGGGCATTGTTGTTGCAGCAGGTGTTGTCATGGCATCAGCTTGGCCTTCGCGTTCGTGGTGGCCGGTCGCATTTTCCAAGGCATATGCCAGCTTCCTAGTCAGATTGGCCTTTATTTTTGCGGTGGTCGGCCGTGTTAGCGTAGGCTTGTGCCAGCCACCTGGGAAATTGTTCATCGCGGAAGTGATGGCTAGCCGCGTTCGCGAAGGGCTAGGCCAGCAGCTATTTAAGCTAGCCATTACATTTTCCAGCTCTATTTCTCACTTTTCCAAACTCCAAACACTTAAGCACTCTCCCAAAATTGCTCCAATACCAGTTCTAACCTTGGGGAAATTGTTGCTCATCATAAATCTGTGCTTCTTCGTCTCTTGGTAAGTTATCTTCCCCAACTTGCTTCCTTTTGATTTTCTCTAAAATCCACCATTGTTGCTAAATTCCAAAAGCTTGAAAATTGTTGTAGTGGCTGCCTCATAGCTCTTGCATGTTCGTGGGTTTGGAGAATTATCCGTCTTGGCTTAAATTCTATCTTTGGAGTAAGTAATCCTTGCCTAATTTTCAATTTTCGTTCAGAAATTCCAACTTAAATCCTCTCTTGAGCGGGCTGTTTTGGCGCCCTTCTCTTGGCCAATTGTGCTCAATTATGGAGCATGTCTTTTTGTCATCATTGTGGTCATCGTTCTCCTTTCCACTTTTAGTTTTGGGTTGTGGGCCTTGCGGGGCCGCTATTGACCCAGATTTTGGCCCGGCTACAATTGTAGCATTATGGGTATCGTTAAACTCGTTTTAATTTTTTATCTTTATTTTTGATAGTTTGATTATTGTTCAGGGTTTCTCGGAGCGATTCGGGCTTGGATTTCGTTATCCCAGCAGCTTGTCGTCGGACGATAGGTAGGTTACGGTATAAACTCCCTAGACTTAGCATATATCAGATAAAATTGGACTAGCTGGCATCCTTGGGTTGGATTATTAGGTTGGTACCACAGACCTTGACCGCTTTATTCATGTCCGCCTACTTTCTTTCCTCCGATATTTGTAGTACTTGCTTGATACATTTTATTCACCCTTGTGGTCCTGTGAGGCCTTGTTGACTCAGGAACATAGAAGGTGGGTTATTGAGAATGTCCGCGAGTCCCGGACGTAGAAAAATCCTTTTAGGCTGGTTATGCTTGCTGAGTAGTTGTGGGCTTGTGCAGGGCCGATAGGTTGTTTGTGAGCCGTTGGGTTGTTGATTTTGATTTAGCATGCCATTATCATGCATATAAAGGATTTTCTACTCGATTTTACTACGGTTTTGGCTTTGGGCCTACTATCTATGATTTTAAAACCTTGCATGGCCTCGGGGGGCTGGTTTTGGTAAAATGTGTTATGGAATGGTTTGGTATCCCTTTTATGGATCTTCTTGTGGCAAGAAAGGTTAAAAGAAGGGATACGTCTCAGTTTTCGTATCTTAAATTGTACTCGGGTGGACCGAGGTGCTGGATTGATTTTTGCTATTTATAAAAAAGTGAGATTAGACTCGGTAAAGCTGAGTAACAGACTTATTTTACTACTGTTTTAGACCCGGAGATGCCCAGGCACCCTTGGAGGGGATTTACTGCATTTATTCCATTTATTTAGACCTGGACAAGATTCAGGCACGCATTTTGAGCATTGGTGACTAGTTTGGATCTGGTGGCACTCAGGATGGTATTTTGAGGTTAGAGTGCAGTATGTGGTCTACGAGTAGACCTTCATGGACCCTATCATTCTGGACCAAGTGCTTCGGGAAAAAGGGTGACCGGAGGTAGGGTTTTACGGCAGAGCAGATATACTTGGGAGAAGTTCTTCCATGAATTCCACCTTTACTGGACCTATGGGGCACCGAAGGGGGTAACATACTGACACTGAGGTTTCACTGTCTTGGCATTTCATAGCATATCATTCATTATTTGAGGCTCCATCCTTGTTTGGTTTTTGTTGAGTGTACGCTCCGGTTGTATGGGCGGCCGGAGGGTTTTGTTTTCACTTGTTTGTGTTCCTCGGTTGTATGGGCGGTCAGGGGGCTGTAGGTAGACTCTTGTTACTTTATCATAATATTATCCCCTGTCACGATTATGATTTTTAGAATATATACTATAACATTGTTAGTGCTGGTTTGAGATTGATATGATTAGTTTGGTTATTGATTCCTGTTTTCCGAGACCATTCCTTATACTTGAGGTTACCAATATACCGTTCTCTTCTAAAACTTATATATATATACTATTTTTGCGAGGATCCCAGGTGTGTCATCTCTTACTATGATCTGTGCCTGTTGTGCATGTATTCTGCTTGCTAGCCTTGCATGTTGTTTCTGTCGTCTTCACTCTGGGCTAGTTCCTGTGTACTTCTTCATTGATTTTCGTGACTACTTGCTTCTATTCTATCTGTTACTATGCTTTTATCTTATATATGCCCAGTCGGCCTATGATACCTATTGGGTACCTTATGCTTCACATTTGGTATTCATACTACACTCTGCATCTTCTGGTGAAGATCCTAGTGTGGTCCATCGTCATTAGCTCGTTGGAGACTCGTGCGAGGAGCTATTTTTGTGATATTCCAGACTGAGGGTGAGCTCTTGGCGACCGGAGCTTAGCTTTTAGTTTATCTTTTGAATATGTACTCTATTTCTACTCGGAGACAACTTTGTATATATTGTTTTGGACCCTTTGTACTCCTTATGTAAATCCGGCTCTTATACGCAATGATTCCAGGTTTGGGGTTTGGTTTAGCTTCCATATTGTATATATTACTCCTGTTATCTTATTTCTTTATCTTGTTCCCTTGCTTCCGCTTATTAAACTGTTCTTCCATTTAACTTGATAGAATATGGCCCATTACTTCCCGTTCTGGGCTACGGGGATTGGTTTACCTATTGAGGGGTTGTAGATGCCATCATGATCGAGAAATCGGGTCATGACAGCTTAGTATCAGAGCTATAGGTTCACCAGTGTTATCTGTATAGGACCCAATGTATAGTAGAGTCATGTAGATTGAGGTAGAGATATCTGTACTCAATCTTCGAGAGGCTATAGTGACATCTTAGGAAAAATGGACTTTTCTTGTTTCTACCTCGTGCGTAGTATCCTTGAAGGTTCCTAGAAATCTCACTTATTTTGGTTCACTCTTCCGCAGATGGTTCGTACCAGATCTCTAGCTTCTGGTGGAGGAGACCCTCTTGCCCCTGCACCTCTGACTCCAGCTAGGGGTCGGGGTGGTCACAAGGGTAGAGGTAGAGGTTGTCCATAGCAGCAGCACCAGCTAGAGCTTCTAGAGTTGAGATAGAGCCCAAGTTTGACTACGAGCCAAAGTTCACTCCAGAACAGCAGCATATGGGCCCAGGGACAGCCCAGGTACCACCAGCTCCAATGCAAGTTCCAGCACCAATTTATGTGCTAGCTTCAGCCCCAGCTCAGTTCTCAGATATTTGGGGTTTACTTATTCAACTTTTGGGTATGATTGGAGAGAGACCTACGGAGGTAGCACAGACACCCACTCGGGGGCAGCCCTGGGTGTTCTGAGTTTAAGAGCACAGCCTGCTACTGTGGCTCCCCGTGTTGAGGTTATTCCGATCCCATAGGTTTCACAGCCTCTTGCTCCTCGTCCAAGTATGACAGATGGGGAGCAGAAGGACTTGAGTAGATTTCTGAGATTGGCGCCACCAAGGTTTGCTAGTACGCCGGGTCAAGACCCACATGATTTTATCACTACTTGTAAGGAGATTTTGCACCATTTGGGGTTGTTGGAGACTCACGGGGTTGGCTACACTACATATCAGCTGGAGGGCCCAGCGAAGTTATGGTGGAGGGCATAAATTGCTTGTAGATCTTTTGCATCGCCTCCTTTGACTTGGTCTGAGTTTTATGAGGCCTTTATGGCCAAATTCCTACCTTAGAGTGATTGTGAGCATCGCAGGGAGTAGTTTACTCGACTTATGCAGGGATCTATGACTGTATCTGAGTATGAGACCTATTTTCATCCGTTAGCACCATTTGGAGCTATGATCATTCCTACTTAGCCGGACAGGATTTACAGGTTTGTTTAGGGATTGAGGCTGGAGTTTAGAGAGCCAGCCGAGATATTTATTGTCGCTGGTAAATCATTTCCAGCCATTGCGAATTATGCTCGCACCATAGAGGATTTGGGCTAGTGGAGCCAAGGTTATCAGCCACAGCAGCGTCAGGGTTAGTCCAGTAGACCGGTTCAAGCTTTACTTCAGACTACGGGTTGTACTCCATTTGAGCAGGGTCAGAGCGGCCAGTCTTTGAGGGGTTTATCTTCTGGGGCATCAGGACATGGTGCTCATTAAGGTTCTGCTAGTCCATCTTGACACTTCAGGCTGTCAAGACCTTGTTATGAGTGTGGGGTTATGGGTCACTATGCGAGAGATTGCCCCAAGAGGGGTACAGTTCAGCCAGTCTCTCCCTCGGCTGAGCCATTATGAGCAGTCCAGCCTCCAGCTAGAGGGGGTGGTAGTCAGGCTAGGGGTGGTGCCCCACATGGCAGAGCAGGTGGTAGGGATGGCGGTCGGGCGGTGGAGGTCGTCATCAGTTTTATACAGTCCCAGGGAGACTAGAGGTGGAGGACTCGGATTTTGTGATTACAGGTACGATTTATGTGTCCCGTCAGTCTGCTATGGCTTTGTTTGATCCTGGATCTACTTATTTGTATGTATCTGCCTACTTTCTACCTTGTTTGGAGTTGGCTAGTGAGCTATTATCTGTTCATGTTTCTGTTTTGACCCCAGTAGGAGATTCTTTAGTAGTGGATCGGATTGTGAGATCTTGCATGATATCTATTGGTGATTTGGCGACTTGGGCTGATTTGATGATTCTTGATATTTTAGATTTTGATATGATACTGGGCATGGATTGGTTATCCCCTCACCATGCGGTTTTGGATTGTTATGCCAAGACCGTTACCATAGCCGTGCCGGGTGTATCCCCAGTAGTGTGGCAGGGTTCTGTT
Organism: Jaltomata sinuosa; assembly: GCA_003996215.1. Lineage (NCBI taxonomy): Eukaryota > Viridiplantae > Streptophyta > Magnoliopsida > Solanales > Solanaceae > Jaltomata > Jaltomata sinuosa. The sequence goes on along the minus strand of QJPP01000280.1, from coordinate 152,208 downwards.
AGCCATACACCGTCTGGGATCATCTCTTGTGTTTGAGCTAGGAAGTTGATTTCCCGTGGGTGTTTAGCTTATCTAGCATATGTTCGAGATACTAGTTCTGACCCAATATCTCATGAGTCCATTCCTGTGGTTAGAGACTTCCTAGATGTGTTTCCTACCGACCTGCCAGGCCTTCCACCTCAGAGGGATATTGATTTTTCCATTGAGTTAGAGCCAGGCACCAGGCCCATTTCTATTCCTCCCTACCGTATGCTCCTGCTGAGTTGAGAGAGCTTAAAGAGTAGCTCCAGGATTTGTTAGTTAAGGGGTTCATTCGACCGAGTATGTCTCCTAGGAGTGCTCCTGTTCTCTTTGTGAAGAAAAATGATGTGTCGATATGGATGTGTATTGATTATCGGCAGCTGAATAAAGTTACAGTGAAGAATAGGTATCGAATGCCCAGGATTGACGACTTATTTGATCAGTTTCAGGGTTTTTCTATGTTTTCAAAGATTGATTTGAGGTTCGGCTACCACCAGTTGAGGATTAGGGAAGAGGACATCCCTAAGACCGCATTCAAGACACGTTATGGCCACTATGAGTTCCTGGGGATGTCTTTTGGGTTTACTAATGCCCCCGCAGCTTTCATGAACTTGATGCATAGGGTTCCTAGCCCGTACTTGGATATGTTCGTGATAGTCTTCCTTGATGACATTATGGTATACTCGAGCAGCAGAGACAAGCATGAGCAGCACTTGAGGACTGTACTTCAGACTTTGAGAGATCATCGGCTTTATGCCAAGTTCTCAAAGTGCGAGTTTTGGCTTGATTCAATTGCATTCCTAGGGCACATGGTGTCTAAGGATGGGATTACAGTTGATCTGGGTAAGATTTCAGTGGTTCATGATTGGCCTAGACCTACTACTGCTACTGAGGTTCACAGCTTTGTTGGGTTAGCGGGTTACTACAGGAGGTTCATTCAGGGATTTTCTTCTATAGAAGCACCCTTGACTATGCTTACTAGGAAGGATGTTTCATTCCAGTGGTCGAATCAGTGCGAGGATAGCTTTTAGAGGCTTAAGGTCTTATTGACTTCAGCTCCAGTTTTGACTTTGCCGATTGAGGGTCAGAGTTTCTCCATGTATTGTGATACTTCAGGGGTCGGTCTTGGTTGTGTGTTGATGCAGTTAGGTCAAGTGATAGCATATGCATCGAGGCAGCTCGCAACTACCTCACTCATGACTTAAAATTGGCGGTGGTAGTCTTCCCGCTCAAGAACTGGAGGCACTATTTATATGGAGTTCATTGTGAGATATTCACCGACCACCGTAGTCTTCAGTACATTACGAGGCAGCGAGAGCTTAACTCGAGGCAGCGGAGATAGATTGAGCTACTAAAGGACTATGATTTCACCATTCTATATCATCCGGGCAAGGCAAATGTGGTAGAAGATGCCTTGAGTCAGAAGGCGGTGAGTACGGGCAGCCTAGCTTTACTTTTAGTTTTTGAGCAACCGTTGACCTTGGACATCCACTCCTTTTCTAACCGATTGGTTAGGCCTGACTTGTCGGATCCTAGCAGAGTTCTTGCCAGTGTTGAGGTTCATTTAACTCTAGTTGATCAGATTCAGAGCTGACAGTTTGAGGATCAGAGTTTGTGTGACTTTCATGATCAGGTAGTTTGGTGTGAGGCCAGCCGGGCTACTTTAGGTTTTGATGGTATTCTGAGGGTTGGTGGTCGACTTTGTGTTCCGAGGGTTGGAGATTTGATCCAGTTCATACTTCATGAGGCATATTGTTCTAGATACTCTATTCATCTTGGCGCAGCGAAGATGTATAGCGATTTGAGAGAACTTTACTGGTGGTGCAGTATGAAGCGGGATATAGAAGATTTTATATCTCATTGCTTGAACTGTCAGCAAGTTAAGTTCGAGCACATGAGACCGGGGAGCTTGATGCAGCGACTTCCCATTCCTGAGTGGAAGTGGGAAGGTATTACCATGGACTTCATTATTGGTTTGCCTCGTACTTCTTGGGGGTTTGATTCCATTTGGGTTATCATTGAAAAGCTGACTAAGTCAACATATTTCTTATCGGTTCAGACTTCTTATGGTGCAGAGAAGTTAGCCCAGATATACCTTCATGAGATTGTTTGGTTGCATGGGGTTCCAGCTTCTATCATTTCAGAACACGGCACTCAGTTCACATCTCAGTTCTGGATGGTGATTCAACGAGATTTGGGTACATAGGTTCATCTTAGTACTACTTTCCACCCTCAGACAGATGGCCAGTCCGAGAGGACTTCAGCTCCTGGAGGACATGTTTCGGGCTTGTGTTCTTGACTTTGGAGGTTCATGGGATCAGTTTGTGCCATTGGCCGAGTTTGCTTATAATAACAGTTTTCATTCTAGGATTGGCATGGCACCTTTCAAGGCCTTGTATGGTAGGTGTTACAAATCACTGACTGGTTGATTTGATGGTTTAGAGTCCAGACTGCAGGGTATAGATTTGCTTAAAGATTTCTTGGACCGAGTCCATTTGATTCAGGATACACTTAGAGCAGCCTAGAGTAGGTAGAAGAGCTACGTTGATCGTAGACTTTGTGCCTTGGATTTTAGTGTTGGTGACATGGTTTTCCTTTGAGTATCGCCCATGAAGAGCGTGATCAAATTTGGTCGGCGGGGCAAGCTTAGCCCTAGGTTTATTGGGCCATTTCAGATTCTACAGAGGGTTGGTAGTGTTGGCTACATGTTAGCTTTCCCTCTGATGTTTTCATCTATTCACCCAGATTTCCATGTTTCGATGTTGCGCTGGTATATCCCAGATGAGTCTCATCTGTTTCATTGGGATTCGGTTAAGTGGGATGAGAGTTTATCTTTTATTGAGGAGACGATAGCTATTCTGGCCAGAGATATCAGGAGATTGAGATCTAGGGAGATTCCAGTTGTGAAAGTTCAGTGGAGACATCATCTAGTCGAGGAGGCTACTTGGGAGACCGAGAGTGAGTTGCGTGCTCAGTATCCGAAGTTATTTGAGCCTTCATGTACTCCCTTCTTCTTGACTTTCGAGGATGAAAGTTCTTTTAGTAGAGGATGTTATGATGACCCTTCCGATCATCTTTGCGTTTTCACATTAATTTTATTGTTAGAGCTTTCCTATAGTGACTCCAAGTAATTTATGACTTGCTAGAACCGTTGGTTCGGTGCCCTGGTCGTTCATTTGGTTATTTTGGCCATTTGCCTGTTTTAGAGCCTTAACTTAGAATATCATTAACTTTAGTCAACATTCTTGGTAAACATGCTTGAAATCAAATTTTGACAATACCGTTAGCTCTGGAGCGTGGATTTTGGTCTAAAAGGACCCTTGGTCGGGTTCTAGGAGCTTTTGGTTTTGTTTTGTCTTGGTTTTTGTGTTTTAGCCAAGTTGAACCTGAAAGTTTTACTTTGGTCAACATTCGGAGAAGACGGCCTCGGATGAAAATTTTGACAGCGCTATTAGCTTTGGAATGTCAACTTTTGGCTAGGGGGACCTTTGGTTTGAGTCCGGAGGCTTTCGAACTCGTTTAGGCCTTGGTGTTCCATTTTGGAAAGATAGGCCTAAAGTAGGTTCTTGGGCGTGGGGCCTACTTTTTGAGCTATCAACCTCCGTTTGGATTTTCATCAATTCCTTTGAGTTCGGAATGCCATTTATAGTCAAATAGCTATGCTCGTTTGTGTTTGCGGGACCCCGGATGTGTTCCTCTAGGGTTCGTCAGAGTAGTTTTATTGTTGGGCATTGTTGTTGGTAGCTGGTGCTGTCATGGCATCAGCTTGGCATTTTCATTCTCAGTGGCCGATCGCGTTCATGTAGGCTTGTGCGAGCCACCTGGCAAATTGTTCATCGCGGATGCAATGGCTGGCTGCATTCGTGAAGGGCTAGGCCAGCAGCTATTTAAGCTGGCCATTACATTTTTCCAGCTCTATTTCTCACTTTTCCCAACTCCAAACACTTAAACACTCTCCCAAAATTGCTCCAATACCAGTTCTATCCTTGGGTAAATTGTTGTTCATCATAAATCCATGCTTCTTCGTCTCTTGGTAAGTCATATTCCCCAACTTGCTTCCTTTTGATTTTCTCTAAAATCTACCTTTGTTGCTAAATTCCAAAAGCTTGAAAATTGTTGTAGTGGCTGCCTCATAGCTTTTGCATGTTCGTGGGTTTGCAGAATTATCCGTCTCGGCTTAAATTCTATCTTTGGAGTAAGTAATCCTTGGTTATTTACAATTTTCGTTCTTAAATTCCAACTTAAATCCTTTCTTGAGCGGGCTATTTTGGCGCCCTTCTCTTGGCCAATTGCGCTCAATTTTAGATCATGTTTTCTTGGCATCATTTTGGTCATCATTCTCCTTTCGTCCTTTGTTTTTGGGTTGTGGGCCCTGCGGGCCCGGTTTTGACCTTGATTTTAGCCTGGCTACAATTGTAGCATTATGGGTGTCGTTAGACTCGTTTTAATGTTTTATATATGTTTTTGATAGTTTGATTATCGTTCGGGGTTTCTAGAGCGATTCGGGCTTGGATTTCGTTGTCCCAGCAACTTGTCATTTGATGACAGGTAGGTTACGGTCTAAACTCCCTAGACTTAGCATATATTGGATAAAATTGGACTAGCTGGCATCCTTGGGTTGGGTTATTAGGTTGGGACCATACACCTTGACCGATTTATTCATGTCCGCCTAGTTTCCTTCCTCCGATGTTTGTAATACTTGCTTGATATGTTTTACTCACCCTTGTGGTCCAATGAGGCCTTATTGACTTTGGACACAGAAGATAGATTATTGGGAATGTCCGCGAGTCCCGAACATAGAAATATCCTTCTAGGCTGGTTATGCTTGCTGAATAGTTGTGGGCCTGTGCAGGGCCAATAGGTTGTTTGTGAGTCGTTGGGCTATTGGTTTTGATTGAGCATGCCATTATCATGCATATAAAGGATTTTCTCATCGATTTTACTATAGTTTTGGCTTCGGGCCTACTATCTATGATTTTCAAACCTTGTATGGCCTCGGGGGATCGTTTTTGGTAAAATGTGTTATGGAATGGTTTGGTATCCCTTTTATGGATCTTCTTGGGGTAAGAAAGGTTATAAGGAGCGAGATGTCTAAGTTTTCATATCTTATATTAGACTCAGGTGGACCGAGGTGCTGGATTGATTTTTGCTATTTATAAAGAAGTGAGATTAGACTCGATAAAGCCGAGCAACAGACTTGTTTTACTACTATTTTAGACCCGGAGATGCCTGGGCACCCTTGGAGGGGATTTATTGCATTTATTCCATTGATTTAGACCTGCACAGGATTTAGGCACGCATTTTGCGCATTGGTGACTAGTTTGGATCTGGTGGCACTCCAGACAGTATTTTGAGGTTAGAGTGCAGTATGTGGTCTAGAGTAGACCTCCATGGACCCTGTCATTCTGGACCAAGTGCTTTGGGAAAAAGGGTGGCCATGGGTAGGGTATTATGGCGGAGCAGATGTACTCGAGAGAAGTCCTTCCATGGATCCCGCCTTTACTGGACCTTTAGGGCACCGGAGGGGGTAACATACTGACACTGAGGTTTCACTATCTTGGCATTTCATAGCATATCATTCATTGTTTGAGGCTCCACCCTTGTTTGTTGTTTGTTGAGTGTACGCTCTGATTGTATGGGCGGCCAAAGGGTTTTGTTTTCACTTGTTTGCGTTCCTCGATTGTATGGGCAGTTGGGGGATTGTAGGTATACTCTTGTTACTTTATCATGATACTATCCCCTGTCACGGTTATGATTTTTAGATTATATACTATAACATTGTTAGTGCTGGTTTGAGATTGATTTGATTAGTTTGGTTATTGATTCCTATTTTCTGAGCATGACCATCCTTACTCTTCTCTCCCATTCCTTATACTTGAGGTTACCGATATACAGTCCACTTCTAAAACTTATATATATACTATTTTGTGAGGATCCCTGGTGCATCATCTCTTACTATGATTTGTGCGTGTTGTGTATGTATTCTAATTGCTAGCCTTGCATGTTGTTTCTGTCGTCTTCACTCAGGGCTAGTTCCTGTGTACTTTTTCATTGATTTTCGTGACTACTTGCTTCTATTCTATCTGTTACTATGCTTTTATCTTATATGTGCCCAGTCAGCCTATGATACCTATTGGGTACCTTATGCTTCACATTTGGTATTCATACTACACTCTGCATCTTCTGGTGCAGATCCTAGTGTGGGCCATCGCCGTTAGCTCGTTGGAGACTCGTGCGAGGAGCTGGTTTTGTGATATTCTACGCTGAGGGTGAGCTCTTGGCGACCGGATCTTAGATTTTAGTTTATCCTTTTAATATGTACTCAATTTTTGCTCGAAGACAGCTTTGTATATATTGTTTTGGACCCTTTGTACTCCTTATGTAGATCCGGCTCTTATACGCTATGATACCAGGTTTGGGGTTTGGTTTGGCTTTCGCATTGTATATATTACTCCTGTTATCTATTTTCTTTATCTTGTTCCCTTGCTTCCGCTTATTAAATTGTTCTTCTATTTAAGTTGATATAATATGGCCCATTACTACCCGTTCTGGGCTACGGGGGTTGGTTCTCCTACTGAGGGGTTGTAGGTGCCATCATGACTGAGAAATCGAGTCATGACAATATATATATTGATCCCATCTTATCATATGGCTCCTGCTGTGTTGAGGGAGTTAAAAGAGCAATTGAAGGATTTGCTAGATAAAGTATTTATTCAATCAAGTACTTCACCTTGGGGTTCTTCGATTTTATTTGTTCGAAAGAAGGATAGGTCACTCTAAATATGCATAAATTACCACAAATTGAATAAGGTGGCCATCAAGAATAAATATATTTTGCCTAGGATTAATGACTTATTTGATCAACTTCAAGGAGCTAGTTTCTTTTTGAAATTGATGTACATTTTTGGTATCATCAGGTGAAGATAAAAGAGCAACATATTCCTAAAATAGCTTTTCATAACAGTTATGGTCATTTTAAATTTTTAGTAATTTCCGTTGGTTTGACTAACGCACCTACTTTATTTATGGACTTTATTAATCATATTTCAAGCCTTTTCTTGATTGGTTCATTATCATATTTATTGTTTACATGTGAATCAATGGAGAATAGCCTTGCAAACACTTAAGGAGAATGAGCTTCATGCAAAAATTTCAATGTGTAAATTTTGTCTTAACTCTGTGGCGTTCTTGGGTCATGTGGTATCAAATGATGGTATCAAGATTGATCCTCAAAAAATCAAATCTATTAAGGACTAGAAGAGGCCCATGGGTGCGATGGGTATTCATAGCTTCTTAGGTTTGGCTATTATTATCGAAATTTTTTAAAAGGATTTTAATCCATTATTGCACTGCTCACTAAGTTGACTCAAAAGACTGCTATGTTACCAATAGTCTGAGGACTATGAGAAGTTATCAAGAGCTAAAATTAAGGTTGACTTCAGCTCTTATTTTGACTCTACCTCTAAGATATGGAAATTCTATGGTGTTTTGTGATACTTTTAGAGTTTGATAAGGTTGTGTGTTGATATAAAAGGATGAATTAATTGCATATGTTTTACCTTAGTTGAAGAAGCATGAGAAAAAAAATTTGACTCATGATTTGGAGTTAGCTTATATGATATTTGCGCTAAAGATATAGCGTCACTATATTTATCATGAGCAATTTGATGTCTTCATTGATCATAAGAGCTTGCAATATATTTTCAAGTAGCAAAAGTTGAATCTCAAACAGAGGAGATGATTGGATTTACTGAAGGATTACGACTTGATATCTGGTATCATCCTAGTAAGGCTTATATTGTTGTTGTTTCTTTGAGTCATAAGTCTATGGGTATTTTAGTGTATGTCTAACCTCATGAAATGATGATGAGTAGAGAGATTCAAAGACTTGCTAGTCTAGGTGTTTGGTTGAATAAAATTGATGAGGGTGAGTTAGAGGGCATTAGTCATTCACGATATGACATTATTAAAAGGATCAAGTCCAAGAAATATGATGATAAGCTCTTAGTGAAACTAAGGAATAGAGTGCAAAATAGTGATTACACTTTATTTACAATTGATTCGGTTGATAATTTTTTGAGAATGCAAGGTCACTTATGTATTCCAAATGTCGATGGGCTTTGGCAAGAATTGATGGTGGAATCTCATAGTTTTAAATGTTCTGTGCATCTAGAATCCACCAAGATGTATAAAGATTTGAAACATCACTACTAGTGAAAGAGTATGAAAGTGGATATATTGAATTTTATGGCTAAGTGTTTGAATTATAAACAAGTGAAGGTTGAGCATCAATGACTTGGGGTTCAACATCAGAATATCAAAGTTTTGAATGGAAGTAGAAGATGATTAATATGAACTTTTTTGTAGGTTTTCTTCGCATGAAGAACTGTTCTGATTCGATTTAGGTGATTTTGGATGGGCTTACAAAGTGTCACAACCCGAGCCTACACCATGGACAGAACACAATGCTTAGAGCAATAAGTGACCCCAATATAACCCATAGTATGGCCTAATACTAATCTTTATGGATAGATAAAACTAAGAAGAAGCTAAATTGAATTAAATATAAAATGTGAAATAGTCTGTGTAATTTTTGCAATAAAACTAACACTGAAAAGCGATACCAAACTGAAACAAGCTGAAATACCTAACTCTATATCTGAAAATCCTCTACTACTGACGAATTGCTATTAGGACAAGTCCCAAGATAAATCTAAATATTGAAACTGAAATGAAAGTACTGAAATACTAAAATAAAGCTAAACTCCAAGTCCTCAAATGATAAGGACTCACCAAGCTAGTTTGTTGTGGTGCCAAACTACTAGCCATGAGTCTGGGGGCGAGCTGTTGAATTTACATCATGAAGGATGCAGCACAAGGAAAAATATGCGGTCATTACTTTGATGTACTGAGCATGCAAGCTATGTAAACTATAAGATAAACTGAGCATGCTGAAAATACTGATGTACTATACTGAATGCAAACTGAGTGCAAAGAACTGAACTGTAGTATAATGACCCAATAATGACATACATATATAGTGATATGCAAGGATACTCTGAAAATTTATATTATAATGTAAGTGAAACTGAACTTAGGGTCATGTACAAATATACTAAGTCTGAGTCTATGGGAGAGCCTATTAACCAATATAAATCATGTGAGCTAACATGGAATCTAATGTATATGCCCCATCAGGAGGACCTAATATACCATGCCAAGACATAAAGGCATGACTGATAAGATCACTAAACTGATGCCCACTAGGGGGCTAAATGAACCTATGATGGCATGTAGTTCTAGAACTTTGAGTGAAACTAGAACCCTAGTCAAACTTGATGCTAAGTCCTACTCCCAAACTGATTATACTGATAGCTCATTTAAAAATAGTATTCTGAAAATAAACCATGAACTAGTTTGATTACTATTTGTACTAATATTCTGTAATAATAACTAGTCATGCTAAATTTACTAAGTTTCTGTTTAATGACCCTTTAGGTTATTTTCTCTATCTTCGTGTGTTTTCTATGTTTTGAGCTTTTCTATAGTGGCTACAAGGCATTTATGACTTTCTAGGACTGCCGATTCAGTTATCAGGAAGTTCATTTTTGTTTTAGGAGTGTTTCCCTATTTTGGAACTCTCAAAATTGAGAGAGTTGACTTTGGTCAATATTTGGAGTAAACGGGCTCAAACGAAAATTCTATCAACGCTTTTAGCTCCAGAGAATGTACTTGAGCTAGTGAAACCTCTGCTTTGGGTCCCGAGGCTTCTGGACTTATTTTGGGCACTTAGGTGGTTTTTAGGTAATAACTAACAAAGTGTTGACTTTGGTCAATATTTTATCAAGATGACCTCTGTTGGTCATTATGATGATACCATTGAGTCTGGAATGCCATTTCTAGTTGGGTAGCATGTTTAGTTTGTGTTTATGGGGCTTGGAATGAATCCCAAGGGTCCATTTGGGAACTTTGGATTTTGGTTGAAGTTGTTGATGCAGCTGGTGCTAGTGCAGATGCTCCTGTGGAGCTAGTTTTGCACCTGCAGAGAGCCAGTCGCACCAGTGAAGGTTGTTGATGTCAGCAGCCTTCGCTCCTGTGGAGCCGCGCCTGCAATGTTTGGTCACTGTTGCATGCTCATGGCCTCTCTTGTGAAGTTGGAGGAAACTATTGACCTCTACTCATGTGGGATTTTCTCTCCTCCAGTGATGTCGCTTATGGGGTAAAAGCTCTATAAGAGCAACGATAATTGTGTATTTTAGAGGACTTCTTCCTTTTTAATTCCAAGTTCTAAAAATCATTTCTCCCTTAAAGCTAAGCTTGGTTGAGAGGGTTCTTCATTGATTCTTTATGATTTCCATATATTGTGAGGTAATTCTCTCCCACTTCTCATTCTATCCCTCGTTTATACCTTAATTCCACCCTTCATTCTCAATTTGGGTCTTGAATTGCATGATTTTCTCTCCTCACTTTAAAGTAATCAATTTGGACCATTAGAGGTCCGAATCTGCTCCTTCTTTTACTCAAATTTAGGGCATGCAATCCTTACCTTGTAGGGAATGCAATTGGGAGATTCGTTACTCATTCTGTCGGCGATCCCTGAGGGCCAATTTTGGACCCGATTTCTAGTCTAATTTTTGGATAATGATATTTGGTATCATTTTTCATAGCTTAACACATAGATTACTATCTTGATAGCGTGGCAGTATTCAGAGGCTTCTTGGAGAAGGAAAGCTCATGGTTAGTAGTTTTGTGAGAGTCTGTTTGACTTTCAGGTAGTCTATGGCTTACTTACTTTTAGACTTTGCTCGTTTAAGGTATTCATATAATAAATTGCTATGGTTGAAAAAAATTGGTGGTTGGTTACATTTTAATTAGGTATTTTAATCCTTATAGTTCATTTAGGGTCCTTAGAGTAGAATCTTATATGGGAATCCTTAGCATAGATTGTAGTTCTCTATAAGTCATAACATAGTATTTATAACATCCTCGAGATTATAGTAAAATGCCTTAGCTTAGTTTAGGTTTATTGTGACTTGGGGTGATTAGACTAGGAAACCTTAACATAGGATTAGGAGAGGACTTGGCGATAGAGTAGACGTTTACTGTTGTTTTATATTTATACTGTATCGCTTCCTTCTTGTATTTCCCATGTTAATGTATATTGTGTATTTGTGGGCCAAAGGTCATGGGTGCTGGATAGGCTTGATTTCTAGGTCAGTATGATTCGTCCTTAGCTTATCTTAATTAGTTACTTACCTTAGTTTAGCTCACCTGTTATTTATTTAAGACTAGACCATGGGATTAGTGGTAGATTAGGTATCCTTGGTATAGGTTGGAGTAGTAGGTTGTGACAGAATAATTTTCCTCTTCTAGCTCTTATTATTATCGCGTTATTTATGTACTTCTTATGTTATGAGATTGTGGGTCCAAGGCCTTTGACTTACACTAGTGGACTCTGGGTTAGTATCATCTCAATGTGAAGGGTGGTTACCCTATTGGTGTGTGTTCTTGTACTTACATGATTTATGGATTGACACTTATGCATTCCTTTATTCGCATACATAGTTCATGGCATGAGTTGAATGAGAAATATTGGTTTTCCGGCTTTAAAAAGAGGTTTTTCACCTTGACTATGTATTTTGGATTTCTAAATGATTTATTCTACTTTACTACTGATTTTTATTTTTAATAAGCTTACATGTCCGAGAAGACCCATATTTTGGATGGTTTTACTGATAATTTAAACTTGTATATCTGAGGAGACCCATGTTCCACATAGTTTTACTGAATATTTGAACTTTCATGCCTGAGCAGACACGTGTTCTGGATGGTTTACCTAGTACTCATGATTGCATGCCCAAGGAGCACATATCTGGGTTTTACTTTTGCATACATTGATGAACGTAGGGTGGCCTGCGAGATGGTTTGGGGAGCCCATGGGGCAGCCTATGAACCTATTTCGACGTTGTCTAGTTTTATTGCATTGGCCACATATTGCATTGCACCATCTCATATTGCATACCATGGCACTCCTTTGCATCCCTCTCCCGTTAGGTTGGCTTCTAGCTAGTATTGTATGTTGTTTACTTCCTCTGAGCTTGTGGGGGTCCAGTTGGATTCATTGGTTATTTTTTGTACCTTCTGGGCTTATGGGGATCCGGTTAGGTTTATTTATTGTTGTTCCTACTTCTCTAAGTCATTTGCCTTATGCTTCCCGAGTCAGGTGAGTTATATTGTTACCTTACGCTTCCTTTCAAGTTATTTACTTACTTTTTCTTAGCCGTTTAGTTGTGACCTGTTAACTTACTTTCGACCCTTATCTTCTTTCCTTTAGCTTATATTGCCTTTTATTATACTTATATCCTATTTGAGCTCAGATGGCCTATGATGCCTACTGGGTACCGTGTGATTTTGGTACTCATACTACACTTCTATATCTTTTTTTGAATGCAGATCTTAGTGCGGGTTATCGCTATTAATGATGTTCTCATACATAGTAGCCAACTAGAGATTCATGGTGAGCTCTTCGCATCTGGAGTTCATCCTTCTACTTTTGTTTTGGACTAGTCTTATTTTGCACTTCGGAGGCAGTTTTATTTGTATATATATATACATATAAATTGTACTTATCTAGAACTCTGAATATTATAGTAGCTTTTGTACTAATTGATACTAGGTCTTGGGAAAGTCTTCGTATATTTTATCCTTTTCCTTCTCTATTTCTATATACTTTTCTTCTGCATGTTCCCATTATTTAAATAGTGATTTCCTGCTTTTATCCCATTTTCTTATTAGCCCATTACATATCATTCTGGGCTAAGGGTTTGGCTTACCTACTACTAGGTTATGGTAGGTGCCATCATGACCTGAGTTTTCATATCATGATAGAGTGGTATTAGAACTCTAGGTTCATCGATGTTATTGGTACAAGAGCAAGTGTCTAGTAAAGTATCGTGGATTAGTAGGATGACATCCGTATCCTATTTGCGGGAGGCTACAGGGTATACTCAGGAAAAGTTCCATCTTTTTAGTTCCCTATCGTGCGTTCTTGACTCTATCAACTTCTAAACTTTATTTGTTCCATTCCTTCTCAGATGGTTAAGATGATTACGGTAGCGAGTGAGGATGAGGATCCTATGCCTGTTGCTATAACACTTTCACCATCGCCAGAGTTACAGATTAAGGGTTTATTGCTTCTGCCCGAGGATTTGAGACCAGCCTAGCCTCCGATAGGGTTTATGCCCACTACAGTTCTTCAAGAAACTATGGCTGGGACATTGACTCTTATGGAGGGTGTTTCAGAGTCATGGGAAGTGCCCAGTTCTTCGAGCGATGTTATGTTCAGGGATGAGTTTCCAGATCTTCAGCAGGGGTTTATGTCTATTTTGGAGTATGAGGCAAGGTTTCATGAGATGACTAGGCGCGCTATTATGTCTATGCTTATAGAGTTTGAGAGAGTGCAGAGATTTGTCAGAAGGTTGATTTTGCTGCTCCTTTAGTGACATAGCACTTAGTGACAATCGGGACTAGCTTATTTCAAGTGGTTGATCATTACTGGGCTATAGAGGGGTAATGTCGTGAGGACTAAAGAGGCATTGGCAAAAGGCATCGCCATCACAGTAGTTTATGTGGTTCTCAGTCCTGAGGTATGGGATTCTCTGGTAGAGATCAATTTCACTATTCTCAGTCTAGCAGGCCAGTTCAGGTGGCACTACAGGGATCAGGTAAGACTTTATGAGGTTTGCATTCTGGGTATTTATATTGTAGTGTCTAGACTAGTTCAGGAAGATCTTCCCGTCAGACTTGATCTGGCAGAGGTTGCTTCGAGTGTAGCAAGTTTGGGCATTTTGCTAGGGATTGGCCCACAATCACACATTTTAGGCAGTAGAGTTAGCAGGTTTTATCCCTCAGGGTTCCAATGCTACTGGCTAGGAGTGGTGCACAGGGTAGTAAGGGTGGTCCCCAAATGGCTAGAGATGACTTTCAGCTAGGTAGTTTAGGTGACCATTCTGAGATGGCAGGTACTTTGCATCAGGGCGGAGCTTTTTGGGACTGTTATGATTGTGGGATGGTTGGCCACTTTTCTAGAGAGTGTCCCCAGCATGGGACAATTAAGCCTTCAACATCTACGGATCAACAAGGTAGGAAAGGTAATGATACGGATACTCAATTAGGAGGTAGATGCAGTCGATCAAATGCTTCTTTGAGTAGGCAAGAGGTTGAGGCTCTAGGTGTCATTATTATAGATATGATCCCCATTATCATCTACTAGCCTTGGTATTGTTTTGATATGGGGTATACGTGTTTATGTATAATCGTATTCTTACCTTGCGTTTTGCCTGGGTGTACTATTTGAGTTTTGTAGTGCTTATGCATGTAGCTACACTATTGGAGAATTCTTTTAGTAGTGGATCAAGTGTATCAGTCTTTAGAGGTGTCTATCTGGGGGGTATGACGTGTGGTAGGACTTATTATCTTAATTAGTGGTCTTCACCATGATTTTAGGCTTGGTCTAGTTATCTCATTGTCTAGTGGTCTGGGGTAGTTTTGCTAAGACCGTTATTTATCTTGTGCCTGGAAACTTTTAGTTAATATGGTACGGTACTTATAGCTATGTGCCAAGGAAAGATTTGTTGTTTTAGAGAGCTTGGTGTTTGGTAGGCAAATGGGTGTTCGAATGATAATGCTTACGTTACTGAGGATAGTGCCGACATTTTTTCTTGGGTCAGTTTTTAAGGGTAGCGAGTATTTGGTGTGTTTTCCTTCTAATTGACCCGGTCTTTAGCTTGGGTATGTTTAGACTTTGGTATTGATATTAAGTCACATACTCAGCCTATTCCTTTTCTACCATGACGGATGACACCAGTAGAGCGTGGGAGTTAAGGAAACAACTTTAGGACTTTCTCTAGTATATACCCTTGGGGGTGTTTCAACTAGGGTTTAGAATGGAGGAAGGTGGCTCCTTGTGTAGATGTGGTGAATACCATCAGTGTTTGCATATTTGATGAGTTATGTGTTCAGAGCCTATTGGGTTTCAGTTGCTATAGTGTACATCGATGACATCTTAGTCTACTTGAGGAATAGGGAGGAGTATAAGTAGCATTGAGATATGGGGCTTCAGACTGTGTGAGCTAGCAGGTCACTTCAGATGGTTTGTGAAGGGCTTTCTTTGGTTGTGACACCTTTGACTAGATTTATTCATAAGATTTTTCCATTCTAGTGGTTTGATGAATGTGAGGCGAGTGATCTAAAGCTTGAGGGCTTGTGGATTTCAGCATCAATTCAGACTTTTTTAGTTGAGGGCCAGAATTTTATGGTATATTGATATGCTTTAGAGTCAGTGGTTTGCATGTTGATACAGCAGGATAGCTGCTTTAAGCCAGACGGCGCAAGGATAGGGATTTTAGCATTTTGAGTAGCTAAGTGGAGACTTTTGGCTTTCGGCACCCAACCCTTAGCCAACGAGTTGGTTTAACTTGATGATTCATGGTTTGGCAAATTTCGGCTTACATGGAGGCTATAAACTTTGTGTTAGGTTTGCCAAGTACCTTGCAAAAAATTGATGTTGTTGGTTCATTGTGGCGAGGTGGATCTAATATATTTTCTCTCTAACGGTCCAGATTTTGTGCATTCCAGAGGTGTTGGTCCTTGCCTATGTTCATGAGATTGTCCATCTACATGGGATACTTTTTTCTATAATTGCTGATCATGGAGTTTCATTTGCATCCTATTTTTGGTGGTCGCTTTAGAGAAAATTGCGTATCCGGGTCAAGCCTAATACAATATTACATCCATAGTCTGATGGTCAGTTGGAGGAGGCTATTCAAATTCTAGAGGATATTCTATGGCCAGGTGTTATGGATTTTGGAGGTTAGTGGGACTAGTGCTTGGCTCTGATAGAGTTCTGGTATTCAGATGACCTCATTCAAAGTGAAGTATGGTAGGAGATATAGGCTTTTGGTGGGGTTGGTTGATGTTTTCGAAAGTAGCTTGGGTGACTGACTTGTTGCGTGACTTCATGGTTAAGAGTATGGATGATACACAATGGTCATCATACAGTTCAGTATAGGCAAGAGGGTTATGTGGATCAGAGAGTTCGTGAGTTAGAGTTTTGGGGAGTTAACTTTTAGATTTAGCCTAGTTACTAGCTCTGTTGGGTGTTTATCCTAGCTTTTCCTGTGTCTGTGTTGTATCGGTATGATCTGGGTGAGATTCTCATGCTTCGGTGGGAGCCATTTTAATTAGGCAAGGTTTGGGTTTTTGAGGAAGGCATGTTGCTATTTGGGCAGGCAGGTAAGAAGTTGGAGATTTGGGAAGTATTCAGTTTAAATTATATAGAGGTGTTTTCTTGTTGAAAAGGCTCCTTGGGAATCCAAGCTCGACATGAGGACCTGATACCCTCACATTTTTAAGCCTTCGGGAGCTTTCTGCTTCTTACTTTCGAGGACAAAAATTCTTTTAGAAGTGGATATTGTAATGATCCTCTAGGTTATTTTC
Organism: Jaltomata sinuosa; assembly: GCA_003996215.1. Classification (NCBI taxonomy): domain Eukaryota; kingdom Viridiplantae; phylum Streptophyta; class Magnoliopsida; order Solanales; family Solanaceae; genus Jaltomata; species Jaltomata sinuosa. The sequence goes on along the minus strand of QJPP01000280.1, from coordinate 135,690 downwards.
TCAGTATTCGTGTATTTTTTGCATTTTGAGCTTTTTCATAGTGGCTATAGGTAATTTATGACTTATCAGGATTGATGGTTCAGTTCCCAATAAAAACTTTTGTGTTTTAGAAGAGTTTCCATGCGTTGAAACTCTCAAAGTTAAGAGAGTTAACTTTGATCAACATTCTGAGTAAATGGGCTTGGATGAAAATTTTGTCATCACTATTAGCTCCAGAGCGTGGACTTTGGGCTAGTGGGACCTTTGGTTCAGGTCCCAAGGCTTTCGGACTCGTTTTGGGCACTAAGGGGGTTTTTAGGTAATAACTGGCAAAGTTTTGACTTCGATCAACATTTTATCAACACGATCTCCATTGGTCATTTTGAAGATTCCATTGAGTCCAAAATTCCTTTTACCAGTTGGATAACATATTTAGTTTGTGTTCACGGGGTTCAAAATGAATTCCAAGGGTCCGTTCGGGGAATTTGGGTTTGGGTTGCAGCTGCTGATACAGCTGGGGCTGGTGAAGCCGCTCCTACGGAGCTGGGCTCGCACCTGCGGAGAGCCAGCCGCACCACTAAAGGATGCTAATGTCAGCGCCTTCCACTCCTTAGCCACGGGTGCGATGTTTGGTCGCTGATGTGGGCTCGCCACTGCGGGCTCATGGCCGCTCATGTGGATCTAGAGGAAACTATCAACCTCAACTTCTGTGGTCTTTTCTCCGATGCCATGGAACCACTCCTGTGATGAAAGTTCCGCATGAGCGATGATTGTTGTGTATTTTAGAGGACTTCTTCCTCTTTAATTCCAAGTTCTAGAAACTATTTTTCCATTGAAGCTAAGCTCAGTTTAGAGGGTTCTCCATTGATTCTAGATGATTTCCAGATATTCTGAGGTAATTCTCTCTTACTTCTCATTCTGTCCCTCATTTATACCTTAATTCGGCCTTCCGTTCTTGATTTCGTTCTTGAATTGCATGATTTTCTCTCCTCACTTTTAAGAAATCAATTTGGACTATTAGAGGTCTGAATTCGCTCCTTCTTCTGCCCAAATTTAGGGGGTGTGATCCTTACCTTGTAGGGAACGTAATTGAAGATTTTGTTACTCATTTCATCAGCGGGTCCTGAGGGCCAATTTTTGACCTGATTTTTGGAATAATGATATGGGTATCGTTTTTCATATCTTAATGCATAGATTACTATCTTGATTGCGTGGCAGCAGTCGAAGGTTTCTCAGAGGATAAAGCCTCTTGGTTAATGGGTTTGTGAGCATGTGTTTGGCCGTTAGGTAGGTTACAACATACTTACTTTTAGACTTTACTCCTTTATAGTATTCATATAGTAAACTGCTATGGTTGGGGAAATATCGTGGTTGGTTACGTTCTTATTAGGTATTTTAATCCTTATAGTTCATTTAGAGACGTTAGAGTAGAATCTTGGTTGGGAATCTTTTAGGTAGATTATTGTTCTTTGTAAGTCGTAGCATAGTATGTATAGAATCCTCAAGATTATAGTCGAATACCTTAGCTTAATTTAGGTTGCTTGTGACTTGGGGTGATTAGAGTAGGAAACCTTAGCATAGGATTAGGAGAGACTTGTCGGTAGAGTAGAAGTTTACTGTTGTTTTATATTTATATTATATCGTTTCCTTCTCGTATTTCCCCTATTATCATATATTATGTATTTTTGGGCCCAAGATGGTAGGTGCTAGATTGGTTGAATTTTCAGGTCAGTATGCTTCGTCCTTAGCTTATTTTGGTTAGTTGCATACCTTACCTTAGTTTAGGTCGCATGTGTTATCTATTTAAGACTGGACCATGGGATTAGTGGTAGATTAGGTATACTCGGTATAGGTTGGAGTAGTAGGTCACGACAGAATAGTTTTCCTTCTCTAGATCTTATTGTTATCGTGTTATTTCTGTACTTCTTAGGTTATGAAACTGTGGGCCCGAGGCCTTGGACTTAGACTGGTGAACTCCAAGTTAGTACGATCTCATTGAGAATGGTGGTTACCTTGTTGGTGTGTGTGCTTGTAATTACATGAGTTATGGGTTGACACTAATGCATTCCTATATTCGCATGCATAGCTCATGGCACGAGTTGAAAAAGAAATATTGGTTTTTCGGCTTTAAAAAGAGGTTTTTCGCCCTGACTATGTATTTTGAATTTCTACAGGATTTGTTCTACTTTACTATTGTTTTTGAATTTTAATAAGCTTACAGGTCCGAGGAGACCCGGGTTCTGGACAGTTTTACTAACTTTTTAAACCTGCATGTCCGAGTAGACCCGTGTTTTGGACGGTTTTCCTAACTATTTGAACTTGCATGCCCGAGGAGATACGTGTTCCGAGTGGTATTATTGGTACTCATGATTGCTTGCCCGAGGAGCACATATCTGGGTTTTACTTTTGCATATGTTGATGAACCTACAGGTGTCCTGTGAGATGGTTTGGGTAGCCCATAGGCGGCCTATGAACCTATTTTGGGGTTGTCAACTTTTAGTGCATTGGTCACATATTTCATTGCACTATCTCATATTGCATAACATGGCACTCCTCTGCATCCCTCTCCCATTAGGTTGGCTGCTAGCTTGTATTGCGTGTTGTTTGCATCTCCGAGCTTGTGGGGGTCTAGTTGGATTTATTATTTGATGTTTGTACCTTCAGGGATTATGAGGGTCCGGTTAGGTTTATTTGTTGTCGTTCGTACTTCTCCAAGTCATTTGCCTTATGCTTCCTGAGTCAGATGAGTTATATTGCTACCTTATGCTTTCTTTCGAGTTATTTACTCATGATTTATTAGCAGTTTAGCTGCAACCTATTAACTTACTTTCGACCCTTATCTTCTTGCCTTTAGTTTATATTGCCTCTTATTATACTTATATCCTTTTTGAGCTCAGTCGGCCTATGATGCCAACTGGGTATCGTATGATTTTTGTACTCATACTACACTTCTGCATCTTTTTCCTGATACAGATCTTAGTGATGGTTATCGCCGTTGACGCTATTCTCGTATTGAGTTACCGACCGTAGATTCGTAGTGAGCTCTTGGCGTCCGGAGTTGATCCTTCTCCTTCTGTTTTGGTCTAGTTTTATTTTTCACTTAGGAGACAAGTCTATGTATATATATATATATATATATTACACTTATTTAGAATTCCATATATTTTAGTAGTTTTTGTACTGATTGATACCAGTCTTGGGGAGTCTTCGTATATTTTGTCCTCTTCCCTCTCTATTTATATATGTTTTTCTTGTGCATGTTCCCGCTATTTAAATAGTGATTTCCTGCTTTTATCCCATTTTCTTATTAACCTATTACTTGTTATTCTGGTCTAAGAGTTTGGCTTACCTACTGGTGGGTAATGGTAGGTGTCATCATGACCTGAGTTTTTGGGTCGTGACATTCTGGGATCATCATGTGTTCATAAAATGCCAAGTTATTCTGAAATAGACTGCAATCTGTCAAATCATGCATAATGGTTAGATGAACCCTAGGCTTGAGGTCTAAGAGAATGCTCTGTTTTCTTTTTCTGAGTTGGATCGAGGGAATGAGGGGGAATAAATCACTTGAATTTTTAAAAACCCCTCTTTAGAGGCTCAAAATGATAAAGTGTAGGGGTTAAGAGAGTAGGAAAAGACTAAAATACCCCTTTTGGACGATTCTGAAAAGTCATTGAATTTTCTGATGCAGGGTTCATGGACTGAAACCACGGTTCATGAACCCCAATCCATGGCTCATAGATTAGGTTTTTGGTTTCTAACAGTTTTTCAATGGATGGTGTTCCACGGCTCATGGATTGTTCCACGGGTCATGGACCCTGCTTGTGCTTCTTAGGCCAACTTGCAAGGTTGCAGGATTGGCTAAGACTGAGTTTCATGGATGGTTTCCATGGCTCGTGGACTGTCCCACAGCTCGTGGAACCAAGAATGTTTTATTTTTTTTATCTGGGGTGTTACAATATCTTCTCCTTAGGATAATTCATCCTTGAATGAAGATTAACCAAGCTGAGATGGTAGGGAAAGACTTGCAATCACACAAACTTAGTTCTAAAAGTTGAAGTACTGATATAGTAATTGATTTCCGACTGACCTATATACTGAGCTGAATTCATTAGACATGTATGCATCCTTAGAGCATCAGAACAACTGATGGGACATGAAACTGAGTATTAGGAAATTGTTACCTCAAGCTGATACTGAACTTGAAGGGAAGAGGTGAGGGTACTTGGTCATCATATCTACATTTGCTTCCCAAGTAGCTCCTTCGACTAACTGGTTCCTCCAAAGGACCTTCACCAAAGCGACTTCCTTATTCCTTAACTTATGAAACTGGCGATCAAGAATCTCAACTAGGACCTCTTTATAAGAGAAACTATCCTTCATGCCCACACTCTCTAATGGCATAACTGAGTCCCGATCATCAATGCACTTCTTCAACAAGGACACATAAAAGACTGGGTGCACTGATGCTAACTCTGTGGGCAACTCTAATTTGTAGGCCACATTACCAATGTGCCTCCGAATCTTGCAAGGCCCCACATATTGGGGACTAAGCTTCCCCTTCTTGTCAAATCTTATCACCCCTTTCATCGGTGAAACTTTCAAAAAGTCCCAATCATCAATTATGAGCTCAAGTTCTCTTCTCCTCACAGTTACATACGATTTATGATCAATTGTGAGCTCAAGTTCTCTTCTCCTCACATTTGCATATGATTTATGATGACTCTGAGATGTTTTCAGCCTCTCTCTTATTAGATAAACTTTCTCCATAGCCTCATATACTTAATCAAACCCTATCAAAGTAGCTTCACCAACCTTAAACCATTCAATAGGAGATCCATATCTCCTACCATAAAGAGCCTCAAACTAAGCTATCTGAATACTGGAGTGAAAACTGTTATTGTAGCGAACTCAATGACATATAAGTAATCATCCCAATTACCTGTAAAGACGATCATGCTAGCTCTCAACATATCCTCTAAGATCTGAATGATCTGCTCTACCTGACCATCTATCTGCATGTGGAATACTATACTTAGATTAACTTGGGTATCGAGACCCTTTTGAAAAGATTCCCAGAACTCTAATGTGAACTGAGTACTCTTATCTGATATGATAGACAAGTGAACTCCATGCAATTTGACTAACTCCCAAATGTAAATTCTAGCATAATCCTCAATTGAATCTGTAGTATTAACTGGCAAGAAATGTGTTGACTTAGTCATTCGGTCTATAACAACCCATATCGAATCATGTTGTTAGTGTGTATGAGGTAACCCTATGATGAAGTCTGTATTTATCTCTTCCCAATTTCGAGTAGGAATGTTGATATGAGTCATACCTCTTGGCCTCTGGTACTCAACCTTAACCTGTGGTAATTTGGACACTTAGCTACAAACTCTGCAATGTCCCTCTTTATGCCATTCCACCAATAAACTTCCCATAGATAATGGTACATTTTAGTGGAACCTAGGTGAATCGAATACCGAGAACTGAGAGCTTCTGTCAGCATTCGCTTTCTCAAATCATCAACATAAAGAACATAAGTGGCCCAGATAGCAAAGCACACCATCTCCTCTTTTGGAGAAAACCTCCACTTTCTGATTGTGGACTGCTTCCTTACACTTAAGAAGAATAAGATCACTATCCTATTTTTCCTTTACCTCTATCACTAGCAAAAATTCTGCGCCATTCTATACTATAACTCCACCGTCGGCTAAATCAATAAGATAAACTCCTAACCGAGCAAGTCTATGAATATCACGAACTAACTCCTTCTTTTCATCCTCCACATAAGCAACACTACTCATAGACAGACTACTGAGAGCATCGGCCACTACATTAGCTTTACCCAGATTGTATAAAACACTCATTTAATAATTCATCAACAACTCAAGCCATCTTCTCTTGAAAAGATTCATATCCTTCTGACTGAACACATATTGAAGGATTTTGTGGTTAGTAAACACATCCACATTAACTCCATAAAGATAGTGCCTCCATGTCACGCCCTGACGTTACCCCATAGATGTAACACGAGACTCGGGACCACAAGGATCCCAAGCTAACCCTTGGTCATAGTATCCTCAAGCAAGAATAAGGAAAACATAGCAGAAGCATCATAAGGAAACCCAAAATATGAAACATAATCATAGATATATAAGTCAAAAAAGGAATACAACTCAAAGATCATCCCATAACATATATGTCTGAAAAGCCTCTAAGACTAGCATAAAGAGTTGATGGGACAATACCCCAACTAACTCGACAATCTGAAAGGAAGGGAATATAAAGCTAATGTAAAGTCTAGACCTCGAACTATGAGGACTCACTAAGGATGTCTGAGAGTGGCCGAAAACTCTAGCCACGTATATGTGAAGGGGCACCTGAATCTGCATCATCAAAGGATGCAGCGCAATATGTGTTAGTACTATGGAATGTACTAAGTATGTGAGCAATGCATAAGTATGATAAAACATTTTAAAAGTATTTAACCATAATCCATACATAATAGAGTACCATGAGAAGATATCATAATGGAAAGCTGAATCATGATACAAAACCAACTTCAAAATGATAGTTCATAAGAGAGTCCATAAAGCTTGGAAAACTTTAAAACATACATACGGGAGTTTCTTATAACTGAAATGAGACCATTTGAGCTACATGGAATCTAACTATATAACCCTAGTTAGCAAAGCTGACTTTGAACCTTGTCGAGGAACAAGTCACCATACCCAACTATATAACCCTAGTTGGCAAAGCTGTCCTATGCCCCACTAAGGCAAGGACACCATACATAAAGACGTGGATCCACTCTCATAAGCCTTTAAGGCACATATAATATCATATCATAACCTACATTGGCAACGTAGTTTCTAGGACTAAGGGTACTCTCACCCCGTCCACTCGGTGCTAAGTACTACTCCCAAAACATGCATATATAGCTCATAATTTCATAAGGGCATACTCTCATGCCAAATCTTATTCATAATGCATGAAAACACATCGGGCATCATGCAACTTTCATATCATAGTTCAAAAGCTTAGCATAGCCATAATTCAAAACATGTTTTTCTTTCTAAAATCATACTTGAAGAATTAGGCATGAAATTTCATAAATACATAAAGGCCGTGATATCTAATCATGCCAACTTTCCCTTGAAAACATGCAATTTCATGGGTTCATGCTAGAAATCAACTTTTATACTTGGGCTTTTAAACCCAATGAAGCAATCATAATCAAATCATGAGTAACCAATAAGGAACCATGAATTTAAACATAGAAACTGATTTCATAAAGTTTCCCCAACTTTGGATCAAAACTCTAATTTTATAAATTCATAATTCAACATAAGGATTAGGGATTTTTGGGCACAAAGGTGAAGGAACCCATTGTTAAAGACCCACATACCTTAGAAGAAGATAACCCACTTCAATGGAAAAGACTTGGAGGCTTGACTTGGAGCTTGGAGACTTGAAGCTTGAGAGGAAGAACTTTTCTTCTTTTGGGAGGTGAATGAATGATTTCGGAGGAACTTAAGGTAATAAGGGTGAAAACCCTACTTGGAATAGTCAAAATGACCTCACTTAATAGTTAAAAGGGTGGTTAATGACTAAAATACCCCTGGGACTTAATTAGGAAAAGCTGGAAATTTTGGTCGGCTTCAGGGATCACGAGTAGAGTCTACGACTCATAGACCTTCCCACGAATCGTGGATCCCTAATCGTGGAAACTGCCAGAAATTTCAACCTGCAGGAGGTCTTCTACGGTTCAACAGGATGACTCGTGGAAGCTTCCACGAGTCGTAGAACATAGTTGTGGAAGTCAGGGAATTTAGGTCTGCCTCTAATCAGGTTCCACGGGTCAATAGTATGACTCGTAGAAACTTCTACGAGTCGTGGGAGTGACTCGTGGTTGTCAGACCTGAGGAGGATCTGCAGGAATGGAATCACGATTCACTTCCACGACTTGTGGAACCTTTCACGACTCATGGACTTGACCCGTGGTCCCTAGAAGTCTAAAATTATCTGCAAGTCTGAGTTTAAAAGTTGGATACATTTCTGGGGTGTTACAATATCTCCCCCTTGGGATCATTCATCCTCGAATGAAGACTAAACAAGGAAAAACTGAGGAGAAAACATCCCACCCAAACATCAAAACATAGAAATCAAGGGAACATCATGAAAACTGAACTTCTCAACTTGAAAACATGATAAACTAGCTTTATAAAACATGGATGCATGCTAGGATCATGAGAGAGAGAGAGGTGGAATAGAATCGTAGGGACATACTAAGGAGGAAACTATTATCTCAAGCTGGAACTGAGTCGGAAGGAAAGAGATGAGGATATTTGTCCTTCATGGCCTCCTCCGCTTCCCAAGTGGCACCTTCTACAAGTTGATTCCTCCAAAGGACTTTCACCGAAGCAACTTCTTTGTTCCTCAACCTTCGAACCTGACGATCAAGGATTTCCATGGGAACCTCCTCATAAGTGAGACTATCCTTCACACCCACATCTTCCAAAGGAACAATCAAGGTCGGATCACCAACACACTTTTTGAACAAGGACACATGGAAAACTAGATGAACCGCTTCCAACTCTGTTGGAAACTCCAACTCATACGCAACGCTACCAAATCTCCTCAAAATCTGATAAGGACCTACAAAACGGGGACTAAGTTTTCCTTTATTGCATAACCTCATCACACCCTTCATGGGTGACACCTTAAGGAAAACCCAATTATCAACTTCAAATTCCAACTCCCTTCTCCTCACATCCGCATAAGATTTCTGTCGACTTTGAGCGGTTTTCAACCTTTCCCTAATAAGCTGAACCTTCTCCATAGTCTCATAAACCAAATCTGGACCAATCAAGGCTGCCTCACTTACCTCAAACAAACCAATAGGAGACCTACACCTCTGACCATAAAGAGCCTCATAGGAAGCCATCTGGATGCTAGAGTGAAAGTTGTTGTTGTAGGAAAATTCGATATGAGGAAAGTGATCATCCCAATTTCCTTTGAAGTCAATAACACAAGCCCTCAATATATCCTCCAAAGTCTGAATGGTACGCTCGGCATGGCCATACGTCTGAGGGTGAAAAGTTGTGCTAAGCTTCACCTTAGTGCCAAGACTTTTCTGAAACGACTTCCAAAACTGAGATGTAAACTGAGGGCCTCTATCTGAAATGATAGACAAAGGAACATTATGCAATCGGACTATCTTTCGGATGTAGAGTCTGGCATAATCATCCGCTGTATCCGTAGTCTTAACAGCCAAAAAGTAGGATGACTTAGTCATCTGGTCGACAATCACCCAAATTGAATCATGTTGCCTTCGAGTACGAGGCAACCCCGTAATAAAGCCCATATTGATTAATTCCCATTTCCAAGTGGGAAGGTCAATATCTAGAATCATCCCACCTAGCTTTTGATGATGCACATTAACTTGTTGATAGTTGGGACACTTAGCCACAAACCCGGCTATCTTCCTCTTCATACCATTCCACCAAAAAACTTCACGTAATTCACGGTACATCTTGGTGGCACCCGGATGGATGGAATATCTAGAACTATGAGCCTTAGCCAAAATCTATTGTCTCAACCCATCAACATCTGGCACACACAAGAGACCCTGGTAATGAAGCACACCATCTCCCCCTTGGGAGAAAACCTCAACCCTTTGTTGATGAACTGCACCCTTAAGCTGAAGTAAAATGTAATCTTGGTCTTGCTTTGCCTTCACCTCAGCCACTAAGGATGATTCAGCACCATTAGTCATAATCACCCCGCCTTCGGTCGAGTCCATGAGGCGAACTCCCAACCGAGAAAGTCTATCAACTTCTCTAACCAATTTCTTCTTTTCATCTTCAATAGAAGCTACACTTCTCATGGACAACCTACTTAAAGCATCCGCCACAACATTGGCCTTACCCGGATGGTAAAGCACGCTCATATCATAATCCTTAAGAAGCTCAATCCATATCCTTTGTCGCAAATTCAATTTCTTTTGAGAGAACACATATTGAAGACTTTTGTGATCCGTGAACACATCAACATGCACTCCATACAAATAATGTCTCCAAATCTTCAAAGCAAAGACCACGGCTGCCAACTCAAGATCATGAGTAGGGTAGTTCTTCTCATGAGTCTTAAGCTGTCTAGAAGCATAAGCAATCACCTTACCTCGCTGGATCAAAATACAACCCAAACTAATCCTAGAAGCATTATAATACACAACAAAATCATTGATGCCCTCGGGTAGAGCTAACACTAGAGCTGTAGTCAATTGAGTCTTCAATTCCTGAAAGTTCTTCTCACACAAGTCGGACCACTGAAATTTTACCTTCTTCTGGGTCAATCGGGTCAAAGGGGCAGCAATGGAAGAAAATCCTTCCACAAACCTCCGGTAGTAACCAGCCAAACCCAAAAAGCTCCTAATATCATATGGAGAAGTAGGTCTAGGCAAGTTCTTTACTTCCTCTATCTTTTGAGAATCAACTCGAATACCAGCTTTAGTTACAATATGACCTAGAAAGGATACAGACTGCATCCAAAACTCACACTTGCTAAACTTAGCAAACAACTGTCTATCCTTGAGAGTTTGCAACATAACCCTCAAGTGATCTGCATGCTCCTCCTCACTCCGAGAGTAGATGAGGATATCATCAATGAAGACAATCACAAATATATCCAAATACTGTTTGAATACACGGTTCATCAAATCCATAAAAGCTGCAGGAACATTCGTTAGACCAAAAGACATCACAACAAATTCATAATAACCATACCGAGTCCTGAAAGCTATCTTTGGAATATCACACTCCCTAACACGAAGCTGATGATAACTGGATCTAAGGTCGATCTTGGAGAAGAAACTAGCACCCTGAAGCTGATCGAACAAGTCATCAATCCAAGGAATGGGATACTTATTCCTGATTCTAACCTTGTTCAATTGACAGTAATCAATGCACATCCTAAGAGAACCATCCTTCTTGCGAACAAACAAAACTGGGGCACCCCAAGGAGAAATACTAGGCCTGATGAAACCCTTATCAAGCAAGTCTTTCAACTGATCCTTCAACTCTTTAAGTTCTGCAGGGGCCATTTTATTAGGAGGAATAGAGATAGGATTTGGGTTCAAAAGAAGATCTATCACAAAGTCTATCTCCCGCTCGGGAGGGACTCCAGGCAAATCCAAGGGAAACACTTTTGGGAATTCATTCACAATAGGGACAGACTAAATCAAAGGGGTCTCGAACTCCATGTCCATAACTCGAACTATATGATAGACATAGCCTTTAGATATCATCTTCCTAGCCTTAAGATAGGATATGAAGTGACCTTTCGAGGAAGGGGGACTACCTTGCCATTCTAAAACGGGTTCATTAGGAAACCTGAAACTGACAACCCAAGTACGACAATCAACAGAAGAATAACATGCATACAAACAGTCCATACCAAGGATAACATCAAAATCAGTTATCTCCAACTCCACTAGATCCGCTGAAGTGACTCTATGAAGGACTGAGATCGGGAAATCTCGGTAGATTCTTTTGGCTAGGACTGACTCACCTATAGGAGTAGAAACATGAAAAGGTTCTAAAAGAAATTCAGGATGGAATCTCAAACTTGCAATCAACATAAAGGGTTACAAAAGATAAGAAAGCACCGGGGTCCAACAAAGCATACACATCAAGAGAGAAGACTTTCAACATACCAGTAACCATATCTGGGAACTCTCCTGATCCTGATGGGAGGACATAGTATAAAGGCAGTTCTGGCACTGACCACCAGAATTAGAAGCTGCACCCTGTAAGGCTGGTCTACCTCCTGAAACTGCTGGGGTGGGCTGGGTCCTACCTCCCTGCCCCTTCCTAGCTGAAGGGCAATCCCTGATGCGATGTCTAACCTGACCATATCCAAGCAACCACCCAAACTGGCCAAACACTCACCAACATGATTCTTTCCACACCTAACACAGGCTGGGTTGGAAGGTCCCTTAGCAACACTACCCTGAGACTGGGAATAAGAACCAGATCTTCTACCACCCTGATCATGACGAGGCCTCTAAGCCTGGGTAGGAGCACTAGCAGAAGAATGAACGGATCCTGATGACTTCTTCTGGAAAGAAGAGCGATGTCCACCTCCGGACCTGTGAAGACCAAAACCTTCTCCCTCGTATCTAACCCTCTTGTTCTCCCTTGCCATCTCTCTAAGCTTGTCACCCTCAATCCAGTGGGCATGAGTCGTGAGTCAAGATATGTTCATATCACTCTACAACAAAGTAGACCTACACTCTTTCTTTACCATATCATAAACCCCATATATAAAGTTGCTCATTTGATCATGCGGGTCTGCTACCATGGAGGGAGCATATCTAGACAACTAGGTGACCTTCAGACTATACTCTCACACCGACATCGAACCTTGTCTCAAGTTCGCAAATTCCTCCACTTTTGCTTGCCTCAACTCTCGGGGAAAGAACCTATCAAGGAAGGCCCTCTCAAAACACTCCAAAGTCGTAGGGACCACGTCCCTTACCCTAGCCACCTTCCATTGCGTGAACCAAATATGAGCCACATCCTTGAGTTGATAGGATGCAAGCTCAACACAATCAACCCCAACCACTTGCATAACTTCAAAGATCTTCTTCACTTCATCAATGAAGTTGAGCGAGTCCTCACTAACTTTTGAACCCCAAAATTCAGGTGGGTTCATCCGGACATAGTCACGAACTCGAGCCGCTATCCCACCTTGAGGATGGACTGGGGCAGGAGCCGGCTAATTGGCCTGAGTGGCCAAAGTCTGGGATAGCAAATGGATGGCATTTTTGAACTCATCATTCGTCACATCAGGAATCGGAATGGGAGGAACAGCATTCCGAGCGGCTCGGGGAGGCATAGCACGTCGAGGAGGCATAGTCTGAAATGTACAAGATAAGGATTAGAGGAACATAAGAGTTAAGATCTATCGCACGACATGAACATGAAAGAAGTGAAGTTTTCTAAGACATCTCATAGTTTCCCTCTCATATGTGTGGCGCGCTTCACACATATGCAAAAGACTCTACTCGATGTGGCTTTCAGACATCCTAGGACTCTTGAACCTGAGGATCTGATACCAAGTTTGTCATGCCCCGAGGTTACCCCCTAGATGTAACACGAGACTCCGAGCCACAAGGATCCCAAGCTAACCCTTGGTCATAGCATCATCAAGCAAGCATAAGGAAAACATAGTGGAAGCATCATAAGGAAACCCAAAATATGAAACATAATCATAGATATATAAGTCAAAAAGGAATACAACTCAAATATCATCCCATAACATCTATGTCTGAAAAGCCTCTAAGACTAGCATAAAGAGTTGATGGGACAATACCCCAACTAACTTGACAATCTGAAAGGAAAGGGAATATAAAGCTAGAGTAAACTCTAGTCCTCGAACTATGAGGACTCACCAAGGCTGACTGAGAGTGTCCGAGAACTCTAGCCACATATCTGTGAAGGGGCACCTGAATCTGCATCATCAAAGGATGCAGCCAATATGCGTTAGTACAATGGAATGTACTAAGTATGTGAGCAATGCATAAGTGTGATAAAACATGCTTTAAAACATATTTAAACATAATCCATACATAATAGAGTATCATGAGAAGATATCATAATGGAAAGCTGAATCATGATACAAAACAAACTTCAAATTGATAGTTCATAAAAGAGTCTGTAAAGCTTGGAAAACTTAAAAACATACATACAGGGATTTCTTATAACCAACATGAGACTATGTGAGCTACATGGAATCTAACTATATAACCCTAGTTAGCAAAGCTGACTTTGAACCTTGCCGAAGAACAAGTCACCATACCCAACTATATAACCCTAGTTGGCAAAGTTTTCCTATGCCCCGCTAAGGCAAGGACACCATACATAAAGACGTGGATCCACTCTCATAAGCCTTTAAGGCACATATCATATCATATCATAACCTACGCTGGCAACGTAGTTTCTAGGACTAAGGGTACTCTCACCCCGTCCACTCGGTGCTAAGTACTACTCCTAAAATATGCACATATAGCTCATAATTTCATAAGGGCATACTCTTATGCAAAATCTTATTCATAATGCATGAAAACACATCGGGCATCATGCAACTTTCATATCATAGTTCAAAAGCTTAGCATAGCCATAATTCAAAACATGCTTTTCTTTCTAAGATTATACTTGAAGAATTAGGCATGCAATTTTATAGATATATATAGGCCATGATATCTAACCATGCCAACTTTCCCTTGAAAACATGCAATTTCATGGGTTCATGCTAGAAATCAACTTTCATACTTCGGCTTTTTAAACCAATGAAGGAATCATAATGTAATCATGAGTAACCAATAAGGAACCATGAATTTAAACATAGAAACTGATTTCATAAATTTTCCCCAATTTTGGATCAAAACTCTAATTTTATAAGCTCATAATTCAACATAAGGATTAGGGATTTTTGGGCACAAGGGTGAAGGAACCCATTGTTGAAGACCCACATACCTTAGAAGAAGATAACCAACTTCAATGGAAAAGACTTAGGAGGCTTGACTTGGAGCTTGGAGACTTGAAGCTTGAGAAGAAGAACTTTTCTTCTTTTGGGAGGTGAATGAATGATTGAGGAACTTAGGGTAATAAGGGTGAAAACCCTACTTGGAATAGTCAAAATGAACCCCTTAATTAGGAAAAGTTGGAAATTTTGGTCGGCTTTAGGGATCACGAGTGGAGTCTACGATTCGTAGACCTTTCCATGACTCGTGGATCCCAAATCGTGGAAACTGCTAGAAATTTCAACCTGCAGGAGATCTTCTACGGTTCAATGGGATAACTCATGGAAGCTTCCATAAGTGGTAGAACCTAGTCGTGGAAGTCAGGGAATTTAGGGTTGCCTCTGATCAGGTTCCACTGGTCAACAGCACGACCCGTAGAAACTTCTACGAGTCGTGGGAGTGACTCGTGGTTGTCAGAACTAAGGAGGGTCTGCAGGACTGGAATTACGAGTCACTTCCACGATTCGTGGAACCTTCCACGACTCATGGACTTGACTCGTGAAACCTATTCCATCTTCTACTTCTTCTAACCAGAACTTCAAACCTAACCCAGGGTTTAAACTTACTGAATTTTCCAGGGATAAATTCCCTAAATTCAAAGAGACCTTTGAAATATCTGGAAATGTCTTTAATAAAATCAATGAACAACTTTCCAATTTCAACATCTCTACCAAAGAAGAGAAACCCCAGAAAGTAGTTTCAACTCTTCATGAAAAACCCACTCTTATTCATAAACTGACGAATGATCATTTTCACAACAGGAAAAACTATCATAATCGTCCATCTTTCCGAGACCTCTAATATGAGGAAAATGCGTTCCTATCCACTTCTTCTCATAAAGGGAGAGGCATCACAGAATGGAATATTGATGGCATAGCTGAACATCAAATCTATAACAAACTCCATGAAATGGGAGTAGCTATTACTGCATATAAGATAAGGAGCTCTACGGATAGAGAAGCTTCCCTTATGATTGTTGTTGGGTTCACAGGCATGTTAAAACATTGGTGGGATAACTACTGTAATGATGAGACCAAGCAACTCATTTATAATGCCCCTGCAACAGAAACCATTGTCAAATCAGAAGGAACTTCCGAAACACATTCCTAAGTTATTAAAGAAGATGTTTGTGCCACACTTCTCTATCATATCGCGAAGCATTTCATTGGTAAGCCCAAACTCTTCCAGGATAGAAGTCTCCAAATCCTTAACAATCTCAGTTGTCCTACACTAGATGACTTCATTAGATACAAACATGCTTTCCTAAGCAAAGTCATGATTCGCCCAGACTGTCATCTGGATTTCTGGAAAGAGCGCTTTATAAGTGGCCTTCCCCCTCTCTTTGCTGATAAAGTCAGAACCAAAATCCAAGACCGCAACGATGGTCAAATTTCTTACAACCAATTGACATAAAGAGATCTTGTCAGTACTATTAATATTGTAGGGCTCGAACTCTGCACAGATATCAAACTCAAACATCAGCTCAAAAAAGAGCAATCATCCTCTAGACGAGAATTAGGAAGTTTATGTCAAGACTTTGGTTTTATCACTCCTCCTGACCGAGTAAAGAGAGACAAAAAATCCAAGAGATCTCATCGAATTAATTCTCGAAGAGATTCAACCAAAACTACCAAGAAGAAGTCCAGGTCCAAAAGACCCAGAGATTCAAAACCTGATGTTTGCTGGACATGTGGCAAATCCGATCATAAATCCAATGAATGCAAGTCAAAAACCAAGAAGAAAAAGATTAACCTTCTTAGTATAGACGAAGAAACCAAGGAAAAACTCTTTTCCATACTAGATGAACCCTTCTCTGACTCTTCTGAAGAATCAAGTGATGATGAAGATATCGACATTGAGTATGAATCTGATTCTAGCCAATTAGGTCATTATTGCAATTGCACTGAAACTTTCTGTGCTTGTGACAATACTCCCCAAAATATCAGAGTCCTTTCGAATGACTCAAAAGAAACCCTTTTTAACATCATCCAACATATCAGTGATGAAAAGTCTAGAAAGCGTTATCTCATAGAACTCAAGAATATCATTCTTAACACTGACAAACCAAAACCCAGACCTATAGTTGAACCTTTCAGCATGAAACAAATCATGAACCGATCAGACAGCCTGTCTGAACCCACTATTGCTGACATTCTTCATGAGGTCTACAATCTTAAGGATGAAATCTGTAATATCAAATCTAGGCTTGGAAAAGTTGAAACGGATATTCTTACTGACCAAATCCTCAAACAGGTCACCAGTCAGAACCCCGATTCTGATCATGAAACTTCTCAAGAAGATGATATTAATCCTCTTCATTTTAATAATGACCACTTAGCTGAACCTGGATATTCTCCTTCTACTACTGAAGCTCCAGGTGTAACTGTCATTTCCTCGGTCAAACCTCAGAGTCACCATATACCTATTCATATTGTTATCAATAAATAATTTTTAATTAACAAAATTACTTTGCTTGACAGTGGTGCAGATCGTAACTGCATAGTAAAAGGTATTATTCCCACTCAATACTTGCAAAAAAGTACTTCAAAACTATACTCCGCTACGGGAGAACTTTTAAAAATTAATTATAATCTTTCAAAAGCTCATATTTGCAATAATGGAATTTGTTTAACAAATGACTTCGTTATTACTGAAGATATCAATGAAGATATTATTCTTGGAATTCCTTTTATCTCCCAGATAAAACCTTATTTTACTGATTTAGAATTACATTTTCCTTTTGTCAAAACCTTTTCACAAGATGAAAGTAATTTTATCAGAAAAAATACAGTTTTTAGTATTAACAAACTTTCTTAACATTTCACCTTTCTAAAGGATGAAATTAGAGTAAAGAAAATTGAGCATATTTTAAAAACCCTGAGAATGGTTACTAAAATAGCCACTCTTCAAAAACAATTTGAACAAGAAATATGCTCGGATTTTCCGAATGCTTTTTGGGAAAGAAAAAGGCATATTATTGAACTCCCATACATTGAAGAATTCAATGAATAGGCCATTACTACTAAAGCAAGGCCTATTCAAATGAGTCAAGAAATGATGGAATTTTTTTAAAAAGAAATTAATAATCTTTTACAAAACAAAATTATTAGAGTTTCTAAATCACCATGGACCTGCTCTGCTTTCTATGTCAACAAAAATGCTGAAAAATAAAGAGGAGCACCAAGATTGGTTATAAATTACAAACCTCTTAATTCTGTGTTAAAATGGATTAGGTGCCCAATTCCTAATAAAAGAGATCTTTTAAAAAGGACTTTTAAAGCCAATGTTTATAGTAAATTTGATATGAAATCGGGTTTTTAGCAGATCCAAATTTCTGAAAAAGATAAATACAAAACTTCTTTCAATGTCCCTTTTGGGTAATATGAATGGAATTTTATGCCTTTCGGACTCAAGAATGCTCCGTCTGAATTTCAAAACATCATGAATTCAATATTCAATGACTACAGTCATATGTCTATTGTTTACATAGATGATGTATTAATATTTTCTGAAAATATTGATTCTCATTTTAAGCATCTTAATACTTTCTTCAAAGTAGTAAAAAATAATGGGTTAGTTGTTAGTGCTAAGAAAATCAAGCTCTTTCAAACTACCATCAGATTTTTAGGTCATGACCTTTATCAAGGTACCTATAAACCTATTTGTAGAGCCATAGAGTTCTCCTCCAAATTCCCCAATGAGATTATTGATAAAACCCAACTCCAAAGATTCTTAGGAAGTCTTAATTATGTTGGAGATTTTATTCCCAAAATAAGACAAGTCTGTGAACCTTTATACAAGCGCCTTAGAAAAAAACCCCATTCCTTGGAGCCATGAACAAACTAAAGCTATCATCCAAATTAAAGCTTTGGTCCAGATTCTCCCATGTCTAGGAATTCCTAATCCAGAAGCCTTTATGATTGTTGAAACTGATGCTTCTGACATTGGTTAGGGAGGAATCCTCAAACAAAGAATTGACCCAGAGTCGCAGGAGTAACTGGTCTGTTTTACTTCAGGAATCTGGAATTCCCCCCAAAAGAATTATTCTATTGTTAAACAAGAAGTCTTATCTATAGTGATATGTATCACTAAGTTTCAAGACGACTTGGTTAACAAAGAATTTTTACTTAGAGTAGATTGCAAATCTGCTAAAGAAATTTTACAAAAAGATGTGAAAAACCTTGTTTCAAAACAAATATTTGCTAGATGGCAAGCTCTACTATCTAGCTTTGATTTTCAAATTGACTTTATAAAAGGAGAAGAAAATTCCCTCCCAGATTTCTTAACAAGAGAATTTCTACAGGGAAGCAATGAGGCCCCAGAAGCCAGATTCACCGCAGAAACCACAACAAATGGCTAGACCATTCGATCTCCCTCTCTCAAGGTTACCCCAGAGGCCACCAATCCCAGCAGGAGAAAATCCCAGGATGGAACTCCAAAACAAGTGTACTGCTCTAGCAAAGTACCCAAAATTACAAGGTCCTACACCTACCAAGCTGATCAACCAAAATAATGAGCATGGAGCATCATCTTCTTCAGTACAAACCAAAGAAAGCCACACAATGAAGGCCCCAGAGACCTTTGCACATGCAGTTAAACCAGCGTCAGGAAAAAAACCTGATACATCTCCTCCAAAAGAAGAATTTGATTTCTTCACAAAATAAGTTTTGCAAATACTGGTGATAGACAAACAATATGAAGGAACTCTGATTCCTAGTCTTATCAGACCAGTATACTTGAATGACAATTTTTTGGATACAGATAATCCACTTAAGTCCCAAAGATACTTCGAAACCATATTAGTATACACAGAGTCTATTATCATTGAACACACCATGAGTTAAAAGAATCCAGAAATTATTAGTTTTTCTAGATTCACTATCAAGAGGGTCTTATCTCCTTCAGAATGGTATACAGACCACCTCGTTACCCCCAATAAATTATCTATGCCTCATAAGCCACAGACTTATAATTGACATGACTATAAGAATGCATGGTTCAATTTCCTATATATCAAACCAGGACATACTTGGTTCGTTAAATATTGTCCAAAAATGGTCAAATCAGTCATCCCCAGATGGTTTTACGAATGGTGGAACTATTTTGGAGAAAATAGAGATATTCTCCCCAGCAATTTCTCAACATTTTTGATGAATTTCAAGTCAAAGAAGAAATCTCCACACTCCCAGGACACATTAAAATATGTAAATATTTTATTAAGAAAAGAATTTCTTATATTATATCCTGGAACTTTGCCAAGATAGAGTTAGATAGAATCAAGTATCTCTCTAAAGAGATCAAAATTTGAGGATGGATCCCCAAAGTGGTATCTAAGAACCCAGCTAAGGTATCACCCAAAGCAGCCTCAACTTTGCCATCAAAGAATGTGCTCAAAGAAAGATTAAAGAAAGTCCTCCAAGAAATGGACAATGATCAGTCAAATGACGAAGACATTATGCTTCTCTTAGAAAAAGCTACAGCAGAAACCAATAATGGAGATATGCTAGACCCCACGGGAATAGCAGCAGCCTATCTTGACTCCTATTAAGAACAGGACAATGATATTTGGGAAAAGTAGAGGTTCAAAGAATCAGAATTACTTTTTCCAAAAGGCAACTTATTGTTCCTAAAAGGAATCTAGAAAAGTAAGTCTCTTATCAAAAATAAGATGACAAGCCATCACCGTTCTTTTAAAAAAGAAGAATATCATTATCAACCACTGTAGTGTCGGCAAGATCACAACCCTCCAAGTGTACATTTAAGATACATTCTCCTATGTATCCTTACTCTATAAAAGGATAAACATTTAGAAATAGCAGGGCATCAGAAAATTCACTAGAAATATTCTGAAATCCTCTTCTGATGAGGAGGCTATTATTTGGGGGGTTTCCAGGCCAATGGCCAGGGAAACCAAGGTCGGAACTATCAGAAGGACAACTACTATGAAAAAGCTGGCTACAGAGATCGTGATCAGGGGAACTGGAAGAATAAAACTGATAGAGGTGGGTTGTATGTACCACCTGGTAATCGGGAAAGAGCTAGCAACGAGACAGGGACATCCAAATTGGAGAATATGATGGCGAAGATATTGTTGAAGGTGGAATCTACTGACTCCGGGGTAAACGAGATGAGGACTGAATTATCAGCAATAAGCCAGGTAGTGGATTCACATTCCACCTCAATCAAGAAATTAGAGCAGCAAGTGAGTCAAATCTCGGCATCTCTAAATCAAAGGAAGACAGGTACCTTGCCGAGTGACACCATTCAAAACCCGAGGAATGATGGGAGTTGTATGGCGATCACTACGAGAAGCGGTAAAATATTATCAGAATCACATTCGGTAATTCAGACTCAGAAAGGTGATGTTGCGGATGAAAATGTGGTAGAGGATGCTACTCAAGTGCTCATGGATAAAAGCAAGAAAGTTGAAAAACTTCCAACTATGATGCCTCGGCCACCGCCTCCTTTCCCACAATGGTTGAAGAAGAAAGTGGAAAATAGCAAGTTCCTAAATTTCATGACCATGCTCAAGCAGATATCAGTAAACATCCCACTGGTGAACGCTCTTGAACAAATGCCCGGATATGCCAAGTTCATGAAGGACTTGATTACCAAGAAGAGGTCAGTTAGCTTTGAACCAGAAGATAACCTCCACCACTGCAGTGCTATTTCTTCAAGATCGTTAGTGGAAAAGAAGGAAGATCCAAGTGCTTTTACTGTTCCCTGTACTATTGGGAAATTCAACTTTGAAAAAGCCTTATGTGATCTTGGTGCTAGCATCAACTTGATGCCACTAGCAGTCTATAAATAATTGGGTTTGGGAGCTCCCAAACCAACTACCATGAGGGTGTTAATGGCTGACCGTTCAGTAAACCGACTGGTGGGAATATTGTCTGATGTGTTGGTAAAGGTTGGTAAGTTTATATTCCCAACTGACTTTGTAATTTTAGATTGTGAAGTGGACTTTGAAGTTCCCATAATCTTGGGAAGACCATTGTTAGCCACTGCAAGAGTGTTGGTCGACATGGAAAGAAATGAACTGACATTCAGATTAAACAATGAATTGGTCAAGTTTGATGTGTGTAAATTGATGAAGACACCAAGAGACATGAGGGTGGTCTCGGTTATCAATGTTATTGATGAAGCCCCTACGGATGTGCATATTGAGGAGAAGGGTTTTGTTAAAACCGTAGCTGTTATGAGAATGGTGTTGGGATCGCAAGAAGAGAAACCTATAGAGGAAGGCGGTGAGAACAAATCAAGGAAAAGAAAACACCGCAAGAGAACCAGCAAAGAAAAAGAGTTAGAAAGAGTAAAGAAGTTGTCTCGACTAGCTGAAGAGCCGATAAAAGAGAAAGTTGGAGCTCAACAGGATGATGTCGCTTGCACCTATTCCAGCGATTGCTCCTGCTTTAGAGACCCTGGTGGTCTCCAACATCATGCTAGACTCTGAGTCCTATGGGCTTCACAGGTATTCCTTTCTCTCACAGTTTTAGCTTTCACATGTATGCATTAGGGACAATGCATGAGTCTAAGTTGAGGGTGTTGTTGGGATACCTGTGAGTCTTTCACCACTGAGGGTTTTTGTCGTCGTGTTTCTTTTCCCTCCGGTGTGCTATCTAGTAGAACCGGCATGTTTAGATTGTCGTTTAGGTTGTCGTTTAAATTTTGGTTCTGTTGTGATGTCTATAGCAAGCATGGCTTTTTGAAAGTTGAACTAAAAGGAGCCCCCTCTGAAAAAGTTGATTTTGTACGTATGTTTGAAACGATTGACTGTTCTTGATCCTTGAATGTCATTATGTGGTTGTGATTGTTATAATTATGCTTAAGCCGAGCTGATGTTTTGATAGTTGGTAGTGGTATGGTTTCTTGGTGCCAAGTGTGTGTGAGCTTATTGTTATAAATTCTTACTTTGTGCATGCATCTAGAACTTGCCCGGTCTATTTTGTTAAGCTTGAAGTTGGTTGCTTAGGAAAGGATCAAAGGCCCTTTTTGTGTGCAGTCCACTTAGCCTATAAGACCGTCCAAATGTAAATAATCCCTTTGATCCCTGTTTGAGCCATAATTGACCCTATTCTTTCAATAACCTGTCACCGTTTCTTTTTAACTTTGAATCCCTATTTTGGCCCTGGTCCTTCCTTGGACATCGCGCACCTCAACTCAGGCAATCAACCTAAGTTGAAGGTGGCTACTATAGAGGTAAATGATAAGAAAAATAGGATGGATAAGATTGGTTGTGGATAGAATGAAAATTTTGGGTGTGTGCCTAAGAAAAGAAAGAAAAAGAAATGAAAAAGAGATGAAAAAAAAGAAAAAAGAATTGTCAAAAGAAAGAGGCCGCACATGTAGCTAGAAAGAAGGGAATAAAAAGGTGAATAAGGATGGACGAAGTAAATTTAAGTAGAAATAGTAGGTCGGTGATTCCAAGGAGGGTTTAGTCACTATTCCCCAAACGTATCCTACCTGTACCCAAAGCCTCATTACAAGCCAAAACAAGTCCTGTAGTGATCCTGAGCGGCTTTCTGAAAAACTGAAATAGAATAGCAAGGGCAAGCTTATGGCATCGCATGTGCAGTGTTTGAAATCGTTTGTGAGTGTGAGCGCCTTACCTAATCCAAAATCTTGTGTGTGGGACTTCTTTGTAATGAGGGCACCGAGATTTCTGTATCATCTATTGACTGTTGGGATAGCTGTTGTGTGTGTATGTAGAATATTCTATCATATCGGAATGACATGTTTGGATCCTTGCAAGTTAGCGTTTCATACATTTGTGTACTACCGGGGGGCTTGAATTAAATTTAATAGACTGTTGAGTGGCCATGATTTGCTAAAGATTGTGTTTGTATTCTTAGTTGAGTCGTCATTTTGTTTTTGTTGTCATGTTGCTTGAGGACAAGCGAACGTTTTAAGTTGAGGGTGTTGATGTGCCGGGATTCTACGGCACATTTGACGCCTTTAACTAAGAATACTCGCGAGTTTTCAAGCAACTTTTATGGTTTTTGATGTTTTATTGTTATATTTGCAGGGAATGGAGCTAGAGATAGAAACGGAAGAAAAAATGTTCAAAAACCTCAACTGGTTATGCTTGACGGCTGGCATGACTGCCCATCACACCTGTGACTGGCCGTCAGTCAGGCCGACAGGACGAGACAGCAAGTCATCGAGCATTGCCTAGGAGTGACGGCCCTTCACTGACCTGCTGGACTGTCACCCAAGCCACCAAGATAAAACGCACTCCTCAAAATGCATTTTTACCCTATATACATGTAAGTCGTCGAGCAGGTGACGACTTACCTGAAAATTTGTCATAAAACGCATATAAAGTTGTAAGTCATCACCTGCTGGATGACTTACCTAAGAATTTTCCTGGAAGCTCACTGTTTAGCAGTGACGGCTCAAGTGTCGGCCAGTCACATTCGTGATGGTCCGTCAGGCGACCTGTCAACGCGACGCGGGATTCCGAAAATTCTATTTTTGGACTTTATTTCCTGGGCTACTATAAATACCCAGTGTTAGGGTTATTTTATTATTCATTACCCAATATTTCTAGAGACTATTTTGAGCGACTTTTTGAGAGGAAAAATACGACATACACGTTTCTTTCTTCTTCCTCGATTACTCTTGGGATTTTTGGCTTCTTGTTCTTGGAAAATTGAAGTAAATTTCATACGATTTGTAAGAATCCTTCTCTTATTATGAATATGATTTTCTTCTATTTCTTTAATAGCATGAGTAGCTAATTTCCCACAACTAGGGTTGTGGGAGCCATGGCAAAAGTAACAATATAGATTCCGGGTAGCGTAGGATTCAATTTATATGCTGTCACGTGGTTAATCATTCGTTATTTACGTTTTCTAATGGTTGCAAACATTAGAACATCCCTAGGTTTGATTTGCTTGACCAAAGAGATTAATACTGGGAAATTTGATTAGCTATGAGGATTCGAGACCACCAATTCTCGTCTTGTTATTAATGCTGTAACTAGATTAATCTACTTGATGTTTAGTATTGAAATAAGAAATTTTACCTTTTCAAGTTTGAGAGAATTGAAAAGGAAATTCGTCTATTTGGTTGAGAAACGTTTAGATGATACCATTAATTCAATCACATCGTGATATACATATAGAAAGAACCCGGTTAAGCTTTGAGTCGAAATTGTTACGATGCCATGGTGAACACTTCCCTAGTTCACCTCTTCTACTGAATTTTACTCGTTAAAACTTGCAATTTGTTATTTGAAACAATCAAAATTTGATCCATACAACCCCCCCCCATTTTTCGGAAACTATTGATTATTAGTCATCTAATTCCCTAACGACTTAATTTGCACCTTATTCCCTGTGGGATCGACCCCAACCTCTGTTGGGTTCTATATTTGACGACGACCACTTACACTTCTTAATTTGAGGTGTAATTTGAGCATTATCAAATTTTGGCGCCGTTGCCGGGAAATACGATTGTTTATTAAGTCTTGTGTGTTTATTTGACTCTTAGTCATATTTCCTGCTTTTACTTTTATTTGTTGTTTTTGTTTGGTACATGGTACAGAGTTGTGCATGCCAAGTACCCGATGCTCGGGTGAACCAATATTACCCTACGACCCCGAGCTCGCAAGAACGCTAAGGCAAACCATGAATGTACAACAGCAGGAGGCAGCAAGGCTCGCTGCAGAACAGCAGGATCAACAGGCTCAGCATCACTTGAATGTTGAGGATATAGAGGATGATATTGCATTAGATGGAGTTGGTGCTACGGGCGCCATTGTTCTTCCTCCGCTAGAGCCCGGGGCCAAGTTCAACATTATGAGCACAATTATTCTGCTGTTGAATTTGAGAGGGGGTTTTCGTGGTGTGGTTGGTGATGACCCAAACCGACACCTCATGAATTTTTTGGGTATCTGCAAGTCATTCGAATTGCCTGGAGTAAGTCAAACAGCGATCAGGCTCAGGTTGTTTCCATTGTCTCTGTCTGATGAGGCAGCATTATGGTTGACAGAGCTAACCCCCGATTCTATCACAACCTGGGGAGAGTTGAAAGGAGCTTTCCTAGAAAGGTTCTTTCCTCCCTCTAGGATGATACAGTTGAGGGATGAAATTAGCAACTTCAGACAAAAACCTCATGAGGCTTTTCATGAGACTTGGTTGGGGTTCAAGAAGAAGCTGACACAATTCCCGAACCATCAATTGATCGATAATTTCCTAATGCAAACATTCTACAGGGCACAAAATTCGGCTACCAAGCCGACACTGGATAATGCAACTGGTGGAGCGTTTATGGGTCTTACCTTTATCGATGCCACAGATATTTTGGACCGGCTCACTAAAACCAACAGGGTCTGGCATACGCGGGATATAGAGGTGGCTGCTAGCACTTATGAAGTCGGTATGTCAGCGGAACAGCACAGGAAAGAGGAAGAGCGGGACCAAGATATGGCCCATCTGAAAATGCAAATGGACCTACTGACAAAACATTTGTTGTCAGGAGGTATGGAGAAAGTGAAAGCTGTGGGTTCCCAAGGTAGAGCAGCAGAGTTTGAATCTGATGAGGAGGCTAATTATTTGGGGGGTTTCCAGGCTAATGGCCAGGGAAACCAAGGTCGGAACTATCAGAAGGACAACTACTATGAAAAAGCTGGCTACAGAGATCGTGATCAGGGGAACTGGAAGAATAAAACTGATAGAGGTGGGTTGTATGTACCACTTGGTAACCGGGAAAGAGCTAGCAATGAGACAGGGACGTCCAAATTGGAGAATATGATGGCAAAGATATTGGTGAAGGTGGAATTTACTGACTCCGGGGTAAAGGAGATGAGGACTGAATTAGCAGCAATAAGCCAGGTAGTGGATTCACATTCCACCTTGATCAAGCAATTAGAGCAGCAAGTGAGTCAAAACTCGGCGTCTCTAAATCAAAGGAAGACAGGTACCTTGCCGAGTGACACCATTCAAAACCTGAGGAATGACGGGAGTTGTATGGCGATCACTACGAGAAGCGGTAAAATATTATCGGAATCACATCCGGCAATTCAGACTAAGAAAGGTGATGTTGCGGATGAAAATGTGGTAGAGGATGCTACTCAAGTGCTCACGAATAAAAGCAAGAAAGTTGAAAAACTTCCAACTATGATGCCTCGGCCACCGCCTCCTTTCCCACAATGGTTGAAGAAGAAAGTGGAAGATAGCAAGTTCCTAAATTTCATGACCATGCTAATGCAGATATCAGTAAACATCCCACTGGTGGACGTTCTGGAACAAATGCCCGGATATGCCAAGTTCATGAAGGACTTGATTACCAAGAAGAGGTCAGTGAGATTTGAACCAGAAGATAACCTCTACCACTGCAGTGCTATTTCTTCAAGATCGTTAGTGGAAAAGAAGGAAGATCCAGGTGCTTTTACTGTTCCCTGTACTATTGGGAAATTCAACTTTGAAAAAGCCTTATGTGATCTTGGTGCTAGCATCAAATTGATGCCACTAGCAGTCTATAAACAATTGGGTTTGGGAGATCCCAAATCAACTACCATGAGGGTGTTAATGGCTGACCGTTCAGTAAACCGACCAGTGGGAATATTGTCTGATGTGTTGGTAAAGGTTGGTAAGTTTATATTCCCAGCTGACTTTGTAATTTTAGATTGTGAAGTGGACTTTGAAGTTCCCATAATCTTGGGACAACCATTGTTAGCCACTGTAAGAGTGTTGGTCGACATGGAAAGAAATGAACTGACATTCAGATTAAACAATGAATTGGTCAAGTTTGATGTGTGTAAATTGATGAAGCCACCAAGAGACATGAGGGTGGTCTCGGTTATCAATGTTATTGATGAAGCCCCTACGGATGTGCATACTGAGGAGAAGGGTTTTGTTAAAACCGTAGCTGTTATGAGAATGGTGTTGGGATCGCAAGAAGAGAAACCTATAAAGGAAGGCGGTGAGAACAAATCAAGGAAAAGAAAACACCGCAAGAGAACCAGCAAAGAAAAAGAGTTAGAAAGAGTAAAGAAGTTGTCTCGACTAGCTGAGGAGCCGATAAAAGAGAAAATTGGAGCTCAACAAGATGATGTCGCTTGCACCTATTCCAGCGATTGCTCCTGCTTTAGAGACCCTGGTGGTCTCCAACATCATGCTAGACTCTGAGTCCTATGGGCTTCACAGGTATTCCTTTCTCTCACAGTTTTAGCTTTCACATGTATGCATTAGGAACAATGCATGAGTCTAAGTTGAGGGTGCTGTTGGGATACCTTTGAGTCTTTCACCACCGAGGGTTTTTGTTGCTGTGTTTCTTTTCCCTTCGGTGTGCTATCTAGTAGAACCGGCAAGTTTAGGTTGTCGTTTAAATTTTGGTTGTGTTGTGATATCTATAGCAAGCATGGCTTTTTAAAAGTTGAACTAAAAAGAGCCCCCTCTGAAAAAGTTGATTTTGTACTTATGTTTGAAACGATTAACTGTTCTGGATCCTTGAATGTCATTGTGTGGTTGTGATTGTAATAATTATGCTTAAGCCGAGCTGATGTTTTGATAGTTGGTAGTGGTATGGTTTCTTGGTGCCAAGTGTGTGTGAGCTTATTGTTATAAACTTTTACTCTGTGCATGCATCTAGAACTTGCCCGGTCTATTTTGTTAAGCTTGAAGTTGGTTGCTTAGGAAAGGATCACAGGCCCTTTTTGTGTGCAGTCCACTTAGCCTATAAGACCGTCCAAATGGAAATAATCACTTTGATCCTTGTTTGAGCCATAATTGACCCTATTCTTTCAATAAACTGTCACCGTTTCTTTTTAACTTTGAATCCCTATTTTGGCCCTGGTCCTTCCTTGGACATCGTGCCCCTCAACTCAGGCAATCAACCTAAGTTGAGGGTGGCTCCTATAGAGGTAAATGTTAAGAAAAATAGGATGGATAAGATTGGTTGTGGATAGAATGAAAATTTCGGGTGTGTGCCTAAGAAAAGAAAGAAAAAGAAACGAAAAAGAGATGAAAAATAAGAAAAAAGAATTGTCAAAAGAAAGAGGCCGCACCTGTAGCTAGAAATAAGGGAATAAAAAGGTGAATAATGATGGACGAAGTAAGTTAAGTGGAAATAGTAGGTCGGTGATTCCAAGGAGGGTTTAGTCACTATTCCCCAAACGTATCCTACCTGCACCCGAAGCCTCATTACAAGCCAAAACAAGTCCTGTAGTGATCCTGAGCGGCTTTCTGAAAAACTAAAATAGAATAGCAAGGGCAAGCTTATGGCATCTCATGTGCATTGTTTGAAATCGTTTGTGAGTGTTAGCATATTACCTAATCCCAAATCTTGTGTGTGGGACTTCTTTGTAATGAGGGCACCGAGATTTCTGTATCATGTATTGACTGTTGGGATAGCTGTTGTGTGTGTATGTAGAATATTATATCATATCGGAATGACATGTTTGGATCCTTGCAAGTTAGCGTTTCATACATTTGTGTACTACCGGGGGGGCTTGATTTAAATTTAATAGACTGTTGAGTGGCCATGATTTGCTAAAGATATGTGTTTGTATTCTTAGTTGAGTCGTCATTTTGTTTTTGTTGTCATGTTGCTTGAGGACAAGCGAACGTTTTAAGTTGAGGGTGTTGATGTGCCGGGATTCTACGGCACATTTGACGCCTTTAACTAAGAATACTCGCGAGTTTTCAAGCAACTTTTGTGGTTTTTGATGTATTATTGTTATATTTGCAGGGAATGGAGCTAGAGATAGAAACGAAAGAAAAAATGTTCAAAAACCTCAACTGGTTATGCTTGACGACTGGCATGACTGACCGTCACACCTGTGACTGGCCGTCAGCCAGGCTGCCAGGACGAGACATCAAGTCATCGAGCACTGCCTAGGAGTGACGGCCCATCTGATGGCCCATCACTGACCTAACAGACCGTCACCCAAGCCACCAAGATAAAACGCACTCCTCAAAATGCATTTTTACCCTATATACATGTAAGTCGTCGAGCAGGTGATGACTTACCTAAAAATTTGTCATAAAACGCATATAAAGCTGTAAGTCGTCACTTGCTGGACGACTTACCTGAGAATTTTCTTGGAATCTCACTGTTTAGCAGTGACGGCTCAAGTGACGGCCAGTCAAATTCGTGACGGTCTGTCAGGCGACCCGTCAACGCGACGCGGGATTCCGAAAATTCTATTTTTGGACTTTATTTCCTGGGCTACTATAAATACCCAGTGTTAGGGTTATTTTTTTATTCATTACCCAATATTTCTAGAGACTATTTTGAGCGACTTTTTGAGAGGAAAAATACGACATACACGTTTCTTTCTTCTTCCTCGATTACTCTTGGGATTTTTGGCTTCTTGTTCTTGGATAATTGAAGTAAATTTCATACGATTTGTAAGAATCCTTCTCTTATTATGAATATGATTTTCTTCTATTTCTTTAAAAGCATGAGTAGCTAATTTCCCACAACTAGGGTTATGGGAGCCATGGCAAAAGTAACAATATAGATTCCGGGTAGCGTAGGGTTCAATTTATATGCTGTCACGTGGTTAATCATTCGTTATTTACGTTTTTTAATGGTTGCAAACATTAGAACATCCCTAGGTTTGATTTGCTTGACCAAAGAGATTAATACCGGGAAATTTTATTAACTACGAGGATTCGAGACCACCAATTCTCGTCTTATTATTAATGTTGTAACTAGATTAATCTACTTGATGTTTAGGATTGAAATAAGAAATTTCACCTTTTCAAGTTTGAGAGAATTGAAAAGGAAATTCGTCTATTTGATTGAGAAACGTTTAGATGATACCATTAATTCAATCACATCGTGATATACATATAGAAAGAACCCGGTTAAGCTTTGAGTCGAAATTATTATGACGCCATGGTGAACACTTCCCTTGTTCATCTCTTCTACTGAATTTTACTCGTTAAAACTTGCAATTTGTTATTTGAAACAATCAAAATTTGATCCATACAACCCCCCCCCATTTACCAGAAACTATTGATTATTAGTCATCTAATTCACTAACGACTTAATTTGCACCTTATTCCCTGTGGGATCGACCCCAACCTCTCTTGGGTTCTATATTTGACGACGACCACTTACGCTTCTTAATTTGAGGTGTAATTTGAGCGTTATCAGTATGCATTAATAAAATTTGTAAGTTTTATAATTTTGCTTCAATATCCTACTACTAAAGGTGCCAGAGTGGTTTTCATATGCCTGTAATATACTCTATAGATAATAGCTATCTCTCGAGTATCGGCTTTGCTGTTCAGATTCTTTGTCTTGACATTGAGGGTCAAGGAGTCCGTGACTTTAGGATAATTAATGTCAACTAAAAATTAAGGATAACAATTAAAGTATACCGGGCCATCAGCAAGGTTACTCTGGAGGACTCCTAATAAAGAATCATCAAAATTAAGAAAACGGTCATTTCTAAGGAGGACACAAACAGGAATATCTAAGCCTTTTCGAAAAAGAGGCTTGACAGCCACTTGAACCAAACCAATATGTAAATAATTGTAATCAGTTTTATAACGATTGATATCGTTATCTTTTAACAAGCGAATAATCTCTAAAGAATTATTAATAGCAATAGTAGACTCACAGGTCTTAATATTATGCTTAGTAATGAAACTGAAATTACCTAAATGGTAAATCTTTTTAAAAGGTTCTTGGGGTATATTCCAATTTTGAAGATCATTTTCTAACTTAGCAATCTTAGTTGCTTGAGAAGATAAATTAATTTTGTTTAAAATATGTTGATTGTTTTCCATTTTAATAAAAATAATACTGTCTTAAGGGCTTACAGTGCAAAATCCTTTAACAAGTAAAATAATAATAATAATACAATAAGTATGTTAGCGTATACAGAGTATTATCATACATATCAAAGATCCTAATAATATGCTTCTAAGGGAGGTTCTCTTGGTTTTACATCTGTTCTTTCCTAGAGTTATCTTGGCTAAGGGATCACCATTAACAGGTCTAGACGCCCTCCTGGCTTAACGACCTTCAAATCGGGCTAGCCAACGTATGCACCGGGTATTATTCGGCTATCTCACACACTTAGGAAAGAATGAATACCTCACACCAGGTATAGAAACAATTAATAGGAACAGGATATATAAAACAATAATCTTATATAAACGAACATCTTAAAGTAAATTATTAAAATACTTCTTAAAATAATTTTGTCATGCCTTAGACAGTATATGTGCTTAGCCGCTCATGCTAAGGACGTATACTGCCAACATTGCTCTGATACCAAGTAAAATGGATTGTGAATATACTAATCTAAGTAGTAGGATATTGAAGTAAAATTATAAAACTTACAAATTTTATTAATGCATAAGAGGTACTGCGGAAAGTTTTTACAAAGGGAGAGAAGAGGGAGAAGAGTATTAAAGAATATTTCAGGTGAATTTTCTGATGCCCTGCTATTTCTAAAAGTTTATCCTTTTATAGAGTAAGGATACATAGGAGACTGTATCTTAAATGAACACTTGGAGGGTTGTGATCTTGCCGACACTACAATGGTTGATAATGATATTCTTCTTTTTTAAATGAAGGGTGATGGCTTGTCGTCTTCTTTTTGATAAGAGACTTACTTTTCTAGATTCGTTTTAGGAACAGTAAGTTTCCTTTTGGAAAAAGTAATTCTGATTCTTTGAACCTCTACTTTTCCCAAAGTTCATTCTCATGTTCTTAATAGGAGTCAAGATAGGCTGCTGCTATTCCCGTGGGGTCTAGCATGTCTCCGTTATTGGTTTTTGTTGTAGCTTCTTCTAAGAGAAGCATAATGTCTTCATCATTTGACTGATCATTGTCCATCTCTTGGAGGGATTTCTTTAATCTTTCTTTGAGCACATTCTTTGATGGCGAAGTTGAGGCTGCTTTGGGTGATACCTTAGCTGGGTTCTTAGATACCACTTTGGAGATCCATCCTCGAATTTTGATTTCTTTAGAGAGATACTTGATTCTATCTTACTCTATCTTGGCAAAGTTCCAGGATATAATATAAGAAATTCTTTTCTTAATAAAATATTTACACATTTTAATGTGTTCTGGGAGTGTGGAGATTTCTTCTTTCACTTGAAATTCATCAAACCTGTGGAGAAATTGTTGGGGGAGAATATCTCTGTTTCCTCCAAAATAGTTCCACCATTCGTAAAACCATCTGGGGATGACTGATTTGACCATTTTTGGACAATATTTGACGAACCAAGTATGTCCTGGTCTGATATATAGGAAATTGAACCATGCATTCTTATAGTCATGCCAATTATAAGTCTGTGGCTTATGAGGCATAGATAATATGATGGGGGTAAGGAGGTGGTCTGTATACCATTCTGATGGAGATAAGACCCTCTTGATAGTGAATCTAGAAAAACTGATAATTTCTGGATTCTTTTCACTCATGGTGTGTTCAATGATAATAGACTCTGTGTCTACTAATATGGCTTCGAAGTATCTTTGGGACTTAAGTGGATTATCTGTATCCACAATATTGTCATTCAAGTATACTGGTCTGATAAGACTAGGAATCGGAGTTCCTTCATATTGTTTTTCTATCGCCAGTATTGGCAAAACTTGTTTTGTCAAGAAATCAAATTCTTCTTTTGGAGGAGATGTATCAGGTTTTTTTCCTGACGTTGGTTTAACTGCTTGTGCAAAGGTGTCTGGGGCCTTCATTGTGTAGCTTTCTTTGGTTTGTACCGAAGAAGATGATGCTCCATGCTCAATCTTTTGGTTGATCAGCTTGGTAGGTGTAGGACCTTGTAATTTTGGGTACTCTGCTAGAGCAATATACCTGTTTTGAAATTCCATCCTGGGATTTGCTCCTGCTGGGATTGGTGGCCTCTGGGGTAACCTTAAGAGAGGGAGATCGAATGGTCTAGCCATTTGTTGTGGTCTCTGCGGTGAATCTGGCTTCTGGGGCCTCATACTGGGCCTCATTGTTTCCCTGTAGAAATTCTCTTGTTAAGAAATCTGGGAGGGAATTTTCTTCTCCTTTTATAAAGTCAATTTGAAAATCGAAGCTAGATAGTAGAGCTTGCCATCTAGCAAATATTTGTTTTGAAACAAGGGTTTTCACATCTTTTTGTAAAATTTCTTTAGCAGATTTGCAATCTACTCTAAATAAAAGTTCTTTGTTAACCAAGTCATCTTGAAACTTACTGATACATAGCACTATAGATAAGACTTCTTTTTTAACAGTAGAATAATTCTTTTGGGGGGAATTCCAGATTCCTGAAGTAAAACGGACCAGTTGCTCCTGCGACTATTGGTCAATTCTTTGTTTGAGGATTCCTCTATAACCAATGTCAGAAGAATCAGTTTCAACAATCATAAAGGCTTCTGGATTAGGAATTCCTAGACATGGGAGACTCTGGACCAAAGCTTTAATTTGGATGAAAGCTTTAGTTTGTTCATGGCTCCAAGGAATGGGGTTTTTTCTAAGACGCTTGTAAAAAGGTTCACAGACTTGTCTTATTTTGGGAATAAAATCTGCAACATAATTAAGACTTCCTAAGAATCTTTGGAGTTGGGTTTTATCAATAATCTCATTGGAGAATTTGGAGGAGAACTCTATGTCTCTACAAATAGGTTTATAGGTACCTTGATAAAGGTCATGACCTAAAAATCTGATGGTAGTTTGGAAGAGCTTGATTTTCTTAGCACTAACAACTAACCCATTATTTTTTACTACTTTGAAGAAAGTATTAAGATGCTTAAAATGAGAATCAATATTTTCAGAAAATATTAATACATCATCTATGTAAACAATAGACATATGACTGTAGTCATTGCATATTGAATTCATGATGTTTTGAAATTCAGACGGAGCATTCTTGAGTCTGAAAGGCATAAAATTCCATTTCTATTGCCCAAAAGGGACATTGAAAGTAGTTTTGTATTTATCTTTTTCAGATATTTGGATCTGCTAAAAAGCTGATTTCATATCAAATTTACTATAAACATTGGCTTTAAAAGTTCTTTTTTAAAAGATCTCTTTTATTAGGAATTGGGCACCTAATCAATTTTAACACAGAATTAAGAGGTTTGTAATTTATAACCAATCTTGGTGCTCCTCTTTATTTTTCAGCATTTTTGTTGACATAGAAAGCAGAGCAGGTCCATGGTGATTTAGAAACTCTAATAATTTTGTTTTGTAAAAGATTATTAATTTCTTTTTAAAAAAATTCCATCATTTCTTGACTCATTTGAATAGGCCTTGCTTTAGTAGTAATGGCCTATTCATTGAATCCTTCAATATATGGGAGTTCGATAATATGCCTTTTTCTTTCCCAAAAAGCATTCGGAAAATCCGAGCATATTTCTTGTTCAAATTGTTTTTGAAGAGTGGCTATTTTAGTAACCATTCTCGGGGTTTTTAAAATCTGCTCAATTTTCTTTACTCTAATTTCATCCTTTAGAAAGGTGATATGTTGAGAAAGTTTGTTACTACTAAAAACTGTATTTTTTCTGATAAAATTACTTTCATCTTGTGAAAGGGTTTTGACAAAAGGAAAATGTAATTCTTTTCCTAGGATAGAGGTTTTAATACCGTTTAAATCAGTAAAATAAGGTTTTATCTGGGAGATAAAAGGAATTCCAAGAATAATATCTTCATTGATATCTTCAGTAATAACGAAGTCATTTGTTAAACAAATTCCATTATTGCAAATATGAGCTTTTGAAAGCTTATAATTAATTTTTAAAAGTTCTCCCGTAGCGGAGTATAGTTTTGAAGTACTTTTTTGCAAGTATTGAATGGGAATAATACCTTTTACTATGCAGTTACGATCTGCACTACTGTCAAGCAAAGCAATTTTGTTAATTACAAATTGTTTATTGATAACAATACGAACAGGTATATGGTAACTCTGAGGTCTGACCGAGGAAATGACAGTTACACCTGGAGCTTCAGAAGTAGAAGGAGAATTTCCAGGTTCAGCTAAGTGGTCATTATTAAAATGAAGAGGATTAATATCATCTTCTTGGGAAGTTTCATGATCAGAATCGGGGTTCTGACTGGTGACCTGTTTGAGGATTTGGTCAGTAAGAATATCTGTTTCAAATTTTCCAAGCCTGGATTTGATATTACGGATTTCATCCTTAAGATTGGAGACCTCATGACGAAGGTCAGCAATAGTGGGTTCAGACAGGCTGTCTGATCGGTTCATGATTTGTTTCATGCTGAAAGGTTCAACTATATGTCTGGGTTTTGGTTTGTCAGTGTTAAGAATGATATTCTTGAGTTCTATGAGATAACGCTTTCTAGACTCTTCATCACTGATATGTTGGATGATGTCAAAAAGGGTTTCTTTTGAGTCATTCGAAAGGACTCTGATATTTTGGGGAGTATTGTCACAAGCACAGAAAGTTTTAGTGCAATTGCAATCATGACCTGATTGTCTAGAATCAGATTCATACTCAATGTTGATATCTTCATCATCACTTGATTCTTCAGAAGAGTCAGAGAAGGGTTCATCTAGTATGGAAAGGAGTTTTTCCTTGGTGTCTTCGTCTATACTAAAAAGGTTAATCTTTTTCTTCTTGGTTTTTGACTTGCATTCATTGGATTTATGATCGGATTTGCCACATGCCCAGCAAACATCAGGTTTTGAATCTCTGGGTCTTTTGGACCTGGACTTCTTTTTGGTAGTTTTGGTTGAATCTCTTCAAGAATTAATTCGATGAGATCTCTTGGATTTTTTGTCTCTCTTTACTCGGTCAGGAGGAGTGATAAAACCGAAGTCTTGACATAAACTTCCTAATTCTCGTCTAGAGGATGATTGCTCTTTTTTGAGCTGATGTTTGAGTTTGACATCTGTGCAGAGTTTGAGCCCTACAATATTAATAGTACTGACAAAATCTCTCTATGTCAATTGGCTGTAAGGAATTCGACCATCGTTGTGGTCTTGGATTTTGGTTCTGACTTTATCAGCAAAGAGAGGGGGAAGGCCACTTATAAAGCGCTCTTTCCAGAAATCCAGATGACAGTCTGGGCGAATCATGACTTTGCTTAGGAAAGCATGTTTGTATCTAATGAAGTCATCTAGTGTAGGACAACTGAGATTGTTAAGGATTTAGAGACTTCTATCCTGGAAGAGTTTGGGCTCACCAATGAAATGCTTAGAGATATGATAGAGAAGTGTGGCACAAACATCTTCTCTAATAACTTGGGAATGTGTTTCGGAAGTTCCTTCTGATTTGACAATGGTTTCTGTTGCAGAGGCATTATAAATGAGTTGCTTGGTCTCATCATTGCAGTAGTTATCCCACCAATGTTTTAACATGCCTATGAACCCAACAACAATCATAATTGGCAGCTTCTTTATCCGTAGAGATCCTTATCTTATATGCAGTAATAGCTACTCCCATTTCATGGAGTTTGTTATAGATTTGATGTTCAGCTAAGCCATCAATATTCCATTCTGTGATGCCTCTCCCTTTATGAGAAGAAGTGGATAGGAACGCATTTTCCTCATATTGGAGGTCTGGGAAAGATGGACGATTATGATAGTTTTTCCTGTTGTGAAAATGATCATTCGTCAGTTTATGAATAAGAGTGGGTTTTTCATGAAGAGTTGAAACTACTTTCTGGGGTTTCTCTTCTTTGGTAGAGATGTTGAAATTGGAAAGTTGTTCATTGATTTTATCAAGGACATTTCCGGATATTTCAAAGGTATCTTTGAATTTAGGGAATTTATCCCTGGAAAATTTAGTAAGTTTAAACCCTGGGTTAGGTTCGAAGTTCTGGTTAGAAGAAGTAGAAGATGGAATAGGTCTTCTACTTATGGAAGGTTTGGAATCTTCGATTTGTCTGGAAATAGTGTGAAGAATTTGTTTGGAGTAGTTGTTCTGTTCTACTACTCGATCTATGTTAGCAGAGGTGACAAAGGAGGCAGGCTTATCACTTTTTTCTTTAAAAGGAGAAGCTTTGATAATAGTGCCAGCTATAGGGATATTGATTCCTTCGAGAGGAGGAGTGGTAGATTCTACAACTTTGTTAGAAGTTGTATACCATTTATTGATAATGACTTGAAGAGATTCGATCTGGTTATCGATCTTACCAGTCATTTCAAACCATTTAAAGAATTCGATTTCTCAACCTATTCTTTTCATGTCTGCCATCCAGGAATCTCTGAAGGATTCTCTTTGTTGAAGAGTATAAGTAGCAACATACTACTTCCTCTTAGTTTTTGGTTTTCAGGATGAGTCCAGAGTTTATGAAAGGTATTTTTGTCAAGACTAAAGGTACTGGCCGTTTTGATCATTTTGATCCACCCTGGTTTATCCTCATGAGGAGGTGCCATTACACTAGCAGTGGGGCTAGTGGGAAGATCCTGGTAAAAGACTTTGGGGATTTCTCCCGAAAAGTCTACTCCAGTGACTTTTCCCTTGTCATTATCGACTGGAATAGTTTCTACTTCCTCTGGGTTTTTGAAGAAGAAGGTGGTCTGGGAACAGGTCTAGAAGGACATGAGGTTGAAGGACAAGACCAAGATGACCTTCTATGAGATGAGGATCTTGTTATAGAATTGTCAAGGAATTTGAGTTCTATAGATCCATCAGGGAACTGTATGACTCTTTCAATTTTATATCTCTCAGAGTGAGATGAGAAAGTTTGGGTTATGGCATCAAAGTGCCAATCATTGCTAGAGAGGACATCATTCCATTTGAGGAGTCTAGGGACAAAGATAGTACTATGTTCATGGTTGGCCTCCATAAGCATAGTTACACCTTTTTGGATCTCAATACGAGCCTTTGGTGCCAGAGTGGTTTTCATAAGCCTGTAATATACTCTATAGATAATATCTATCTCTCGAGTATTGGATTTGTTGTTCAGATTCTTTGTTTTGACGTTGAGGGTCAAGGAGTCCGTGACATCAGCAAGGTTACTCTGGAGGACTCCTAATAAAGAATCATCAAAATTAAGAAAACGGTCATCTCTAAGGAGGACACAAACAGGAATATCTAAGCCTTTTCGAAAAAGAGGCTTGACAGCAACTTGAACCAAACCATTATGTAAATAATTGTAATCAGTTTTATAACGATTGATATCGTTATCTTTTAACAAGCGAATAATCTCTAAATAATTATTAATAGCAATAGTAGACTCACAGGTCTTAATATTATGCTTAGTAATGAAACTGAAATTACCTAAATGGTAAATCTTTTTAAAAGGTTCTTGGGGTATATTCCAATTTTGAAGATCATTTTCTAACTTAGCAATCTTAGTTGCTTGAGGAAACAGCCCAACCAAACATCAAAACATATAAATCAAGGGAACATCATGAAAACTGAACTTCTCAACTTGAAAACATGATAAACTAACTTTATAAAACATGGATGCATGCTAGGATCATGAAAGAGAGATCGGTGGAATAGAATCGGAGGGACATACTATGGAGGAAACTATTATCTCAAGCTGGAACTGAGTCGGAAGGAAAGAGATGAGGATATTTGGCCTTCATGGCCTCCTCCGCTTCCCAAGTGGCACCTTCTACAAGCTGATTCCTCCAAAGGACTTTCACCGAAGCAACTTTTTTGTTCCTCAACCTCCAAACCTGACGATCAAGGATTTCCACGGGAACCTCCTCATAAGTGAGACTATCCTTCACACCCACATCTTCCAAAGGAACAATCAAGGTAGTATCACTAACACACTTCTTCAACAAGGACACATGGAAAACTAGATGAACCGCTTCCAACTCCGTTGGCAACTCCAACTCATACGCAACGCTACCAACTCTCCTCAAAATCTGATAAGGACCTACAAAACGGGGACTAAGTTTTCCTTTCTTGCAAAACGTCATCACACCCTTCATGGGTGACACCTTAAGGAAAACCCAATCATCAACTTCAAATTCCAATTCCCTTATCCTCACATCCGCATAAGATTTCTGTCGACTTTGAGCGGTTTTCAACCTTTCCCTAATAAGCTGAACCTTCTCCATAGTCTCATGAACTGAATCTGGACCAATCAAGGCTGCCTCACTTACCTCAAACAAACCAATAGGAGACCTACACCTCCGACCATAAAGAGCCTCATAGGAAGCCATCTGGATGCTAGAGTGAAAGTTGTTGTTGTAGGCAAATTCGATAAGACGTAAGTGTTCATCCCAATTTCCTTTGAAGTCAATAACAAAATCCCTCAATATATCCTCCAAAGTATGAATGGTACACTCGGCCTGGCCATCCGTCTGAGGATGAAATGTTGTGCTAAGCTTCACCTTAGTGCCAAGACCTCTCTGAAACGACTTCCAAAACTGAGATGTAAACTGAGGGCCTCTATCTGAAATGATAGACAAAGGAACACCATGCAATCGGACTATCTCCCGGATGTAGAGTCTGGCATAATCATCATCCGTAGTCTTAATAGCCAAAAAGTAGGATGACTTAGTCATCCGGTCGACAATCTCCCAAATGGAATCATGTTGCCTTCGAGTACGATGTAACCCCATAATAAAGTCCATATTGATTGATTCTCATTTCCAAGTGGGAAGGTCAATATCTAGAATCATCCCACCCGGCCTTTGATGCTCCACCTTAACTTGTTGATAGTTGGGACACTTATCCACAAACCCGGCTATCTCCCTCTTCAAACCATTCCACCAAAAGACTTCCCGTAGTTCACGGTACATCTTGGTAGCACCCAGATGGATGGAATATCTAGAACTATGAGCCTTAGCCAAAATCTATTGTCACAACCCATCAACATCTGGCACACACAAGCGACCCTGGTAACAAAGCACACCATCTCCCCCTTGGGAGAAAACCTCAACCCTTTGCTGACAAACTGCACCCTTAAGCTGAAGTAAAATGGGATCTTGGTCTTGCTTTGCCTTCACCTCAGCCACTAAGGATGATTCAGCACCATTAGTCACAATCACCCCGCCTTCGGTCGAGTCCATGAGGCGAACTCCCAACCGAGCAAGTCTATGAACTTCTCTAACCAATTCCTTCTTTTCATCTTCAATAGAAGCTACACTTCCCATGGACAACATACTTAAAGCATCCGCCACAACATTGGACTTACCCGGATGGTAAAGCATGCTCATATCATAATCCTTAAGAAGCTCAAGCCATATCCTTTGTCGCAAATTCAATTCCTTTTGAGAGAACACATATTGAAGACTTGTGTGATCCGTGAACACATCAACATGCACTCCATACAAATAATGTCTCCAAATCTTCAAAGCAAAGACGACGGCTGCCAACTCAAGATCATGAGTAGGGTAGTTCTTCTCATGAGTCTTAATCTGTCTAGAAGCATAAGCAATCACCTTACCTCGCTGCATCATAACACAACCCAAACCAATCCTAGAAGCATCATAATACACAACAAAATCATTGAAGCCCTCGGGTAGAGCTAACACTAGAGCTGTAGTCGATCGAGTCTTCAATTCCTGAAAGTTCTTCTCACACAAGTCGGACCACTGAAATTTTACCTTCTTCTGGGTCAATCGGGTCAAAGGGGCAGCAATGGAAGAAAATCCTTCCACAAACCTCCTGTAGTAACCAGCCAAACCCAAAAAGCTCCTAATATCATATGGAGAAGTAGTTCTAGGCCAGTTCTTTACTGCCTCTATCTTTTGAGAATCAACTCGAATACCAGCTTTAGTCACAATATGACCCAAAAAGGCAACAGACTGCATCCAAAACTCACACTTGCTAAACTTAGCAAACAACTGTCTATCCTTGAGAGTTTGCAACATAACCCTCAAGTGATCCGCATGCTCCTCCTCACTCCGAGAGTAGATGAGGATATCATCAATGAAGACAATCACAAACATATCCAAATACTGTTTGAATACACGGTTCATCAAATCCATAAAAGCTGCAGAAACATTTATTAGACCAAAAGACCTCACAACAAATTCATAATAACCATACCGAGTCCTGAAAGCTGTCTTTGGAATATCACACTCCCTAACACGAAGCCGATGATAACCGTATCTAAGGTCGATCTTGGAGATGAAACTATCACCCTGAAGCTGATCGAACAAGTCATCAATCCAAGGAATGGGATACTTATTCTTGATTCTGACTTTGTTCAATTGGCAGTAATCAATGCACATCCTAAGAGAACCATCCTTCTTGCGAACAAACAAAACTGGGGCACCCCAAGGAGAAATATTAGGCCTGATGAAACCTTTATCAAGCAAGTCTTTCAACTGATCCTTCAACTATTTAAGTTCTGCGGGAGCCATTTTATAAGGAGGAATAGAGATAGAATTTTGGTTCAAAAGAAGATCTATCACAAAGTCTATCTCCCGCTCGGGAGGGACTCTGGGCAAATCCTCGGGAAACACTTCTGGGAATTCATTCACAATAGGGATAGACTGAATCGAGGGGGTCTCGAACTCCATGTCCATAACTCGAACTATATGATATACATAGCCTTTAGAAATCATCTTCCTAGCCTTAAGATAGGATATGAAGTGACCTTTCGAGGAAGGGGGAATACCTTGTCATTCTAAAACTGGTTCATTAGGAAACCTGAAACTGACAACCTATGTACGATAATCAATAGAAGCATAACATGCATACAACCAGTCCATACCAAGGA
This sequence comes from Jaltomata sinuosa, assembly GCA_003996215.1. Taxonomy (NCBI): domain Eukaryota; kingdom Viridiplantae; phylum Streptophyta; class Magnoliopsida; order Solanales; family Solanaceae; genus Jaltomata; species Jaltomata sinuosa. The sequence continues at coordinate 93,562 of QJPP01000280.1, read as the reverse complement.
TAATATCAAAATCAGTCATCTCTAACTCCACTAGATGAAGTGACTCTATGAAGGATAGATATCGGGAAATCTCGGTAGATTCTTTTGGCTAGGACTGACTCACCAACAGGAGTAGAAACATGAAAAGGTTCTAAAAGCAATTCAGGATGAATCTCAAACTTGCAAGCAACATAAAGGGTTATAAAAGATAAGGAAGCACCGGGGTCGAACAAAGCAAACACATCAAGAGAGAAGACTTTCAACATACCAGTAACCATATCTGGGAACTCTCCTGATCCTGATGGGAGGACATAGTATAAAGGCGGTTCTGGCGCTGACCACCAGAACTAGAAGCTGCACCCTGCAAGGCTGGTCTACCTTCTGAAACTACTGGGGTGGGATGGGTCCTACCTCCCTCCCCCTTCCTAGCTGAAGGGCAATCCCTGATGCGATGTCCAATATGACCATATCCGAAGCAACCACCCAAACTGGCCAAACACTCACCAACATAATTCTTTCCACACTTAACATAGGTTGGGTAGGAAGGTCACTTAGCAATACTACCCTGAGACTAGGAATAGGAACCAGATCCTGACGAGGCCTCTAAGCCTGGGTAGGAGCACTAGCAGAAGAATGAACGGATCCTGATGACTTCTTCTGGAAAGAAGAGCGGTGTCCACCTCCAGACCTGTGATGACCAAAACCTTCTCCCTCAGATCTAACCCTCTTGTTCTCCCTTGCCATCTCTCTAAGCTTGTCACCCTCAATCCGGTGGGCATGAGTCGTGAGTCGAGAAATGTTCATATCACTCAACAACAAAGCAGACCTACGCTCTTTCTTTACAATATCATAAACCCCATATATAAACTTGTTTATTTGATCATGCGGGTCTGCTACCATGGAGGGAGCATATCTAGACAACTAGGTGAACTTCAGACTATACTCTTGCACCGACATCGAACCTTGTCTCAAGTTCACAAATTCCTCCACTTCCACTTGCCTCAACTCTCGGGGAAAGAACCTATCAAGGAAGGCCCTCTCAAAACACTCCCAAGTCATGGGGACCACGTCCCTTACACTAGCCTCCTTCCATTGCGTGAACCAAATATGAGCCACATCCTTGAGTTGATAGGATGCAAGCTCAACACAATCAACCCCAACCACTTGCATAACTTCAAAGATCTTCTTCACTTCATCAATGAAGTTGAGCGGGTCCTCACTCACTTTTGAACCCCAAAATTCAGGTGGGTTCATTCGGACAAAGTCACGAACTCGGGCCGCTATCCCACCTTGAGGGTGGACTGGGGCAGGAGCCCGCTGATTGGCCTGAGTGGCCAAAGTCTCGGATAGCAAATGGATGGCATTTCTAAACTCATCATTCGTGATATCAAGAACTTGAATGGGAGGAACAGCATTCTGAGCGGCTCGTGGAGGGATAGCACGTTGAGAGTCTAAAATGTACAAGATAAGGATTAGAGGAACATAAGAGTTAAGATCTATCGCACGACATGAACATGAAAGAAGTGAAGTTTTCTAAGACATCTCATAGTTTCCCTTTCATATGTGTGGCACGCTTCATATACATGAAAAAGACTATACTCGATGTCGCTTTCAGACATCCTAGGACTCTTAAACCTGAGGATCTGATACCAAGTTTGTCATGCCCCGAGGTTACTCCCTAGATGTAACGCAGGACTCGGGACCACAAGGATCCCAAGCTAACCCTTGGTCATAGCATCCTCAAGCAAGCATAAGGAAAACATAGCTGAAGCATCATAAGGAAACCCAAAATATGAAACATAATCATAGATATATAAGTCAAAAAAGAAATACAACTCAAAGATCGTCCCATAACATCTATGTCTGAAAAGCCTCTAAGACTAGCATAAAGAGTTGATGGGACAATACCCCAACTAACTTGACAATCTGAAAGGAAAGGGAATATAAAGCTAGAGTAAAGTCTAGTCCTCGAACTATGAGGACTCACCAAGGCTGACTGAGAGTGGCCGAGAACTCTAGCCACATATCTGTGAAGGGGCACCTGAATCTGCATCATCAAAGAATGCAGCAAAATATGCGTTATTACTATAGAATGTACTAAGTATGTGAGAAATGCATAAGTGTGATAAAACATGATTTATAACATATTTAAACATAATCCATACATAATAGAGTATCATGAGAAGATATCATAATGGAAAGCTGAATCATGATACAAAACAAACTTCAAAATGATAGTTCATAAGAGAGTCCGTAAAGCTTGGAAAACTTAAAAACATACATACGGGAGTTTCTTATAACCAACATGAGACCATTTGAGCTACATGAAATCTAACTATATAACCCTAGTTAGCAAAGCTGACTTTGATCCTTGCCGAGGAACAAGTCACCATACCCTACTATATAACCCTAGTTGGCAAAGTTGTCCTCTGCCCCGCTAAGGCAAGGATACCATACATAAAGACGTGGATCCACTCTCATAAGCCTTTAAGGCACATATCATATCATATCATAACCTACGCTGGCAACATAGTTTCCAGAACTAAGGGTACTCTCACCCCGTCCACTCGGTGCTAAGTACTACTCCCAAAATATGCACATATAGCTCATAATTTCATAAGGGCATACTCTCATGCCAAATCTTATTCATTATGCATGAAAACACATCGGGCATCATGCAACTTTCATATCATAGTTCAAAATCTTAGCATAGTCATAATTCAAAACATGCTTTTCTTTCTAAGATCATACTTGAAGAATTAGGCATGCAATTTCATAAATATATATAGGCCATGATATCTAATCATGCCAACTTTCCCTTGAAAACATGCAATTTCATGGGTTCATGCTAGAAATCAACTTTCATACTTGGGCTTTTAAAACAAGTGTAGGAATCATAATGTAATCATGAGTAACCAATAAGGAACCATGAATTTAAACATAGAAACTGATTTTATAAATTTTCCCCAATTTTGGATCAAAACACCCAAATTTCATAAGTTCATAATTCAACATAAGGATTAGGGATTTTGGGGCACAAGGGTGAAGGAACCCATTGTTGAAGACCCACATACCTTAGAAGAAGATAACCCACTTCATTGGAAAAGACTTAGGAGGCTTTACTTGGAGCTTGGAGCTTGGAAAAGACTTAGGAGGAACTTAGGGTAATAAGGGTGAAAACCCTACTTGGAATAGTCAAAATGACCTCATTTAATAGTTAAAAGGGTGGGTAATGACTAAAATACCCCTTAATTAGGAAAAGCTAGAAATTTTGGTCAGCTTTAGGGATCACGAGTGGAGTCTACGATTCGTAGACCTTCCCATGACTCGTGGATCCCTAATCATGGAAACTGCCAGAAATTTCAACCTGCAGGAGGTCTTCTACGGTTCAACAAGATAACTCATGGAAGCTTCTATAAGTCATAGAACCTAGTCGTGGAAGTCAGGGAATTTAGGGCGGCCTCTGATCAGGTTCCACTGGTCAACAGCACGACCCGTAGAAACTTCTACGAGTCGTGGGAGTGACTCGTGGTTGTCAGAACTAAGGAGGGTCTGCAGGACTGGAATTACGAGTACTTCCACGACCGTGGAACCTTCCATGACTCATGGACTTAACCCGTGGTCCCTGGAAGTCCAAACTTTTCTGCAAGTCTTAGTTTAAAAGCTGGATACATTTTCGGGGTGTTACACTCCAAATCTTCAAGGAAAAAACTATTGCTTCCAACTCAAGATCATGAGTTGGGTACTTCTTCTCATGAACTTTGAGCTATCTAGAATCATAAGCTATGACCTTACCATGTTGCATCAACACACACCTAAGGCCAACTCTAGAGGTATCACAATATACCACAAACCTATTTGAACCCTCTAGTAGTGTCAAAATTGGGGTAGAAGTGAGTTGAGTCTTCAACTACTGAAAACTCTTCTCTCAAGCATCGGACCACTGAAACTTGACTTTTTTCTGAGTCATTATGTACATAGGAGAAGCAAGGGATGAAAAACCTTCAATGACTCGCATGTAGTAATAGGCTAAGCCTAAGAAACTCCTAATGCCCGAAGGAGAGATGGGTCTTGGCCAGTTCCTAACTGCTTTGGTCTTTTGAGGATCAACCTAAATGCCCTAACTGGAAATGACATGACCAAGGAATGCCACTGATTTTAACCAAAATTCAAACTTTCTGAACTTAGCAAATAACTGGCAATCCTTTAAGGTCTGCAAATCAATCCTCAAATAGTCTGCATGCTCACCCTCATTCTGAGAAATAACAAGGATGTCATTTATAAAGACAATGACAAACATGTCTAAATACTATTTGAACACCCTGGTCATCCAGTCCCTAAAAATTGCAGGAGCATTTGGTTAGTCCAAATGACATAACAACAAATTCATAGTGACCATACTGAGTTTTGAAGGATGTTTTTGGAATTCATGCTCTCTGACTTTGAGCTGATGATAGCCAGATCTGAGGTCTATCTTTGAGAAACAACTAGCACCCTGAAGCTGGTCGTCGAACAAGTCAACAATCCTAGAAATAGGATACTTGTTCTTGATTGTGACTTTGTTTTACTGATAGTAATCGATGCATATTTTGGGCAAACTATATTTCTTATGCAGGAAGAGAACTGGATAACCCATAGAGAGATATTGGGTATGATGAAACCTTTGTCTAAGAGGTCTTTCAACTGATCTTTCAATTCCTTTATCTCAGATGGAGCCATTCTGTAAGAAGGATTTGAGATAGGCTGGGTAACTAGAGAAAGGGTTATCCCAAAGTCAATCTCCTGCTCGGGAGGAACTCCAGGCAGATCCTCAAGAACCACTTCTACATAGTCATTAACAACTGGAACTAACTGAAGGATTGGGGTCTCAGTCTTAGAATCCTTAACCTGAACTAAATGATAAATAAAACTGTTATAGATCATCTTTTTGGACTTAAGGTAAGATACAAATTGACCTATAGGCACTGAGGTACTACCCTTTCATTCTAGGACTGGTTCATTAGGAAACTGAAACTTAACGACTTCAGTTTTGCAGTCAACTAAGGCATGACAAGAGTGTAACCAATCTATGCCAAGAATGATATCAAAATCAGGCATGTCTAACTCTACTAGATCAATTGTGGTGATTTTTTGGAAAACTGAGACTGGGAAATTTCTATATACCCACTTGGCTATGATTAACTCACCAACAGGAGTAGAGGTTGAGAAGATTTCTGAGAGGATTTTGGGACTGATACCAAAATTTACTATAACATAAGGGGTCATAAAGAAAAGTGTGTCCTCTAGATCTAACAACGTATACATATCTATATGAAAGATTCATAACATACCAGTGACTATGTCTGGCGAGCTCTCTTAATCCTGAAGAAAAGACAAAGCATAGAAGTGGTTTCGACACTGACCACCGGTTGCACTAGTAAAAGCACCATGTTGAGTTGGGTGACCTGAAGGGGATGCTGAAGGAGTAGACATCTCTATATTCAATAGAGGATCAATTCCTCAACCTATGACCAGCTTGACCACATCCAAAACAACCCTCCTTGCTAGCAAGGCACTCACCTGGATGGTTTTTAACATACTTAGTACATGTTGAAAAAGTATGGCTTCCTATAATACTGCCCTGACACTTAGAGCTTGATGCTCTATTCTTATGATCATGTCAAGGTCTTGGAGATGGAGCACTAGCTAAAAAAGGTACTAAAACTGAAGATCTCTGCAGAAATGGAGATCCATTCGCTCAGCCCGACCTCTACTAAGGGTAGTCAAAATTATCCATCCTTGATTCTCTCTCTCTCCTTTACTTTTTCTTCCTCGATCTGCTAGGCATGAGTCATACGTTGAAAGATATCCATATCTCCAACAAGCATAGAAGTTTTGCACTCCTTCACTACTAACTCTAAAACACCAGAAACAAACTTGCTCATTCGATCCCTCGACTCAACAACCATCCCTGGCGCATACCTGGAGAGCTGGGTAAACTTCAGCGAATACGCCTTTGCGAACATATTATTCTGCTTAAGGTTAATGAAATCCTCAACCATAGATTCCCTTAACTCACGGGGAAAGAACCTATCTAGAAAATTTGTTATGAACTCATCCTAATCAACTAGGGCTACATTTTCACGACGGCTATCTTTTAACTTCTTGAACTATAGCTAAGCCACCTCTTTCAACTTATAGGAGTCCAAGTATGCACTCTCAACTGGTGTAATACCCATGATATGAGTGACCTTCTGTATATCATCTATAAAGTCCTATGGATCCTGATCCACTCTCGATCAATGGAACTCTGGAGGGTTCATTCGAGTCAAGTCTCAAACTCTAACAGCTGCTACATTCCTATTAGGTTCACAGGTGTAACCGCTTACTTATTGACATGGTTGGTTATATCTTGATAAAGCATATTAAAAGATACCCTAAACTCTACTTGGGTGACTTGTTCATTTAAGGGATTTGCAAGTGCTTGTGGGGCTAGCTAGTTTCCATTCTTATGACTGTTAGCTCTTCTGGGAGGCATATTTTGTAACCGTGTAGATCATGAATTAGAAGGATATATATAGAGTTAAACTCTATCGCATGATATGAACATGAAAGAAGTGAAGTATTCCTAAAATATTTTACAGCATCCCCCTTATAAGTGTGGTATGTTTCACACTCATGAAAGAGACTCTACTAAACTTGCTTTTAGACACCCTAGGATACCTTAAACTTGATTCTTTGATACCAAGTTTTTCATGATCCGAGCCTACACCCTGGACATAACACGGTTCTTAGAGCCACAAGTGACCCCAAGCTAACCCATGGCATGGCATAATACTATCATTATGAATAGATAAAACTTAGAGGAAGCTAAATTAAATTAAATATAAAATGTAAAATAGTCTGAGTGATTTCTAAAATAAAACTAAATCTAAAAAGTGATACCGAACTGAAACAAGTTGAAATATCTGACTCTATGTCTGAAAAGCCTCTTCAACTAACGAGCTTCTGGGACAAGTTTCCATCTAACTCTAAATACTAAAATTGAAATGAAAGTACTGAAATACTAAAATGAATCTAAACTCCAAGTCTTTGAATGAGGAGGACTCACCAAGCTGGGTGGATGTGCTGCCGGACTACTAGCCATGAGTTTGGGGGCGAGATATTGAATCTATATCATGAAGGATGCAGCATAAGAAAAAATATGCGATCAATACATTGAATGTACTGTGCATGCGAGATATATAAACTAAAAGATGAACTGAGCATGCTGAAAATACTGATGTACTGTAGTAAATGCAAACTGAGTGCAAAGAACTGAGCTATAGTACAATGACCCAATAATGATATACATATATACTGATATGCATGATACTCAAAAAAGTTATAATACAATTTAAATTAACTGAATTGAGGGTCATGTACAAATATACTGAGTTTGAGTCTATGGGAGAGCCTATTAACAGACAAAAATCACATGAGCTAATATGGATTCCAATGTATACGCCCCATCAGGAGGACCCAATATGCCTTGCCAGTGTATAAATACATGGCTGATGTGATCAGTAAAGTGATGCCCAACTAGGTGGCTAAATGAACATATAGTGGCACATAGTTCTAGAACTTTGGATGAAACTAGGACCCTGGTCCAACTCAGTGCTAAGTACTATTCCCAAACAGATTATACTGATAGCTCATTTAAAACTGGTGTTCTAAAAATAAAGCATGAACTAGTTTGATTACTGTTTGTACTGATATACTTAAATAATAACTACTCATGCTAAATTTACCGAGTTCTGGGATCATGTGTTCATAACATGCCAAGTTGTTGTGAAAAGACTGAAATCTGTCAAATCATGCATAATGGTTCTTCAAATATAACAACTTATTTGGGACTTCTAAAATCATGAAGAAATACAAAAAACAAGAACCAGAGCAATATATTAACTTGTACAGACTAAAAATCTCATAGTTGTAGAGAGTGGGTTTGAACCCTAAATCATAGAATCATGGAAGTAATTATAATTGACATTTTAAAACTTTTGGTATGAGGGTTAAAGGAGACCCTCATTGAAATCTCACATACCTGGACTGAAGAAATCTTGAACTGAAGCTTGGATGATTTGATCTTGAGGATGAACCCTAGTCTTGAGGTCTGAGCAAATGCTCTATTTTCTTTTTCTGAGTTGGATCAAGGGAATGAGGGCAAATGAATCATTTGAACAAATAAAACCTCTTAGAGACATAAAACCATGTATTTTATGGGTTAATATAGTAGGAAAAGACTTAAATACCCCTTTTAGATATTTTTAAAAAGTTGCTAAATTTCCTGATGTACGGTTCGTGGATTGAAACCACAATTCGTGAACCTCAATCCATGGCTCATGGATTGATTTTGTGGTTTCTGACAGTTTTTCCATGGATGGTTTTCCACGGCTTTTGGAATATTCCACAGATCATGGACCCTACTCGTAGTTCTCAGGACAACTTGCAAGGTTGCAGGATCGGCTAAGACTGAATTTTACAGATGGTTTCCACGGCTTATGGATTGTTCCACGGATCATGGACCCTACTCGTGGAACCTAGAATTTTTTATTTTCTTGTTTATCTGGGGTGTTACACAAAGTCACACTTCTTCCTGTAAAGACAAAAGATACTGCAACCCATTATGCTAAGTTTTACATGATGGAGATAGAGGGGTTGCATGGTATTCCAATGTCTATTATTTCAGATAGAGGTAGGCAATTTACTACTCATTTTTAGAAGTTATTCCAAGAAGGTTTGGAGAGTCGTGTGAATTTAAGCATTGTTTTTCATTCCTAGATGGATGGGCATGCATAGTAAACTATTCAAACTCTTGAGGATATGTTATGATCTTGCGTTATTAATTTTATGGGATAATTGGGATGGTCATTTCACTATGTTGTTAGCCAGCTTTTTGGAGAGAAAACATCCTAAGTCGTCTCGCAAACACCTAAGATGAGTTCCTACTCAAACCTTTTGATTTTAACATCAATTTTACCGCAAATTTACACATGAATCATCATTCTAATCTGTAGATCTTTATATTTTGATTCAGTATCATCGAAGTGGAACTTCATTGGTTTCTTAGAGAGCTATTATTTAATGATTATAAGTGCATTTAGAGGTTTCTTATATAACACCCCGCCCGTTTGAAAGTTTAAATTAACCCATGCTTTTGGGATAAGAATAAGAGTGCTTAATATGTTAGTAAGGATATATTTAAGGTATTTTAATTGCACAATGGTCGTATGTTAAGTTTTGAAGTCAAGCAAGTTGCAAAACAAAAGTCGGCAAAAGTTATTGTAAGTTCCTTTAATAAATTTTCTGAAAATTTGGGTCAAATGTATCGAAGCTTTTTATCCTAATCTATAAAGTGTTAGAGTTCCCCCAACCTAATAAATAGAAGGTCTACGAGTCTACTTTCCAATGCACTAAATTATTGGTCCATACGACTTCAAAGTAGAGAGATATTTGCATTTTTGCGAGACTACACAAGAAGGCACATGGAGCGGGTCCCCTAGCCCCTGAGTCGGTGGTTCTTTATAAAACACCACCTTATTCATTTTAATTCCATGGAATTTTACTGAAGAAAATCAAAGAATAATCCCATAAATCCTCCATGGGTGTTAAGGTTCTTGGCTCAGAAGTTTAACATAAGGTTCTCTACGTCGCAAGCTCATTATTTTGGTATAGTTTTCCCATCAATTTTTGCTCTATTTGTTACTACTACAAGGAAGTAGCTTGTGGGTTTTCTATTTATCTACTATTAGCGTTCATTTATCATAAGTTAAGAGTTATAAATCTTTGACATGTTCTTAATTTATGCTTTAGAATCAATTTCGAGGAGTAGCTTATTGTTATTGGTATGTTTGTCACATTTTCTTGATGTATATTGATTAGAACTCATGGTGGGTTCTTATAACAACTTGTTTAGATCAACATTTAAAAGCTTTTTGTTGCGTTAATATTCCTTCTATGACCCTCCTATATAATTCTATGTTATAATATTATCTTATAGATTTTTGAGCCACGAAGTGGTGTTTTGGATACCATGCTCTGGGCAGCCCCTTTGTCTTTTTAAGTTTTGTTATTACTGTTATATAATGATGGATAAGGTGTTAAGGGGGGATGGGTTATTGGTGTGATTCTTATCAGAGTGGCATATGATAATTGTCGGATTGAATAGTGTGAAGTACGCCTTGTTATATTGCTTCGAAGCTCGCCACTCTTGTGAGATATTAATAGCTTCTTGTTGTAGTTATTAGTTTTCTGTTTAGTATAGATTATGATGTCATTTTTTGAGTTAAAGTGGACTGGTCATAATAACGATCTTAATGGCTTATCAATTGGCTATGGCTTGTCTTGCAGCCTTGTTGATTTTAGCAATTATTGTGTTACAATAGGTTGGTCGAGCTTTATTGAGACACCTTTGAGGCTTCGGTTGAAAGGTATGTTAAGGCTTTCTATTCACTTTCTAGCATGACCCTTAAGGCTAAATCTTGTTATAGACTGTATAACATCATTATTCGACTTGTGGTCTTATAGTATTGAATTTGCTACCACAGCATCATATAATGACTATCAGCAGTACTATATTCCTTACATAGTGGCCTAGAAAAGCATGTTCTGATCATATTGAGATTAACTGTGATTACTTGCTATTATTTTGATATTTTTATTGTCTGGATGCTGCCTATAAGATTGTTTTGGCCTCAGCAGACACTGACACTGCAAGGTTTTAGAGCTAACTAGCTAATTATTATACTATGCCTACAGGATAGGAAGACCATTCCTAGGCAGACGTACCTACAAGCCAGGAAGATCATACCTATAGGGCAGTAGTTACATTGTACCATCGAGCCTATGGGATAGGCAGACCATGCCTATGGACTGGGAAGATCATATTTATGGGATGGTCAGGTTGTACCTATGAGGTAGCAGTTATATTATACCCACATAACCTAAGAGTTGTATTGATTCACGACACATATACCATCAGACAGTTAATATCAGATCATCACTTGGTCCAGGTAAGGGGGCCAGTATGGGTATTTAGCTCTGTTTGTGCTTGATAAGACTTATAGTGATTATGTGCTATTTGTACCTACCGGGCTTATGGGTCTTAGGTCAAGTTATTGTTTACTTCATATTTATATGTTGTCTTATTACTGGAAAGTCAGGTGTTGTACTTCTGTTTTACTTCTGCCTTTCTGGTTAAGTCCTTACACTTCAGTTTCAGTTTTCAGTTTGCCTTATATGCTCAGTATATTATTTTGTATTGATGCCCCATTGCCTTGGGATTACTATATTCATGCCTACAGGTCCTGAGAAATGACCAGACAGACCCGTATGGTAAAATAGTTGAGTTTTCAATGAATTTGTTAACTTCTTTCCTTCTAGGGGCTGCTAGAGTCTCAGAGGTATTCTAATTGATGTTTATAGCTTTTGAGTAGGTCGGGGCCCTGTCCCACCAAGTATTGCATTAATAGACGCTTGCAGACTAGTGGTTGGGTTGTATAGCTACGTTGGTGACTGTTTTGGCCTTGTATATTGATTAGATGTAGCTTGTTGGCCAGTTGGGCCTTGTTGTTGTTGTTTTTGTAGAGCTGTTGACAGGAGCCTCACCGGCAGAGAGCTAATTTCTAAGCTGAGAAATACTTATTTATTTTCTTGATTGTGTGTGGTTGTTATGTGCCACTAGCAAATAGTTCAGCAAGATTAGTTGTGGCCTATGTTTTGGCATCAGGTACTAGTTCCCCCCCCCCCAAGTTTGGGGCATGACATCTTAGCAAGGATTTGAGGTATGCGTATTTTTGAATACCTTTTTCTAAAGTATCCTTAATTTTCAAAGCTCACTCTTGAATCATGACTATATATCCAAATAAATATTCTTATCAAGTATGGAGTTTTTGACGTATGAACACATCTTTAACTATAAAGAAGAGTTTTTAACAAGACTTTATATGTGTGAGGGACAAGCACGTATCAAGTTTTAATATTTTAATTTTTTATATTATGAACTATATATATGTACATGATATGGCCTACAATTGCGATTATTTAAATGTGATTTCAAAGTGATGATTTTTAAGCATAATTTTGTTATATGAATGAACTATTTACTTGAAACATAATTTAATGACTTTAAACATGGTTTTCAAACTTGAAAATGATTGATATACCTCTATTTATGATATGATGATTTTGAAATAGTTTTGGCTAATGAGCCATATTTTGCTATTATTTGTGTTTGACTAGTATGAGCAGTTATGCTATTCCAGAGGACGAATAGATTTTATGGATCCTAAAAAATCAATTTCAAGAAAGTTGTGTTCATCTAGAGGATGATTGATCTACATGGGTTAATAGCCCCAGTGCAGCAGGGACCCTGACAAAGGAATGGCTTTCCCGAGTTGATTCACCTAAAAGTATGTCACCGCTTGAAAGTATGGCATCCAAATTGATGTGATTTCCTTTGAGTGGCATGTGCTTACTTTTTGATTTGCCTCTAAAACAACACGATTTGATGATCTGTTTTACTGAATTTCTAGCCTTGAATGGTCTGACATTATTTTTAAATAACATGACTTGAAATGTATTAATACTTTATCATTGACGATTTTACTGAGTTTCATCACTTACTCTATCATTGGATTTGAACTATTTCATTATAACGTATTTCTCATTGCTGTTATTATTATTATTATTATCTGAAATTCTTATCCCAAGGCATTCACTAAGTACCTAGTACTCAGGCATACGATCGTTGTTTTGGTGATGTATAAGGTATAGGAGAAGATAAGATTCCATGGGATCACACTGCATAGGTGTCACGCCCTGAGCCTACCCTCTGGATGTAACACGTGACTCAAAATCACAAGTGGTCTCAAGCTAACCCTTTGGCATTAGCATGACTTAAAAACTGAACATAAACATAAGGGCAAAAGCTTAACTAAAGTAATGAGCAACTTAATCTGTTATATAAAAGAAAAGTCTAAGAATGAAAATCTGAATACAGCTGAATATCAGACTCTATGTATGAAATCCTCTACTACTGACGAGCTGCTAGAATAAGCCCCCAGCTAACTCTAAATACTGAAAACTGAATAAACAAATTAAAATATTAAAATAAAGTTAAACTCCAAGTCCTCAAATGAGGAGGACTCACCAAGCTGGTTGGATGTGTTGCTGATCTACTTAGCCACGAGTTTTGGAATGGGCTACAGTATCTACATCATAATAGGATGCAGCACAAAGATGTATGCAGTGAGTACTATGAAATATACTGAGTATGTGAGATATGCATATGTCATGATAAAATATACTTGAAAGCATACTTAAAACTGAGTTCATGCATAAATAGAAGAAATCATAAGTAAATATCAAAATTTGAACGTAACTCATAAAATAATAAACCAAGCTGCAAAATAGGATATCATATAACTTAAAAGCTTGAAAACATTCATACTGAACATGTGAAGTATGCAGTGTGTTTACTTTGGTTTTATTATGATCGAAATTCCAAGTTATTTGTTCTTCACGTTATAATGTGGATTCTAGTCATGAAAATGAGCATAAATAGTCTGACACCCTCCCCCCTATTTTCTACTCTTGCCTTCATTCTTAAACATGCGTTCCAAATTGATTCCTAAAATAGTTTTAGGTGTTGTGTTTGCTAGTCATCTTTATCTTGAATGTGTATAGGGTCTTAGAAATTCATCACACTTAAATCCTATATGAATTTGTTGATCTGCTTTTTAAAAGATGGATCCCGAATGAGTGAATTTTGTTATAGTTTCTTGGTAAGTTCATGGATTTTAATTTGTTCTTAATGACAAGATTAGGTTCATTATATCTGGTATTTGGGTGAAAGTTTCATGAAGTGTTGTTTTCACATCTCTGAAAAGTTTTAGGATATCTGGGAAATCATTTTAAGTGAAATAGAGCTATGGTGTTGATTTTCCTCTTTACTGAGAGATAGTATTGCCCTTTGTTGCATCAACATACTTTTCTTCGAAAAATTGAGCTTATCGGAATAGCATTCCACCATCTTAACTAGAATATTTATGTGTCACATACTTCTTTTATGAATTTGCGATAGCTTTACCTGTTTGAATTTGATATGTTGAAGTTTGTTCTAGGATAATTTCTAATTCCTATCTCTTTTATTTCCTCTTTGTGACATGAACTACCCCGAGTCCGATTTGGACTCCCCAATCTCCCTTGCATTTTTGTTGGGCCGTGACCCAACATCTTATCCTCGTCGAGCCAGCCTATTACGATTTTTTAAGCCAACATACAGGTGTTCAAAAGAAAAGGGGAAAATAGGCTAAAAAGGCCTATAAGTTTAGCAGCAGTAATAGCCTAAAATGGGCTAGAAGTCTAAAGAATGGACTGAAGTCCATTAAGAGCAGTAGCGGCCCAAAAATGGGCAGAAGAGTTCAAGAAATGGACTAAAAGTCCAATAAATAGCAGCAAGTGGGCCAAAGCCCAACTAGATTTAGGACAGGATTTTACTGAGCCAAAAGCTCGACTAAGTTTCTTCTTCTCCATACTTCTTTACTCTTTATTATATTGTTCAGATAGAGTTATCTGTAATTTAATTGGACTGACTTTAACTTGGTTGAAATCTCCCTAGAAAAGAGTTGCTATTTCTGGTTTTCTTCTTAAAAGTTATTTATGCGTAATTCCTTCACATGAACATACTCACAGTTTCCCTCAAAAGATTTTGCCATTTTTTCCATATTGCTTATTCCTTTTTTTAGGAATCTCTTTTCCATGTCATGATTCCTACATTTTACAAAACCTTAATCATTACCGGAAAGCAAACTCACCTTTTCCTCTAAAATCGTTGTCAAGAATTTTTCCAAACTTTATATTTTGTATGCTTTTAGTCAAATCATCTTGTTAATAATATTTCCATATTTTCAAAATAAATAAAAAGATCTTTCTAAAGTTAGTCAAATAATTAGTTTCTAACAAGTCTGGATAACCGCAAGTTAGCGGATGTTTCGAGTGCCTTAAAATCCTTCTCGAAGCATTAATATGAACCTCTTACCCTCAATCTCTAATTTTCTAAATATTTTACTGTTTCAAGACTTTAGAAATTTTTACAAGTTTTTCTTGGTTTTTGTTTAATTAAACTAAGTGACGACTCTTGCTTTCTAAAATTGTTTTGAAATTATTAACTTAGTTTCAAAAATGATTTTTAAAGTCAACAATCATTTTTTCCAAAAACAGAAATGGCGACTCTGCTAGGGAATAATTCAACTAGGTTCTAACCTTATTGTTTGACTAACCTATTTTACGAACTATTCAGATTATAATAATTAGTAATTTTTATTGCTTTCCTTATTTGTTTTCTTTCCGCAAGATATAAAATTTTCATGTCATCTTCCGCCTCTCTTGGCAAAGTATTAGCTTGCATTAGGGGTAAAAAGATGATTATGCAAGTATTTGCAGTCGTTCTTACCAAAAAAAAAATATAATTTTCAAAATAGACGAGTGAAGTAGTTGACCCGCGGACGGTTAACGGTCACTTGTTATTTTAGCCCGTGGTAGTTCGCTCGGGTTCTCGGTCAATTTCAAAACCTATTCTAGTAAGCCCAGGATAGAGAGAAACTAAATTCTGAAATAGGCATTAGCCTAGGACATCTTAATACCCGAGGGATATTAAGTCCATTAGTGGACCACCCAAACATGTCAACGGGTCTCCGACCCAATGACATAGCATCCAACTACGTGTTGTTTGAAAGACATATGTGTTATAACCAGACTATTGTCCTGGGGTGGGGCCTAATAGGTTACTCATTTTTGTAGGATGTCGAGATTCTTCAAGTTCGATGTAATGAAAAAGGCCTCCCTACTCCTCCAAATGTGGTGGATAAATTTGGGTCCAAACCGTCAAAAGACAGTCCGCCTATACATGGGTCATTTGTCAACCTTGTTGAACATGAAAGCATGGCCGGAGTTGATTGAAGTCCTAACTGTATATTGGAATAGCGAGAAAATGGTGTTCTATTTTAGAACGATGGAAATGACTCCAACAATAGAAGAACTCTGAGATTGCATAGAAACCGCGGGAATGGCCAAGGAAAGAAGGTTAAGACCTAAACAAGGCATCCTAATACCAGACAAGCCTACCCCGACCAAAATTGCCAAGTATCTCCACCTACATGAACACCAATGCCCATGGATAACAGGTCCAAGTATCTCTTTCCAGTTTCTTTATAACCGTTTTGGGACCATTGGGGGATTCACTCAATACCAACATAAATTCTACACATTTTTGGAATGGGATAAGACCCGAGCTTTGGTGTTTGCTATAGCAATCTTGGGTATCATGGTATTCCCATTGAATGAGAATTTTTTCATCAACACCCGCATAATAATGGTGGACCATACCATGTTTTATGGCCTATCAGATGGAGGAACCACTAGCTACTTTCCGTTAGTTTCGGTTATTTTATCTGACATCTATAGGGCTCCAAGAAGATGCAAAAATGGTCATCGCTACTTTTAAGGGTGCAACCAGCTTTTGCAATATTGGATTCTCAAACATTTGGTCAAAGTCGACGGGAAACAGGCGATCCCCAAACCAGATGGACTCGACAACTTGGGAATATTAACAGAAGTACTCTGTCGCAGAGGCATGAGAAATAGGACCAAGACAGGATGGTCACAAGCCTTTTGTGAACTCGGAGAAGATAATGTTCAAATGATGTTCAAAGATTTTCACTCAACAGAGGTAGTCGTGAGATGTCATGAGTTAGCTTTCCTTTCTCTCCCGGGAATTCGAGGAATTTGGCCTTATGCTCCTCAAAGAGTCCTTAGGCAATTTGGAAGGGTCCAAATCAAGTCAACAACTGTTCACATGGGTTGCTATATCACCGACTATGATAAAGATGACAAAGTCCCAAAGGCTAGGGTAATTCGCCATAATTTGAAGACCCTCGTGAAAATGGGTCCGCAGATATTAGCCCCAAATAGGTTTGATCCTGGGTACATGGATGGCTATAAAGAGTGGGTGAAGGCAGACATCGAGGAAGTAGCTATTTCAGAACCACGGGTCGATTCCAGACCCAATATTTGTCTACAACTGATGAATCTCTAAGAAGAAATAGCTAGGAAAGAGCGAGAATTTCTTACGAAATAAGAAGAAGACTAGTGCACCATAGCAGAGTTGACTCAGGAGCTCGAAGACATGAGAATGGGGATAGCCCAGCTTGACTCCAAAATGACCAATAAAGCCTTGGAAGCCTGGGCATTGTCTATGCATGAACAAGTTGTAAAACTTCAGAGCGACATGTGGTTAAGCCAATTCAAACTCAGGAGCATCGCTGGAGCATCCAAGAAGAGCAGAACTGAAAAAGGACCCTCGACATCATATTTTTAGTATCTTCGCCTCTATGAGGGTTTGCTTTCTATGTATGGTCTTGCTTTACCTAAAATTGCCCCTGCGTGGGCATGATTTTTAAGCATTTATGTCACGCCCCAAACCATGGGAGGCATGACCGACACCCGGAGCCCCAAAAGGCCAAGGGTGTTAAAATAGAGTGTATCTCTATTGAACCTGATGGGGGTCTGAGACCGACAAGGTCTCTAAGAATAGCAATTTGAAACATTGAAAGCTCAATAGTAGCTAATCAACTCAAGGCCGACAAGGCTATTATCATAGTAGATAGCTAATAATAAGGCCGACAAGGCCATAACCAACACTGATATACATATACACGTCTACAAGTCTCTAGGAGTAAGTAAAATATCTCATATCCAGGACAGGGCTCTGGACTACCCATAAGTTTTACATACACATAACCTGGTCCAAATATAAGCTAGACCTCTGACTCGTCAACTCCAGGAAGAATGGAGCTTACCAAAATGGCTGAACTCTGCAACTCCTACTGAAGAGGTCTGTCTGGGTATCTGTCTGGACCTGCAGGCATTAATGCAGCACCCCCAGGCAATGGGGACGTCAGTACGACAATAATGTACTGGCATGTAAGATAGAAACATAAAAGCAAGTCGCAAGTAGTAAATCTAAACAAGATATAATATCAAACTTGTAAACTATAATTGGTAAGACTCGTTAAGCTCTTTTCTCCTTTATTCTTTTTAGAACACAACACATACATTAACTCACACCGCAACTCACTCTTTATAACCCACGCTAAACCACAATAGCTCCTTGGCGCACCCTATATATAATAGCCTCAATATGGCAGTAGCGCCTCGGCGCACACTATGTATATAATGGCCTCAATATGGCAGTAGCACCTCGGTGCACACTATGTATATAATGGCCTCAATATGGAAGTATCACCTTGGTGCACACTATGTATATAATATCCTCAATATGGAAGTAGCACCTCGGTGCACACTAACACGCAAACCACGCATAATAAGTGTATTACTAGATTGACCTTCAAAGTTATTCTTGTTATTTATGAAGGTTCATTTAGGTAACTTCTTTAGCCTTGGCTTACTAGGTGTTGGAATCAACATACCAAACACATATAAATGGGGATTTGACTTGCTAACTTTCTTTTTATACTTTCTAAAGCTTGATTAGGGATCACAATACAAAGAAGAAACTTGACAAAAGGATAACTTACGTTTCGTGCAAAAAGAATTAAATTTTTATAAGAAGGCGACTTGAATCACCATAATGTATAAATTAGTTCTTTAAGACTTGTTGAGTTACCAAATCATCTCTCTTACAAAAGAATACTCAAATTCCTTCTTTCGGAGATTTAGAGTTCTATTTCTAGATTCATGCCGATAAGGAATAAAGAAGCCTTAAGATACCTCGTTCCTTCTGAAGATTGCGCTTACCACAACTTGGACTTTCCTTTATTAAGTTAATCTAAAACACAAGGGTATAATGAAGCTAATATTAGCTCTTAAACCTGATGCAACCTTCCCAAAATAGTAGCTAAACATTTCCCGGGCAGATTTACGTATTTTGCATTAATTAAAGGTGTATCATCGCACCTTTATCCCCTATATAATACACATCACACATACACCAACCTACTGCCTCCAATAATACAAAACACATCAAACAGCCCCTACACAACTCACCATGCTGAAATACAATAGCAACACATTGAACCCACGGCTTCCGATCGCCATCCCGTGAGTTCTTAACAATAATTCAACAACAATTGTCCATCCGAACTTCAATCCAAAAATATTATTATGGGAAGAGTACTTACCAAACTTGAAGGGGTGTTTTTATCCTCTTTTTATTGATTCCTTGAAAAGCTTAAGTACCCCCTACACATACACCAACAAGAGAAGAAGAAATCTCTTAATTGTTACACAATTTCTATGTGTTAAATCTTAAGAAAGGGGCTGCCATAGTTCATGTCTTTCTTACCATAGGATATTCTAGATATATGTAGTAGATTAATACCAATATAACAAGTTGTTTAACTCACCTTAAGCTTGAATGAATCTTGATCTTCTTAGAACCCTAAAGGGAGAGAGGGGCTGTCAAAGGAAAGGAGATAAGAGAGAATTTTTTCTAGCTTTTTGTGATCAATATTGATCAACAAAAGGTCTGTATAAAGGGACATTTTTGGCCGAATTTTTTCAGTATATTTGGGCCAAAATGGGTCAAGAAACGTGGGCCAAAATTACCCTTTGCTTGGGCCTCAAAAGGGTTAAGTTTTGTGGCTGATTTTGGGCTTCTCTTGGGTCAAAATGTGGTCAATATTGGTGGCTACCTTTTGTAGTTGTTTGGGCCAGATTTGGTTGTGCGTTGATGGGCCAACTTTAAGCTTCATTTCGGCTACCATTAGGTCTAATAATTCATGATGTTGCTGCCCGTAATCGGCCCTCGGAACTTGGTTCGTTAGCGTAGGTAGATGATGCACCGACTTGTCACCTAAAAGCTTAGATAAGTCGAGCAAGCACCTCACTTGTTTTATCTCATTTTCAAAACCCTCATCCTTATACTTTAACTTAACACTTATATACATTTGACCATTTCAAATTCTAAAGTACCCCTTCACAATCTCGAGCTCAAATACCTTCGTCGATATTTACTTAGTCACATAGGTTTTGAAAGGTACGGAGTGTTACATCCTTCCCCCCTTAGAATCATTTGTCCTCGAATGAGGGTAATGCATATAGAGCTCTAGTCCCTTAGGATTTTTTTGAAATTTTGGCAGAGTTTCCTTTATAATTGGGACTATCCAAAAACCTGAAACTCTGCAAAAGTCCAGCACGATGCCTCACAGGGTGATACAACTATATACAATTAAATGTAATCATTTTCACATGTTCAAACCTGATCATATTTGCATAATAGGAAGAGTATCAAGAACATAAGAATATGACTTACCTCTATACTATCTTCAAGTCATAAATAACTGGGGATGCTTTTTTCTCATTTCTTCCTCGGCTTCCCACGTCATTTCCTCGATATTATTATTTCTCCACAACACCTTTACTGAGGCTACTTCTTTGGTTCTGAGCTTCCTAACTTGACGATCTAGGATAGAAATTGGTACTTCCTTATAGGATAAGTCTTCAGAAAATTGAACATCTTTGATAGGCATAATACGTGAAGGATCTCCTATGCACCTTCGTAGCATCGATACATGAAACACAGGATGGACTGTCTCCAATTTTGTGGGTAAATCTAGCTCATATGCCACTTTTCCTACCCTCCAAATGATCCTGCATATTCCAATATATCTTGGACTAAGCTTTCCCTTTTTACCAAATCGCATAACACCTTTCATAGGCAAAACCTTTAGGAAAACCCAATCACTAATATTAAATTCAAAATCCCGATGTCGCACATCTGCATATGATTTCTGCCTACTCTGGGATGTTAGTAATCTTTCTTGGATTAGCTTCACCTTTTCCATTTCCTGATTAACTAGGTCTGGCCCTAATAATCCTGCTTCTCCAATTTCAAACTATCCAATCGGTGATCTACACTTTCGTCCATATAAAGCCTCATAAGGAGCCATTTGAATGCTTGCATGGAAGCTATTATTATAAGCAAACTCAATTAGTGGCAAATGGTCATCCCAACTCCCTTTAAAATCTAGTACACAAGCTCGTAGCATATCTTTGAGTGTTTGAAATAGTGCGTTCAGCTTGTCCATCTGTCTATGGATGAAAAGTTGTACTGAGACTTATTTGAGTACTTAAGCCTCTCTCGAAAGACCTCCAGAAATTTGCTGTAAACTGAGAACCCCTATCTGAAATAATGGAAATAGGGACACCATGAAGTCGAACTATTTCACTAATATACAACTTGGCATAATCTTCAGCAGTATAAGTTGTCCTGACTGGCAAAAAGTGAGTTGATTTTGTAAGTCTATCTATAATCACCCATATGGAGTCATACTTCCGATAAGTACGGGGTAAGCCTGTAATAAAGTCCATGTTGATCACCTCCCATTTCCAGGTAGGTATCACTATACTTTGAGTTAGACCTCCGGGTCTCTGGTGTTCAATTTTTACCTGTTGACAATTCGGGCATTGGGCTACAAACTCTGCAATATTTCTCTTCATATTATTCCACCAATAAATCTTTCGAATATCATGATACATCTTCGTCACTCCTGGATGGATTGAATAGCGGGAATAGTGAACTTCTGCCAAAATTTTCTCCCGAAGCTCCCCAACGTTAGGTACACATAGACGACCTTGATATCTCAAAACCCCATCTTCCTTAAGCTATATTAGTGGTTGCTTCTGTTGTGGAATTTCATCCCTCAATCTTACTAATTCTGGATCATCATATTGTCGTTCCTTTACCTCTATTATAAGTGAGGATTCCGTTGTGCTTTGAATAAAAACTCCCTCATTACCTTGGTCTAGTAGTCGAACCTACAAATTATCTAAGTGATGTAGTTCTCTTGTCATCTCAATCTTTCTATTTTCTACATGGCTCAAGCTTCCCATAGATTTGTGGCTAAGTGCATCGGCCACTACATTGGCCTTACCTGGATGGTACAAAATATCTACGTCATAATCCTTTAGTAACTCTAGCAACCTTCTTTACCTCAGGTTTAAATCCTTCTGTTTGAATAAATACTGTAGACTTTTGTGGTACGTAAACATGTCTACATGGACTCCAAACAAGTAATGGCGCCAAATTTTCAAGGCAAATATAACTGCTGCCAATTCAAGATCGTGAGTAGGGTAATTTTTTCGTGCTTTCTTAGTTGTCTTGAGGCATAGGCAATAACTTTACCATGTTGCATTAAAATACAGCCCAACCCAATCCTTGAAGCATCACAATACATAACATAACCTTCCGTGCCCTCTGGCAGAGTTAAGACAGGTGCTGAAGTAAGAATGTCCTTCAACTCCTGAAAACTATGCTCACATGCATCAGACCACTGGAACTTGGCAGCTTTATGAGTCAACTTTGTCAATGGTGCAGAGATAGAAGAAAATCCTTCCACAAACCTCCGGTAATAACCTGCTAAGCCCAAAAAACTACGGATCTCTATAGCATTCAAGGGCCTCGGCTAATTCTTTCCAGCTTTAATCTTTTGGCCGTCAACTCTAATACCTTCATCTGTAATTATATGGCCAAGAAAAGCCACTGAAGTCAACCAAAACTCACATTTGGAGAACTTCGCATATAATTTATGATTTTGAAATGTTTGCAATACTGCACGTAGATGATCAGCATGTTCGGCTTCGTACCGCGAGTAAATCAGGATATCGTCAATAAATACGATCACGAATACATCTAGGAATGGCTTGAAGACCCTATTCATTAGGTCCATAAAAGCTGCTGGGGCATTAGTAAGCCCAAAAGACATTACTAGAAATTCAAAGTGGCCATACCTTGTCCTAAAGGCTATTTTTGGAACATCTACCCTTTTAACACATAACTGGTGATACCCCGACCGCAAGTCAATCTTTGTAAAATAGTTGGTGCCTTGCAACTGATCAAAAAGGTCATCAATCCTTGGAAGAGGATACTTATTCTTGATTGTAACTTTGTTTAACTGTCGGTAATCGATATACATTCTCAAGGACCCATCCTTCTTACGAACAAACAAAACTGGTGCGCCCCATGGCGATGTACTAGGCCTAATGAAACCTTTTTCGAGTAGATCCTTTAATTGTTCCTTTAACTCTCTTAATTCTACAGGAGCCATCCTGTAAGGGGGAATTGATATTGGCTGAGTATCTGGGAGTAGGTCAATGGAAAACTCAATTTCCCTTTCTGGAGGGATTCTTGGAAGCTCATCCGGGAATACATCTAGAAACTGACTCACCACGGGAATCGATTGAAGAGTCGCTGGTCCATCCTTTGTGCTTCTTACTAGGACTAAATGATTAATATAGCCTTTAGGAAATAAACCTACCCCTTGGCGTGGCAGCATTACCTTTCCACTCCAGGATTGTCTCTTTCGGAAAATGGAATTTGACAACCTTAGTTCTACAATCGATATTAGCATAACATGCAGCTAACCATTCCATGCCCATAATGACATCTAAGTCAATCATATCTAATTTGATTAGAGCAGCTGAAGTGAGACGGTCATAAATCCACACTGCACAATCTCAATAAACTCGTCTAGTTATAATAGATTCACCAACCGGCGTAGATACAACAAAGGGTCTAGACATCAACTCAGGGCCTGCCCCAAACTTACCAGCAATGAGCGGGGTAACATATGAAAGAGTAGTAGAGCCAGGATCAATAAGTACATAAACAACATGAGTAAAAATTGTCAATGTACCTGTAACAACATCAGGTGACGATTCCAAGTCCTGGCAATCGGCTAGAGCATAAGTGCGATTCTGACCACCGCCTGAACTGGATGCTCCTCCTCCTCTTCTACCTCTACCACGACCTGGTATAGCCTATGGGCCTGTCCTAGGCCGATGAATAGTAGATGAAGAAGCTTCCATCGACCCTGTAGGCTGGAACATCTCACCCCTACCTCTACTCGGACAATCTTGCATAAAGTGACCAGGATGCCCACACGAATAACAAGTATCTGAACCCAGGCGACATATCCCAGGATGCTTTCTACCGCACTGAACACAAGGTGGCAAAGGTGGCCTCATCTGACCTGAATGCCCCTGGCTATAGGAACTGGATGCACCTGAACTGTGGCCTGGTCCAGTCTGAGAAAAACGATCATACCTATGCCTTTGCAACTGATATGGGGCACCACTAGTAGGGTGGGGTGATCGCCTATTAAAATATGGCCTAACATTACCTCGTGGCTCTACATAGGACCCAGTAGATCTAACCCTCTTATTCTGATCCCTTTCTTGGCTTTGGTTATCTCCAATTTGTACTTCAAGATCCTCTGCAGTCTGAGCAACAGCTTGTATCTTAGAAATATTAATATCCTCTTGTGTGGATGCTATTATTTATCCCTTAATCAATTCATCCTTAAGGACACGCACATATCGATGAACTCTAGCTCGCATCGTACTCATAATATCGAGGGCGTACCTGGCTAATGAATTAAATCTGAGGTTGTACTGTCGAACACTCATATTGCGCTGCCTAAGGGCTAGAAATTGATCAAGTTTGGCCTCTCGAACCTCCTGTGGAAGATAGTGATCTAGTAAGGCCTCTGAAAATTCCTCCCATTCATTTGAGGGTGCATTGGATCCCCTAGACCGATCCCATATCTCGAACCATAAAATGGCCACATCTCTTAACCTGAAAGATGCAAACTCCACTGCCTCCACTACTGTTGCATGCATGACTCGAAGTACTTGATAAGTCTGATCAATAAGCTCCTGAGGATCCTCACGTGGGTCAGAGCCTGTAAATATAAGAGGACTTAGGCTGATAAACTCTCGAGCCCTAGAACTTTCTGAGCCACCTGACCTAGCACTCGATGATTCCCCAATTTTTTGTTGTTGTGTGGCTACCATCTGGGTCAATAATCGAACAACACTCCTGATGTCCTGGTCCTCTGCTTCAGGTGAAGGAGCTACAGGTGTTGGTTCATCTCTAGCTATCTCAGATGCCACTGGAGCAGGTGGGGTCAGTGGTACTGGATCCCCTCTAGTCTCATCAGGTACTTGATGAACTGGGATCTCTGGTGTTGGTGATTCACTTTGAGCCTCAAATCTATTCATTCGGATAGGCGGGGAACGACTAGTACCTTCCCCCGTATCCGTTCCAACCCATCAGCTACTCATTTTTTTGGTCACAGGCATTTCTGTAAACAAGGAATTGAAAAACATGAATTAGACTTCAAACATCTTATGACCTCGCTCTATTGCACGATCTAGCAGATGAAAAAAGGATAACAATTCCTAAATGTCCCGTAGCCTCATGATTATAGGTATGGTGCACAACACACCCATACATACGCAAGACTCTACTAAACACGACTTGTAGACTCCCTGGGATTCGACGTGCTCTGATACCAAGTTTGTCACGCCCCAAACCATGGGAGGCATGACCGACACCCGGAGCCCCAAAAGGCCGAGGGTGTCAAAATAGAGTGTATCTCTATTGAACCTACTAGGGGTCTGAGACCAACAAGGTCTCTAAGAATAGCAATTTGAAACACTGAAATCTCAATAGTAGCTAAGCAACTCAAGGCCGGCAAGGCTATTATCATAGTAGATAGCTAATAACAAGGCCGACAAGGCCATAACCAACACTGATATACATATACACGTCTACAAGTCACTAGGAGTAAGTAAAATATCTCATATCCAGGACAGGGCCCCGGACTACCAATAAGTTTTACATATACATAACCTGGTCAAAATATAAGCTAGACCTCTGACTCGTCAGCTCCAGGAAGAATGGAGCTTACCAAAATGGCTGAACTCTGCAACTCCTACTGAAGAGGTCTGTCTGGGTATCTGTATGGACCTGCAGGCATTAATGCAGCACCCCCTGGCAATGGGGATGTCAGTACAACAATAATGTACTTGCATGTAAGGTAGAAACATAAAAGCAAGTCGCAAGTAGTAAATCTAAACAAGATATAATATGAAACTTGTAAACTGTAATTGGTAAGACTCGTTAAGCTCTTTTCTCCTTTATTCTTTTTAGAACACAACACATGCATTAACTCACACCGTAACTCACTCTTTATAACCCACGCTAAACCACAATAGCGCATCAGCGCACCCTATATATAATAGCCTCAATATGGCAGTAGCACCTCGGCGCACACTATGTATATAATGGCCTCAATATGGCAGTAGCACCTCGGTGCACACTATGTATATAATGGCCTCAATATGGCAGTAGAACCTTGGTGCACACTATGTATATAATAGCCTCAATATGGCAGTAGCACCTCGGTGCACACTAACACGCAAACCACGCATAATAAGTGTATTACTAGATTGACCTTCAAAGCTATTCTTGTTATTTATGAAGGTTCATTTAGATAACTTCTTTAGACTTGGATTACTAGGTGTTGGACTCAACATACCAAACACATATAAATGGGGATTTGACTTGCTAACTTTCCTTTTATACTTTCTAAAGCTTGATTAGGGATCACAATACAAAGAAGAAACTTGACAAAAGGATAACTTAAGTTTCGTGCAAAAAGAATCAGATTTTTATGAGAAGGAGACTTGAATCACCATAATGTATAACTTAGTTCCTTAAGACTTTTTGAGTTACCAAATAATCTCTCTTACGACAGAATACTCAAATTCATTCTTTCGGAGATTTAGAGTTCTATTTCTAGATTCATGCCGATAAGAAATAAAGAAGCGTTAACATACCTCGTTCCTTCTGAAGATTGCGCTTACCACAACTTGGACTTTCCTTTATTAAGTTAATATACAACACAAGGGTATAATGAAGCTAATATTAGCTCTTAAACCTGATGCAACTTTCCCGAAACAGTAGCTAAACATTTCCCGGGCAGATTTACGTATTTTGCATTAATTAAAGGTGTATCATCGCACCTTTCTCCCCTATACAATACACATCACACACACCAACCTACTGCCTCCAATAATACAAAACACATCAAACAGCCCGTACACAACTCACCATGCCGAAATACAATAGCAACACATTGAACCCACGGCTTCCGATCGCCGTCCCGTGAGTTCTTAACAACAAATCAACAACAATTGTCCATCCGAACTTCAATCCAAAAATATGATTATGGGAAGAGTACTTACCAAACTTGAAGGCATGTTGTTTTCCTCTTTTTATTGATGCCTTGAAAAGCTTTAGTACCCCCTACACATACACCAACAAGAGAAGAAGAAATCTCTTAATTGTTACACAATTTCTATGTGTTAAATCTTAAGAAAGGGGCTGCCATAGTTCATGTCTTTCTTACCATAGGATATCCTAGCTATATGTAGTAGATTAATACCAATATAACAAGTTGTTTAACTCACCTTAAGCTTGAATGAATCTTGATCTTCTTAGAACCCTAAAGGGAGAGAGGGGCTGCCAAAGGAAAGGAAATAAGAGAGAATTTTTTCCAGCTTTTTGTGATCAATATTGATCAACAAAAGGTCTGTATAAAGGGACATTTTTGGCCGAATTTTTTCAGTATATTTGGGCCAAAATGGGTCAAGAAACTTGGGCCAAAATTACCCTTTGCTTGGGCCTCAAAAGGGTTAAGTTTTGTGGCTGATTTTGGGCTTCTCTTGGGTCAAAATGTGGTCAATATTGGTGGCTACCTTTTGTAGTTGTTTGGGCCAGATTTGGTTGTGCTTTGATGGTCCAACTTTAAGATTCATTTGGGCTACCATTAGGTCTAATAATCCATGATGTTGCTGCCCGTAATCGACCCTCGAAACTTGGTTCGTTAGCGTAGGTAGCTGATGCACCGACTTGTCACCTAAAAGCTTAGATAAGTCGAGCAAACACCTCACTTGTTTTATCTCATTTTCAAAACCCTCATCCTTATACTTTAACTTAACATGTATATACATTTGACCATTTCAAATTCTAGGCCAAAGTACCCCTTCACAATCTCGATCTCAAATACCTCTGTCGATATTTACTTAGTCACATAGATTTTGAAAGGTACGGGGTGTTACAATTTATCCCTTCCCTTTAAATGTATCCCCTTTTGGCCAGCTTTTGTATCCCATTAAAAGCGAAGTTTTTCCATATATATGCTATTTTTGGGGCAATAGAATGGCTTAAATACGACACATACGTCTTTCAAACCCGTTAGGCCTACCTTTGGCATAAAAAGGTCACCCACTTAGGACACAATATTTATTGTGATATTGTTGCAATATTAACTGCCTTATGTGCTATGTGTGTTGCTCAAATCAAGGAAAATTGGTCCACTCCATGTCAAAATTTTCTAGAACACTGTAGGAAAACTATAAAGCCCACTATGCAAATTTTGACCAAAATTTTTCCTTGAGTCCCTCAGTTTCTCCAGAAAATCTAAACCTCACTCGACTATACCTAAAAACTTCTTTCCTATCCAACAGGAAGTTGACTAGCTATGGACGTTGAGAAATCCAAACTCAGGAGAATGGAAGAAATCAACAGGAGAATTGCCGAGGTCGAGAAATAGACTAGGGAAGTGGAATAACTTACCGAGGTTGTATTGGCCAAGTCTGTGAAACTGGACAAAGAAATAGCCATCACAGAAGAGAAAATGGCTAAAGTCGATGAGATATTGGCACAAGTCAGAATTGTGAAAGAAATCGAAGTGGTTCAGAGAAAGAGCCGAGAGGTTGACCAACTAACTGAAGCATCTTTAGCCAAAACAAGGGAAGTTGAAGAACAAACTGCTAGGGCTAAAGCCAAAATCTATGTGCTAGATCAGATGTTGGGAAAGCCAAAGGCAGTACCAAAAAGAGATTTTATCCGACAGATCAAGAAACTGATTTTGGAATTTGAAGTTGCTACAGAAATGATTGAAAACTGGAGAAAGGGAAAGTTAAAATGTTGGATGAACCCAAAGAGGAGACTCTTGAGCCAGTAGAATTACCTATGACTCTAGAAGAACTCATAGAAGAAATGAAGAATTCGTCCGAGACTAAGGATGCGGTCTTCTGGCCATCTAGGTTCAGGCAGGGTGATGAGCAGATTGTCCTGAATGCTCACTCTAGGAATTTTCTGATGGACCCTGAATTTGTGGAGATCTCGACCATTTACTAGATCTTGCAAGCCATGGGCCCTTTGCACCCAGATGAGACCAAAGGACCCTAAATCCGAAGGACGAACATAAGGAATGTGCCTACCATCCATTCCAAAAAGGGCACGCCACTGATGAATGTGGGGTTTTGAGAACTAAGGTCCACGAAATGATCAACAATGCACAAATTGCTCACCTATTTGGGTCCCATGCCATTCTAGCATGTGACCGAGTCAAACCTGGAATGCCCATCACTAAAGATGTCCTTATTCATCGCTTGGACTTCACTGCCTTCAAGGATATCTACTTCAAGTTGGTTTAAGCTAATATCCTCCACCCTACAGAGAGGAAGGAGAAAATAGGTTCCACCAAGTGGAAAAAGGACGATGACATCTATCTCTATCATGATGGAATGAAAGGTCACGACATCGAGAAGTGTCATGCCTTCCAATTTGACCTGGAGAATTTGAGTTGTTTTTACTCTAACATATCGGCATTTGAGTTGTTTTTACTTTAACAGATAATAGAAACTGATCTGTGTTGACAAAACTAGCCAAACATCCCTACTTCACCCGCTCAAAGGAACACATAGATTCCCCTTCTAACTGTCACTTTTCTAAGGGCAAAATGACTGATAGTAAGGAAGAGAATGCTTTGGCCGTGAGAGAAAATGTCATCGCTGAATAAAGTGAAATGATTGCAGATCTTGCAAGAAAGCTAGAAAAGATGCAAGAAGAGGTGCAGAAATCCAAGGATATGGCAACTTTGGCTATTGCCGCTAACACCCCAACTCTGGGCAACTGCCAAACACCTCTCCAAATCCCTCCACTCAATTCCTTATTAACTGAAAACCGTCCAGGGGATGTCTCCCCTACCTCTGTCCCTAGACCTCCGAACAAACCTACCTCCAATAATCCTCCCCATATCAGATCCTCATACCAAATTTGTACTCCTCCTATCCACCACACTAACTAAAACAACAACCCAAGTGCCTACAATCCACAAAACCTCCCTCCAAACTACCAAAATACACCACCAAAGACATACAACTCCCAGAATAACCATCCCAATATCACTAATCCACACAACTATACCCCCACATACCCAAATGTCATTCCACATATCCATCCCCCGCCCGTCCAGAGTATGCCACCTACTACTTTCCATGCTATGGTAGAACCATATACCACCCTACCAGAAAGTTTCGAGCTCGACCACTATGAGGAAAAAAAGAAAGAGTTGAGGTCCTCAAAAAAGAAGCATGATCATAACATGGCGCAGATGAAAGAGAAAATATCTAGGATCAGAGAACTCTGAGGTTCATCTTATGAAAAGGGTTATGATTACAATGATTTGTGCATTCATCCTGAGTTGGATCTGCCGGATGGATTCAAGACTCCCAAGTTCGAGACCTTCAATGATTTTGGGAACCCTAAGGCTTATTTGAGAAGCTATTGCAACCAAATGGTCAGTGCAAGGAAGAACGATGCCTTGTTTATGAGGTTGTTTAGCCGGAGTTTGAGCGGAGAAGCTTTACAGTGGTTCACCGCTCAAGAACTGAAAAAGTGGTCTAGATGGAGTTACCTAGCCAGAGACTTTGCTCAAAGATTTGCATATAATGTAGAAGTCATTCCAAACTGATACACTCTGTGTTGCATCAGGCAGAACTCAAATGAAGACTTCCGGGATTACGCCTATAGATGGAAAAAGGAGGCGGCGAGAGTCTGGCCTCCCATGACCGAAGAGGAGATTAGTGTGGTGTTTATGCGCTCTCAAGAATCGGAGTTCTATGACAAAATGATATCAGTAGTTAAAGAAAAGTTTGCCAACCTAGTTAAGATTGGTGAAATTGTCTAAGAAGTCCTTCAGAGTGGCAAGATTACCAAGACCTCAGCATCGTCAGGATCGGTAGAATTTCCCAAAAAAAAAAGGGAAGAGGTATCTTCAGTATCCTCAAATCCTAGCACAAAACTGAAGACACCCTTTGGAGCTAACTATTAAAAATCACTTGTTCCAACAATCCCTCCCCCAGCTCCACAAAACCGTCAACCAATTTTCTATAATCAGCCCATTTACCAAGTTCCACAACCAAACCTGCAGCCCATTTACCAAGTTCCACAACCAAATATACAGCCCACTTACCAAGCTCCTCCCCAAAACTTCCAAGTGTATCAAAAGACTCCCGAGAACCAGAACAATTTCCAGGTTCCTCCTTCTGCCAATACTGATCTCCCTCATCTAAATTTCGAAAAAAAAGTTCCTCAAACTTTTACCCAACTAGTCGAAACCAAAACTCAGCTATATGAGAGATTTAAGGCCGCTGGATTTATTCAGCCTATTCAACCCAAACTAAGCAACACCGACTCTCATTTCTTTAAAGTCGATTGGCATTGTGCTTACTATTCTGGGGGAGCCAGACATGATACTGAGGATTGTATCAACCTGAGGCACAGGATTCAAGATTTTATTGATCAAAGGGTGATCACACTGCAGACGGTGCCACCGAATGTTAACAATAACCCGCTCCTAAATCATGGAGGAGCCGCTGTGAATATGATTGAGATAGACGAAGACTGTGTCATGAGCAAGTCTATAATGCCAGCCGGTCCTGGAAAGCCAGAATAGTTGGAGAAGGTTGTGGCTGCCTTGAGCATTGTATAGAAGCCACAATTCATTGTGTTAGCAGTACCTCAGCAAGATTTTTCTCTGGTACCTGTGAAAGAAGTATTCATAGTCGAGGCCGCCATAGCCTATGGTATGAAAAGGTCGGGAAGATGTTATGTCCCTGACGACCTTGTGAATTATGCTTACAAGAAAGACCACCTGAAGAGACCAATCACTGAAGGTGAAGCAGAAGAATTCTGGAGGAGAATGCAATCAAAAGAGTATTCCATCATGAAGCATTTGGAGAAGAACCCCACCCAGATCTCTATTTAGGCGTTACTCATGAATTCTCAATACCACATGCAAGCATTGTTCAGAGTCCTAAATGAAGCTTATGTGACGATAGGTACTAGCACAGAAAATTTGACCACCATGGTAAGCCGAGTTTTAGGGGGCCACCGCATATGCTTTAGTGATGATGATTTGCCTTTTGAAGGCGTGATGCACAACAAAGCCTTACATGTCACTATTAAGAGTCAAGAGAAGATTATAAATAGGGTATTGATTGATGATGGATCAGGGTTGAACATCTGTCCATTGTCCACACTTACCTAGTTGGAGTATGATCTGGGGAAGATTCGCCAGAGCAGGGTCAACGTGAGAGCCTTTGATGGAGGTCAAAGGGACACTATTGGAGAAGTCAACCTATACATCTAAATGGGACCCACTGAGTTCCGTACAGAGTTCAAAGTCATGGATATTACCACCAGCTATAACTTACTTTTGGGGAGACAATGAATCCATGAAACTGGTGTCGTGCCGTCAACTTTGCATCAGATGGTAAAGTTTATTTGGGAGGAACATGAGGTGGTGATCCACGGTGAAGGGAGTCACCGAAGCCACGCTAATGGTTGTGTTCCTATGATTGAAGAAGTCCCAAAAGGAAGCAATATATACACCATAGATATCTTCGATGCCACTGGAGAGGATCTTGCTCCCGAAATTCCCATGTCGCTTATCTATAAAATGATCGCGACTACAATGCTGAGAAGCGGATACGAGCCAGGCTTTGGGCTGGGAAAGAATTTTGATGGTATGGCTGAGCCCATAAGCATTCATTGGTAGCTGACCAGGCATGGATTAGAGTACGTGGCCCAAGAGGACAAGGCAAAATTCAAAGAGAAGAAGCAGTCAGGACTGCCAAAACCGCTCCCTCACTTATATCAGTCATTCCATATGCGTGTTAGTCCTCTAAGCGATGGGTTAGAGGATGGAATAAGAGAGATGTTCGAGAAATGTGATGATATAACAGAAGAAATCCTCGAAGCAGCTACGATTAGGAATGCCAGGCTAGGTGAAAACTTATAGAACTGGGCCGCAACTCCCCTCGTGATTATTCACTCGGCTGGGTAGATAAAGACTCTATTTTATGAAAATCAGTAATGGTCCGAATGAGGCTCCATGACCCACCCTTTATGTTTTAATATTCCTTGCACTATTTTACCGCTTTCCAAAAGGCATGAACCTGCATTCATGCGGGTTGTAGCCATAGTTTGTAAATATTTTTCAGGATTTCAATGAAAGCCTCCTTATTTCGAAAACATTTGTTGTTCATCATTATTTACATTTACTTGTTATTAACCTATTTTGTTTTGGTTTCAGTAATAATAAGTTAAAACCTGCCAATGTCATGTCATGTCAAGAGCTTAATGAACAAATTGAGCTAGACGATAATGATTTTGAGGAATATGATGAAGAAACTATGGTTCCTGAAGAGTTGACAGAGGAACTAAAAGATTTTGAGAATCGTGAAAGGTCCAACCTAGAGGAAACTAAGACGCTCAATCTAGGAGATGGCCAAGAGGTCAAAGAAACCAGAATCAGTGTCCATCTGACAGAAACATAGAAAAGGGAACTTATCAGATTGCGCTGAGAGTACATCGACATATTTGTTTGGGCCTACAGTGACATGCTAGGGTTGAGAACATATATCATCTCTCACAAGTTGCCTATCAATCCAGGGTTTGATCCAATCAAGAAGAAGACTCAAAAGTTCAAGCCAGATCTAAACCTAAAGATTAAAGAAGAAGTTACCAAACAGATTTAATCTGTAGTGGTAGAAGTCACAAAGTATCCAACTTGGTTGGCCAACATTGTACCAGTTCCCAAGAAAGATGGGAAGATCAAAATCTGTGTTGACTATCGGGACCTAAACAAGGCTAGTCCCAAGGATAACTTTCCATTACCCAATATCCACATCCTTATTGACAACTGTGCGAAGCATGAAATGCAGTCATTTATGGATTGTTTTTTTGGGTACCACCAGATCTTAATGGACAAAAAAGACACGGAGAAAATGGCCTACATCACACCTTGGGGTGTTTATCATTATCGGGTGATGTCGTTCGGTCTTAAAAACATGGGTGCCACTTACATGAGAGCAATGACGACCATATTCCCTGACATAATTCACAAGGAGATCAAAGTGTACGCAGATGATGTGATTATAAAATCCCGCGAGAGTGCGGATCACTTGACTCATTTAAGAAATTTCTTCGATCGACTAAGGAAGTACAACCTGAAATAAAACCCCACTAAGTGTGCTTTTGGGGTACCATCCGAAAAGCTATTAGGGTTCATAGTCAGTAGAGGGGGCATCGAGCTCGACCCTTCGAAGATCAATGCAATTCAAAAGTTGCCTCCCCTGAAGACCAAAAAAATTAAGACTTTCTTGGGAAGGTTAAATTATATTATCCGGATCATAGCCCAATCAACGATTATTTACGAACCCATCTTCAAGTTGTTGAAGAAAGATGCACCGACCAATTGGACTAAAGAGTGTCAGCAAGCTTTCGATTGTATCAAGAATTATTTTTCCAGTCCACCGGTATTGGTTCCTCCAAGAGAAGGAAGTTTTTGTTGCTATATCTGTCAGTCTTAGAAAATGCATTTGGATGCATCCTAGGGCAACATGATGAAAGCAGAAGAAAGAACGAGCGATTTATTATTTGAACAAGAAGTTCACTTCGTACGAGGCTCGTTATACTTTATTGGAAAGGACTTGGTGTGCTTTGACATGGGTTGCCCAGAAATTGATACATTATTTGTCGTCCTACATGACGTATCTCATTTCTAGAATGGACCCTCTAAAGTACATATTTCAAAAGGTCATACCTACGGGGAAATTGGCCAAGTGGCAAATGTTGCTAAGTGAGTTCGACATCGTGTATGTGACTCAAAAAGTAATCAAAGGACAAGCCTTAGCAGATCATTTAGCGGAAAATCAGGTTGATAAAGATTATGAACCACTCCAAACTTATTTCTCGAATGAAGATATTTTATTCGTAGGTGAGGATATTGTAGAAGCATACCCTGGTTGGAGATTATTCTTTGATGGGGCAGTCAATTTCAAAGGTTCAGGCATTGGAGCAGTCATCGTATCAAAAACTGGTCAGCATTACCCAGTGACCTCTAAACTTCGCTTCCCATGCACCAACAACATGGCCAAATATGAAGCTTGTATTTTCAGCATCTAATTGGCTATTGATATGGATGTTCGAGAACTCTTGGTTATCGGTGACTCTGATTCACTAATTCACCAAGTCCAAGGAGAATGGGCTGTGAAAAACTCCAAAATCATATCATACATGAAGCTGGTATGAATTCTGTGCAAGAGGTTCAGAAAAATCAAGTTCAAACATACACCGAGGATTCATAATGAATTTGATGATGTGTTGGCAATCATATCCTCCATGATTCAACATCCATACCAGAATTACATCGATCCATTGGTAATAGGTCTAAAAGAACAACCTGCATATTTTGTGCAAGTTGAAGCAGAACCAAATGGAAAGCCATGGTTATATGATATCAATAGGTATTTATAATCTGGGGTCTATCCAGAAGATGTGACCGCCAACCAAAAGAAGACAATCCGCCGGATAGCCAACAACTTTTTCCTGAATGGAGAAATCCTTTATAGGAGGACTCCAGATCTTGGATTCTTAAGATGTGTTGACTCAGTGGAAGCCACAAAGTTGTTAGAAGAAGTACATGTTAGAATATGTGGTCCTCATATGAATGGGTTCACCTTAGCCAAGAAGATCTTGTGAGCCAGATACTTTTGGATGACCATGGAAAATGATTGTAGCAAGTTCGTACAGAAGTGTCACAAGTGCCAGATCCACGGAGATTTGATTTGAGTACCACCTAGCGAGCTTTATGCTATGAGTTCACCTTGGCCTTTTGTAACCTGGGGCATAGATGTCATTGGTCCTATCGAGCCGCCTACCTCGAACGGACATAGGTTCATTTTGGTATCAATTGACTACTTCACTAAGTGGGTAGAATCTGCTTCTTACAAGTCCATGACCAAAAAGGTTGTAGCTGACTTTGTCAAGAACAATTTGATTTGTCGATTCAAAATCCCCGAGTCAATCATCACGAATAATGAAGCAAATCTGAATAGTCACTTGATGAGGGAGATATGTGAACAATTCAAAATCACTCCCCGAAATTCAACCGCATATCATGCACAAATGAATGGAGATGTGGAAACTACCAATAAGAATATCAAAAAAATCTTGAGAAAAATGATTGATAGTCATTGTTCTTGGCACGAGATATTGCCTTATGCTTTATTGGGATATCGGACATCATCAGGACTTCAACCGGGGCAACTCCTTATGTGTTGGTGTATGATTCGGAAGCAGTGATACCCACTAAAGTCAAAATACCATCCCTTAGGATCAATAAAGAGGCCAGACTGAGTAATGAAGAGTGGGTTCGCACCTGCAACGAGCAACTCATGTTGATTGATGAGAAAAGGATGAGTGATGTGTGCACGATCAATTGTACAAGCAGCGAATGATTCACGCATTCAACAAAAGAGTAAGAGCCCGCATGTTTGTCATAGGACAGTTGGTCCTTAACCGCATTTTCCCTCACCAAGAAGAGTACAAGGGAAAATTTTCACCAAATTGGCAAGGACCGTAGTCATACAAAAAATATTATCGGGAGGAGCTTTGATTTTGTCCGAGATGGATGGCCAAGTATGGCCCAAGCCGATCAACTCTGATGCGGTGAAGAGATACTATGCCTGAGATGATTTTTCTTTCACTTCTTTCCCTGTAATCGCATTTTCTGGTTGTAATCATTTTCATTCTTTGTAATAGCTTAAAATATCCCCTTTCTCTATGTATGAACTATGTCTGACCTGAATTCTCAAAGAATGAGAAACTTAGGTGGCCTGTGTCGACTTTGGTCAATCCCTTAGAGAAATCTTTCTTCCCCCTTTCTATCTTGAACTACGTTTGACCTGAATTGTCAAGAATGAGATACATAGGAGGCTTGTGTTAGCCTCGGTCACCTCTTTATTTATTTCCAACATTCTCCCACTACAAGTGTGAGAACTATGTTTGACCTGATTCTTGTTTCAACGGGATACGTAAGTGCCACAACGGCTAGGTCATATCATCCCAGGAAATGGAAAATGGGGCAAAATTTTGAGAAAGGAATCTCAAAAATTCATAATGTGAAGATCATCCTCCAACAAGTCAGAATACAAAAGGTGCTGAAGAGCAACTGAAGTGAATCACGAGAAAGGATCTCATAATCCCCACAGAGTGTCCTTCAATAAAATAAGAACGAGCTGACGACTACAAGGGAAGCAGCTGACTGCAGTTCCTGAGCCCGCAAGCCAAAAGTTTGACTTGAACCTACCTGATTCATTGTAAAACCTTTAACTGGCAGAAATTTTGAGGAGGACCTCAAAATTTCCACTAAACTTCATTTAAGAGTTCAGAAACAAGCTCCGAAGAATTCCCCAGCACCGAGAGATCAGAGTCTACTTCAAAAATTCCCAGTTGTAACAAGTCTGAGATGGATTAATCCCCAGCTATGATAGATTTTTTGAGAGATCATTCTCAAACTCTCCAGCTAGGATGATTAAGGATCTCCAGAGTCCCTAGAAGTGTCTCAGAGATAACAAAGCCTCAAGTATAGGACATTCGTTGGGTTAGTACATGACATGACATGATGGGCAGAGACCTTTCCAAACTATCCTTTTTCAAATCTTTGTTTTCCAAAGAACGTTTTTGAAAAATCTTTATAAAAGATTAGTTTTACTCCTTTATAATTTGATTTTGTCTTATGTCTACTATGAACCGGGGAGTCGAGGATGACGAGTACCCAAGAGTGGAAGGCCTCTGAAAAAAGACAAAGCAAGAAGCAGAAGATCGAAGGAGGTCAACACAGACCAGTTTTGCCAAAAAACTAATAATTTTTCTGTGGATGCAAGTTTTCCTAAAAAGAATGGACAAAAGTCCCTCGTTATCCAATACAACAAGACCAGATTCCCCCAAATTTGGTGAGAAAAGCCAAAAAAGTGGGAAGAACGCGAAAGAGGAAGAAGCCCCCGGAATGGACAAATTTTCTTGTAGTTTGCAGGAACTAATAAATAAAGAGAGATTGGAAGAAACCTCGAGTCCCCAAGCATATCAGGACGTTGTGGCCAACTTTAAAATCAGAACACCAAATGAGAGATCGGCGACATTCTCCACCAATCCCCAGCAGGCTAGAAACCACCACGAACAGACGATGTTCAAAAATGGTATTTGGGGTTGTCCCCAGAAATGGGTACAATTATTTCATTCACATTTGAAATGAAATTTATTTTGATTAGCTTCATGAACATTGTTGCTAAAGTTTTTCGAATTCAAATTTTACTGTGGTCGCTAGAAAAAGCGATGTTGTGTCTACTTATCATTTGCCTTGAGCGTAGGGACACGTAAAGAAGTCAACATGACAACCTAAAAACCAAGGTGATGTCTCATGCAACTGCTACGCATGCCATTGCACGATCTCCCACACCATTACCATATTTGCATGTCACAAGGACCATGTAGAAAAGACCATATCACAAGGACCATAACGCAAAGACCATGTCACAAGGACCATGTCGCAAGGACCATGTCACAAAGACCATGTTGCGAGGACCACCATCAAATAACGCAAATGCATTTGATGTGAAGATTATTTCCTGCTTCCGGCCGATTTCAAAGAGGATGACATTCAGAGGCGTCCCTAAGTCGCACTTGGTGCACAAGATCGACCTAAAAGCACTTATATCCGAGATCACGTAAGACGACATAGTCTGACGTTAAGGATATTTGCACATGCATATTTATGCCACAAATATTTATGCATCCTTATTATTATGCCAAGATAATGGAGTCTGGCATTCAGCATATTTATATCCAATATCGCGTGAGAAAGTGGAGTTTGACGTTGAGGATATCCTTGCTTTATTATTATTACGTCGAGATGATGGAGCCTGGCGTTCAGCATATTTATATCTAATATCACGTAAGATAGCGGAGTCCGGCATTGAGGATATCTTTGCTTCCTTATTATTATTACGTTGAGATGACAGAGTCTGACGTTGGGAATATTTATATCCGATATCGCCCAAGACAGCAGAATCTGACGTTGAGGATATTTATGCACCCTCATTTATTATCGCATAGAGACAATGAAGTCTCACATTTAAGGATGTTTAAACATTCAAGAGTGTCAACCGCCAGAAGATGCAACTATATTTGATCGTGTGGCAAAGGCCTTGTCACCCCCAATGATCAAAAAATGTTTGCTATCAAGGTCAAAAGCATATAGTCTGAGGGATATCTGTAAGACGCCATCCAGATCAGACGATGAACCGGATCTCCCAAAGTTGGAAGGCCAAAGGTCATTTGTAAGCCACAATGATGTTCGAAATTGAATGGTATGCAAGATTGCCCAAGACTTGACAGACTAAGAGTTATTTGTAAGATGCAGCGATATCTAAAACCAGATGGTGTGCAAGATCACGTGAAGATTGTAAGTTCAAGGGTAATGCATAAGTCGCAATAATATCCGAAATTATATAAAGTGCAAGACTACCAAAATTGATAGTCCAAGGGTTATCTATAAGCCACGACATATCCACATTGATATTGTGTAGGACTACCCATAGACTAACAATTCAAGGTAAATCTGTAAGTTACTGTCACGACCCAATTTCTCGGTCATGATGGAACCTACAACCCCCGGTAGGTGAACCAATCCCCGTAGCCCAGGACAGTTAGTAATGGGCTACTGCCTAGCAAATAAGGGAACAAGACGAATAAAATAGATAACAGGGATATAAATATATACATATGCGAAAACTAAACCAAACCCCAAGACCTGGTATCATAGTATAGAGCCCAAACTATTTACATGGAGTGCAAATAATCCAAAATAATATATACAGATGTCTCTGAATGGTAATAGAGTACATGAAGCAAAGGATAAACTAAAGCTAAGCCCGGATCGCCAAGAGCTCACCCTCAGTCTGAAGTAGTCCCCAACAAATCTCCAGGCACGAATCACAGCGATCTAACGGCGATGGCCCACGCTAGGATCTGCACCCAAAGATGCAGGTTGTAGGGGTGAGCACCAAATGCGAAGCATAAGGTACCCAGTAGGTATCATAGGCCGACTGGGCACATATAAGATAAAAACGTAGTAATAGACAGAATAGAAGCAAACAGTCACAGAAATCAAAGAAAGGTACACATGAACTAGCCCAGAGGAAAATCAACAGAACCACATGTGAGGCTAGTAAGCAGAATATACACACCATAGGCACAGGTGAAAGTAAGAAACAACGCACCTGGGGTCCTTGCAATAACAGTTTATACAAAATAAGTTTACCAAATGGACGGTATACCGGTAACCTCAAGAGTAGGAAGAAGAGAGAAAGATTAATAATAGACATGCTCAGAGACATGAATCAAACTCAACTAATCATACCAATCTCATACTTATCTGTAATAGAGAACAATTCTGTAAGTAAATAGCAAAAGTCTACCTACAGTCCCCCGGCCGCCCATACAACCGAGGAACACAAACAAGTGAAAACAAACCCTCCAGCATCCACATACTACCGGGAGCGTACAATCACAAACAACAAACAAGCGGTGGAGCCTCAAACAATGGATAATTGATATGAATTGCATTGAGGATTTTCTACAGTAAATGGTATCTCTGTATGTACCATCCTCCGGCGCCGTATCACGGGCCAGCAGGTACGGTTGCCATGGAAAAGGGACACTGCCGTATACCTCTACTCCACCGATACCCCTCCTCCTGCACAACGCAGCCGTGCACCCTGGGCCCAGATGGCAAGGTCCATGGAGGTTCCCAGACACCCATACTAACTCAGTATCAGAACATTTGTCCGGAAGTAAAGCTCCGGGTATCAGGATGGGAGACCAGTCTCGAATATGCCAAAATAAGACCGACGACCCTGTCAGACTAAAGTAGTAGGAAAAATGTCTCAGATCACCTCCAAGGGTGCCCGGGCGTAACCAGGTCTAAACAGTAAAAAGTCATCTCAGGTGCTCGGTCCGACCGAGGCTAAAAATCATCTCAAGTAACAAGAAAACTCAACTAGCACCCCGGCCCTGCCGAGTCTAGCAATAATCGTAAAACTGATGATTTTAAATATAATTTTACTTTCTTGCTCAAAAATATACACAATTTAAATCAAACCATTTCCAAATTATTTCCTTCAAAAACGGGTCCCCCGGGCCATGCAGGGTTTAGAAAATGGTGCCAGTAGGCCCGAAACCCAAACCGTAGCAAAACCTGTATAAAACCTCTTTTTATGCATGAAAATGGTATGATCAAACACAATAGCTGCCCAGCAGCTCACAATCAACCTATCGACCCTGCACAGGCCCACAGCTACTCAGCAAGAATAACCAGCCTAAAAGGATAATTCTATGCCCGGGACTCGCGGACATTCCCAAAATCCCACCTTCTATGTTCCAGAGTCAACAAGGCCTCACAAGACCGCAAGGGTAAATAAAATATATCGGCAAACACTACAAGCAACGGAGGAACAAAAGTAGGCGGACATGAATAAAGCGGTCGAGGTCTGTGGTACCAACCTAATAACCAACCCAAGGATGCCCATTAATACAATTTTATTCTATATATGCGGAGTCTAGGGAAAATAAACCGTAACCTACCTGTCGTCCGATGACAAGCTTGAACCTCTCCGAAAAATCCCCAACACAAAATCAAACTCGAACTCGGGCTTGAATAACTTGACGTAGATAATTGATTATCAAATATTGCATCAAAATCCTTTGTTTCATTAATGTGAAAGTACAAAAACTTATCTTGTGCAATGTTAGTAGAAGAACTTGTAGAAAAGTTGGTTGCCAATTGATGAGCAAATGGATAACTGCAATTACAAACATATTCTGCTAAGCATTGACCAAAATGCTTACTACACCTTAATTAAAGTGTCCAACTTGACATGTGGCAGCCCCTTATTATTGAGAGGTTGCTGTACTCTCTCCTCCACTTCCACGTGGAGGTGGAGGTGGCAACCAATTTCATTCCGCTAAGTATATACTCGGGTATTGCGTAAGTTCGTGGTATAATAAATATAATTTTTGAATATACCATAATCATTAGAAAATTATTTCGAATAAAACCTACTATATTATAATAATAAATTTCAACGTAACTAAGTTTACTATCTCCGTTAAAATATTACGGTGTATAAAAACCTTATAAAGTAAGTACATATGCAATTATATCGTAACAAAAATATTTTCCATAAACCTTTAAAATATTTTGAAAAGGTAATAATAATATAATTTTTACCAAATTCAACTTTTAAATAAAACATTTTCAAATACACGCGCGATGCTAATAAAATTCTTAATGCTTAGGCTCGTAATTCACCAACGCACGATTTTGATACTCAAGAATTCTCTCGGAATCCTCCCTTATGTTTTATCACTGTTTCGGAACTGAAATGGCATTTAAAAACGTGAAGTTGAGGCTTAAATCGAGTTTAACCCGACCCGGTTCGCGACCCGGTACGTAACCCGTTTTCTGCCAGACAGTCCGCGGTAAAACAGTCATAACTTTTTACTCCGAGATCAGTTGGACGTGAGATTTTATGCGTTGGAAACTAGACTCGTAGACCTTCGATTTAGTATTTCGGGGGACTTCTAACTCTTTATATATTGAGACAAAATCCCAGAGACATTTTACCCAAAGTTCAGGAAATTTATTAAAGAACTTACGATAACTTTTGTCGATTTGCTTGACCTCAAAACTTATAATGCGACCAACC
Organism: Jaltomata sinuosa; assembly: GCA_003996215.1. Classification (NCBI taxonomy): domain Eukaryota; kingdom Viridiplantae; phylum Streptophyta; class Magnoliopsida; order Solanales; family Solanaceae; genus Jaltomata; species Jaltomata sinuosa. The sequence continues at coordinate 50,731 of QJPP01000280.1, read as the reverse complement.
AAATGGACCCAACACCGAAATACCGGTCCTGACGAGCCTTAAGTGACTTGGGGCCGCTACAAACAAGCTCCAACGGTTCAAGAAAAACGTATACGTGGAAATAACCGGAAGGGTCATTACAGTTACGGTGCATCCAAGATTGGATAAAAGTGAAGGATTACCCAAAAACTGGCAATTCAAATGACATTTGTAAGCCACCTTTACCAAAGTCGGATGATGTGCAAGATTACTCAAAAGCTGACAATTTAACGTATATTTGTAAGTCGCCTCTATCCAAAGTCAGATGACGTGCTTGATTACCAAAAGCCTGAAAATTTGGGGAATATCCATTAGTCGTGTCAAAACATATGATGCGCAAGACTTGCCCCAAAGGCATATGCAAAGACTACTACCAATAACCGAGAAGACTATCACATTCAAGAGAATGCCACAAATGGTTACGAGGACCGTCACGTCAAATAGCCACGAAGGTCATCATATTCAATGACCACCACAAAGGCAATCCTATCTGATAGCTACAAAGGCTATCATGTTTATTTATCATGAGAGTTGCTATTTCCTAAGACGGAGACAGAAAAGGACGACATCTTCTTCAAGATATAACAGACGCAGAAAAATAAGGTAAGAAGCTATCTCTCCTTATTGAGTTACTTTACTAATAACAATTTTGTTTCAAAACATTGTTGAGGACATCCGAGAGGTGAAAATCTCAAACCAAAACAACAGGCACAAAATACGTCAAAAAGATATCACCACACGGGATTCGAACGTAACTCAAGAATGAGGTATGGCAAAAGAACTACCTCTTCAAATGGAATTACGTTACTACTAACAATTTTATTTTGAGATTTATCGAGAGCGTCCGAGAAGGATGAAATTCTCAAAGGAAAACCACAGGTGCGGACTACACCAAAAAATGATGCATCACAACATGGAACTTTTTCTTAGCAGCAAACTGGGACATAGTCCGGAGAGAAATATCAAACTCTTTGGATGCGAGCTGAGGAATGACTTTCACCGCCGTCAAACCACACCCCTATCAGAGGGCATGTGGGTATTTCCTATCATTGGGTCTTGGTTTTGCATCCAGGGTATTTTCTGAACTCACTCTGGAAGCAATATTTCTTCTTTTCAAATCTGGGTGACAATACACCTTGAGCTTTGGAAATTATATCCAGATAAAATCTTATTTATGGATATGAAGAGCTCCACATTCATAGTTGAGAGGATATAAGCCTCTTTTCTATAGCTCAAATCATTCTTCACTCATCCCGAGCCAAAGGTTGTCTTAACATAAAGATTACATTTTCCACCAATTAAGTCAAACTACAAGCAACCTAATTTCCTGAGTCTCGGGATATATATGCGGGCTCTGTGTTGAAAGCTTGGCTGCATTCCAAACCCCTAGTCCTTAATCTCCAGCTTTTCGGTCTCTCCTTAATCTGAAACCGAGATAGCTTGGAATTCTTTGAAAATCTTGTGTAAAATCAAACGTCTTGAACTACAAGTGGCCTAAGTTCTCATATAGCCTGAGATATGTAGAAAACTCAATATCGGAGTTCGTCCATGATTCCTTGAAATTCGTGCTAGAACCAACCGCTTCCTGAAGATGAATCTGTGATCGATTAAAATTGGGAACGTCAATTCCCTTTGCCCAGGATTCCTTACATCCACCCTACCCAAAGGGGAGGCAGTTGTTGACACCTAATTTTTACCCTCCATATTACAAATTAATCTTGACCCTCTTTAAAATTTTAAACAATTTTTGAAATAATTATTTTGTAAAACGGATAAAATATTTTTCAAATCAGCTTTATAATAGTTTTGAGTAAGAATTTATATTTTTCATATTTAATTATGTGAAATTTATATAAGTTTACTTAAGAAACTATTTTTTAAGCTTGAACTCATAAGAAATTCCTTTTAAAATTAAAAATGCTTGATTTTCCTCCAATCTGATCAAAATTAGAGGTTAATTGAATAATTAATCTTATAATTTTTAAAACAAGGTAATTATGCTTAAACATATTTTTTAAATGGTTTTAAAATTTAAAAAAGCTTAAACGGTTAATTGTAATTGATTCATTCCTATTTCAATTCTAGCCTAAACTCCTTCTAATCATTTAAATGTTAGCCAAATTTCCCTAAATCTTTCAAATTTAGCTATTTCCTAAAGATCGAAATGGACACATTTTACAAATGTCGCAATTATTTAAATAACCTTTATAACTCCCTCATCAGCCCACTCTATTTTCCAAATCAACCCGCCTTGCCCATTAATTTCTGCCTGACCCGATCCACGACCAAACCCAATTCACACTTATACCCTCTTCTTTCTCTTTCTCTCTTAACACAGACAAAACAAACGACCCCTTTGTCTCTCTTCTTTATCATCTCACCAACGAACATCTCTAGTAAACCCTAATCGCTGCCACCCCTTCAACTACAATTTCCCTCTTAAATCGTACCAAATCAGCATGCCTAGCACGAGAATTCATACCAAAAAGGTACTAAGAGGGCTACGTGTCCTCATACACGCTCCTTTTCGTCCTTGTAGGAGAAATTCTGCTCGAATTTGTACCAAGAAGGTACAATTTCCAGCTCAAGAAATTCAAAATCCCTCGGTAAAATTCCAGAATAAACCCTTATCCCACATCGAAATCAGTCTCCAAATTCATCCAAACCCCCTCCTATATAAACCCCACTATTCTCAGTGTTGGGGTAACATTTTTGGAACTAGAATGAACCCTAAAAAGCTTGAGAAAGCTCGGGGATCTTTTGGTGATGAATTCGAAGTTCTTTTCATCATTTCAAAGGGGGTAAATTTGAGTTTGAGGTTTCTCTCCGATGGTGAAGCTATTCTGACAAAGTTCGCAGTCCCAGACGCTGCTCCAAAGAAGGTAAACCCCTCATATTTTTCCTTTTTTGTTTCTCTTTAGCGTGATGTAAGGTTATGCTCTTAGAAATTTTTATGCTGGTTGTAGGCTGACTTTGTTTGATATTATGTGTTTGTTGTGTTGAAATATTAAAAGTGAAACATGAGAGTTTATTCTGTCGATCCCAGAGCCATTTTTGTCAAATTAAGAAATTGTCAAAATCTTAAAGTTGATATCGTTCTGTTGTTTCATGACTGTTACATGCTCATATAAGTATTGCTGTGAAATTTGTCTAAAGAAACAAAGATTTCCACTCAAAGAATTAGTTTAATAAGTATAGATAGGTTGTTTTCCGGGATGAGCTTTGGAACATAGTCATTTTGAATTCATTGATTTTGTGCGACTATTTCTCACTACTTTAATAACCTAGTTGTGAGGTTTCTTAGCTCTTTAAATGTCAAGTCGTATAAATGGTCCAAGAAATAACTTGCTATGTGTGCCTATTTGGAATTCTTAGGTTCATCTTGTTTTGAGCAGAACATTGTCACTGTTCCTTTAGGTAGAATTTTATTTCCCTTTTGGTATGGATTTCCTTATGATAAAACATCCATTGGATGATTTCTTCGTCGGAATATAGGTTTAGTGATTCATTTGCTCGTTGTGATTGATAAAGTGTGTGAAGTATTGCCCGTTGCTTCCCTCTTAAAATTCATGACTCAACATGTGAAGTATGCAGTCTGTTTACTTTGGTTTTATTTTGATCAAAATTTCAAGTTATTTGTTCTTCATGTTATAATGTGGATTCTAGTCATGAAATGAGCATAAATAGTTTGAACCCCCCCCCCCCCTCCATTTTCTACTCTTGCATTCATTTTTAAGATCATGCTTCCCGACTTGAATCCTAAAATAGTTTTAGGTGTTGTGTTTGCTAGTCGTCTTTCTCTTGAATGCGCATAGGGTCTTAGCAATTCATCATGCTTAAATCCTATATGAATTTGTTGATCTGCTTTTTAAAAGATGGATCCCGAACGAGTAAATTTTGTTACAGTTTCTTGGTAAGTTCATGGATTTCAATTTATTCTTAATGACAAGATTAAGTTCATTATATATGATATTTGGGTGAAAGTTTCATGAAGTGTTGTTTTCACATCTCTGATAAGTTTTAGGATATCTGGGCAATCATTTTAAGTGAAATAGAGTTATGTTGTTGATTTTTCCCTTTACTGAAATATAGTATTGCCCTTTGTTGCATCAACATACTTTCTTTTGAAAAATTGAGCTCATCGGAATAGCATTCCACCATCTTAACTAGAATGTTCATGTGTCACATACTTGTTTTATGAATTTACGATAGCTTTACCTGTTTGAATTTGATATGTTGAAGTTTGTTCTTGGATAATTTCTAATCCCTATCTCTTTTGTTTGCTCATTGTGACATGAACTGCCCCGAGTCCGCTTTGAACTCCCCAATCTCCCTTGCATTTTTGTTGGGCCATGACCCAACATCTTGTCCTCGTCGAGCCAGCCTATTACGATTCCGGAAGCCAACATATAGGTGTTCGAAAGAAAAGGGGAAAATGGGCTAAAAGGACCTATAAGTTTAGCAGCAGTAATACCCTAAAATGGGCTGAAAGTCTGAAGAAATGGACTGAAGTCCATTAAGAGCAGTAGCAGCCCAAAAATGGGCAGAAGAGTTCAAGAAATGGACTAAAAGTCCAATAAATAGCAGAAAGTGGGCCAAAGCCCAACTAGATTTAGGACAAGATTTTACTGAGCCAAAAGCTCGACTAAGTTTCTTCTTCTCCATACTTCTTTACTCTTTATTATATTGTTCAGATAGAGTTATCTGTAATTTAATTGGACTGACTTTAACTTGGTTGAAATCTCTCTAGAAAAGAGTTGCTATTTCTGGTTTTCTTCTTAAAAATTATTTATGCGTAATTCATTCACATGAACTTACTCACAGTTTCCCTCAAAAGATTTTGCCATTTTTTCCATATTGCTTATTCCTTTTTTTAGGAATCTCTTTTCCATGTCATGATTCCTACATTTTACAAAACTTTAATCATTACCGGAAAGCAAACTCACCTTTTCCTCTAAAATCATTGTCAAGAATTTTTCCAAACTTTATATTTTGTATGCTTTTAGTCAAATCATCTTGTTAATAATATTTTCATATTTTCAAAATAAATAAAAAGATCTTTCTAAAGTTAGTCAAATAATTAGTTTCTAACAAGTCTGGATACAAGTTAGCGGATGTTTCGAGTGCCTTCAAACCCTTCTCGAAGCATTAATATGAACTTCTTACCCTCAATCTCTAATTTTCTAAATCTTTTACTGTTTCCAAACTTTAGAAATTTTTACAAATTTTTCTTGGTTTTTTTTAATTAATCTAAGTGACGAGTCTTGCTTTCTAAAATTATTTTGAAATTATTAACTTAGTTTCGAAAATAATTTTCAAAGTCAACAACTATTTTTTTCGAAAACAGTATACTTTGACTCAAACTCCTAGAAACACTAACCTCAACCGTATCCACACATCTATCTCTCTCCTACTTATACTCAAGACTCGCCATATTTTTATCTCACTCAATTCAAAACTGCTCCGTAAGCTAAACCTTCTCACTTCTTGTTATCCTCTTTAACTACAAATCATAATGGATGGAAAAACTACCACCTCTGACACCACCTCGATCACCCAACTCCTTACAATCCCCACCAAGCTCTATTATCTCCAATTCCAAAATCCTAAAAATTTAGTGGTTCTCCCAATGACCACCCCAGTCCAAAGGGTTAAGAAGCTAGATGAATTGATGAATCAACTAGCTCTGGTGAGTCTAATCAACTCCAATTGTGTGATACATCAAAAATTGCAGGGGAAGAATCTGATGCAAAGGTAACACAGGCTCTCATCTCTTCTGAAAATCTTAAGATGACTGGGAGGTTATATGATATTAGGAGGAATATAATGTACTACAACATTGGTTAGTGGTCGTATGCTTGAGTTCTTGTGTCAACATATTTGAGACCGCTTGAGATAGTAGCCCCAATAAAAATTCCCAAGTTGATAACGGTGGGGGAGAGGATTGAAGCAGTAGCTAGTGAGGGGGGAAAAGACTGAGGTTGTTTGTGAGATTGAAAAAGAAAGGAAATATGTGAGCATGATAAAATCGAGGAAGTGTGTGAGGATGCATATGTTTTGTGCAAAGGATGTAGGTGAGGCAAGTAGTAAGGGGGAAAGACTAGATGATCTAGTGACTAGAAAAGAGGGAGTGGTGGCTAGACCATCTTGTAATGAAAAAATGGGTGACCCCACAGCTAAACATAGTTCACCTTCTGGGTTCAAGGAAGCAGTTGACATTGTGGATTTTGATGAGGGGGAGGACATATGGAACAGGTCGATGAACCTGTTGAGATAACGATTGAGACCACACCTGCTCGAGTTAGGCAGCGGAGTGAGGCTCCAACTGAAAATGCTACTTCGGAACAGGTTGTGCAACCTGTTGCACATACTTGTTTTGACAGGGGTGAGGATGAAAATACTCCACTAGCTCTGTTGATTCCGAAATGAGTGAGATCAAGACTGAGTAAGGTAAGTGGAAAGTTTGTTCCCATTCCTACATATGAACCCATCTTTGAGAAGGCAATTAGGCAATCCCCTCAGTTTTGCCAAGAACTCTTCATACGAGTAAAAGAAATTAAAGGAAGTTGAGGCAAAACTACAGGAGACTATGCAGACCAGTAAGCGCACAAAGATATCCATACCACAGGCTGCAGAAGCTGCTGTGGAGAAACCTGATGAGGAGTAGTACTCCAGATTGGATCTGTTACCAACTAGGTGCTAACGCTAGATGCTGCTTTATTTCTGGAAGCCCTTTAACTTAATTTACCTCATAAAAAGTTGTGTGCAAGTAAAGGAAGTAAAGAAAATAGAGAATCAATATCACATTTCATTTCTATAAAGGGAAATATTTTGTGTCCCAAAAAAGAAAGTATTCTACTCTAAAAAGTGACTGTCCATAGACGCAATTCACAAAGTTGGGTATGCACTTGGAACAAATATTCCTATGGTGTTTCATATGATAAAACCAACAAATTAAAAGAAAATATATTTAAGGGAAAAAAATAAACAAATAATAAGTAGATGAAATGTAATAAAGATGACATCGTAATCATAGTGGTGATGATTTTCATGCAGATGCATTCGCTTTGGCTCTTTTGGTTCGGCGTCTTGTATTTTTGTCAGAAGAGAGCAGCCTTTCTTGGTCTCCTTCTTCTTTCTTGGCTTTTCCAACATTGGTTGAATTGAAGTGTTAGTTCAGTTGAGCTTCAGGCAGTACCTTAGCTTTTGCCACCATTCAGTTGTAAAATATATATAGTGAATAAAATATAACAAGTATACTAGTAGAATAGTGTATAGTTTTGTCCTCTTTGAATTGGTCACTTATTTGTGCAAAACTTCAACAAGGCTTGAAGTATAGTAATGATGAAGATGATAGTTTTCATTTTCTCCTCCATCCTAGCCATGATGATCTGGGTTGTCGGGGTCAGGCCAGAAGTGTGAGTACTTCAACCAGTCAGCATCTTGAGAGTTTGTGATGGATGACTCCTGCAGCAACGAGCCCAAATTTATTAATATATACATTCAGAATTCAAATATATTTTGGCATGTCACAAAAGAAATCACACATCAAGAATCTTTTTTTCTCCGTCTTCTTTCCAAAATGCACATGCCCGCATAAAAGTAACATCTTCCTTTTCTTTACACTTTATTGATGTGTTTTCTTAGCCAGGGAGCAATTAATGTCAGGATTTTGGCCTAATTAAACCATTTCACCGTAAAGCATATTTGTAAAGGTTTTAGCTTCATCTCTCCCCCTCTTCTTTATTGTTCAAAATTAAAGTTGTTGGTTAATGCATGCCGGTTTCCTTTCTGCACATTCCAACCTTGAGGATTCACATTTGGAGCAAGTCCGAATATTGAAGATATAATTAAGTAAATAAATGTGCATTATATAATCATTTAAGCTTTCAAGTCACACAGTTATCAGATGAAGCATAGATTCTATTGCTCAAATTTTACCACCACCTAATATGAAAAAAAAATAGCTTAATCAAGAAAGTGGTTGGAGTATCTTTGTTCACTGAGTAAGATTATGAAATCATCATTTCATAGCATGCAAATGCATACATATTTTTGTACTTAGGTCTTATAGGAAGAAAACACAAAAGCATTCGATTTATATTTGGAAGCTACGACCTATAGCATCCTAAAGGTATTGCCTACATCATCAGAAAATTCGTGAGACAATGTATCATTTTGTTGTGAAAGGGTTTGTGTCACAATGTCATTTAACCAACTACTTCTAGTATTCGATTTTTCTTTCTTTATTTTCAAAGTGTGAATATAGCTCCATATGGTTAAGGATATTTGACCAGGACAACTGATTCAACTGGAATGAAACCACTAGGATTTGAATACAAGGAGAAAAAACCAAAGATAACAGGCACCATTATCAAAAATCATAAAGCTTGGTCCAATTAAATGCATGGTAAGATGAAAGCAACTTCAAGCGAATGGGCAAATGGAAAAGCGAAAGAGAAATAATGAAACATATATGTAAACTAAAAGTAACCCCTCCGTTCAATGTGTGTAGCATTGTTTGACTATGCACGAAGTTTAAAAGGTAAAGAAAGATATTTTGAACTTACGACCTAAAATAAGTCTTAGACATTTATATAACTATAAAGACATAATATATAAACAGACATTCAAACTTGGCATAAGCTGACAAGTAAGTATTTCAACTTTGAGAGTGCACATCTAGGCACCTCAACTTCGTCTCAACTGGCAACTAAAGACTCCAACCCGTCCCCACCGTGGCTCATGGACACTGACATTGACGTGACACATAAATTTTAAAAGTGTCTAGATGATCATTTTGTAAGTTGGAGTATTCAACTGATTCTGTGAAAACGAGTTGAGGTGTCTCTAGATGTGCACATTAAAAGTTAAAGTGTTTACTTGTCAGCTGAGACTAAGTTTGAGTGTTTGTTTATGAGTCAACTTTTTTTTATAAATATAAAGAAGATAAAATGAATTGAAATAAACTAAAAAATGAAAGTATTTCATAATTAAAACAAAGAGAGTAACAAAGATGAAATTATTGTAAAGAAGAAAATGGTGCAATATGAAAGAGGTAAGGGAAGGAGACAGACGTGAGGAGGTAAAGGGGATTGGAAGGGAATAAGGGAGAGCCAACTCTTTTCCTTTCTGCATATCATTTCTTTCTTCTTCTTTTTTCGAATAGAAAAAACGAAAGGAAGGAAAAGTAAAAGAAAACGGTTTGATCACTGTTACCTTTTGACTGCTGAATCCCATGCATGCAATTGAGTATTCTTTGTCCTTTTCGTATAATGATTTATATGGACACCTCTTACTTAAAAAGAGACTCCCTATTTAAATTTATATCAATTCGCAACGTATAGAATTTTAAGAAGAATTAAAAAATAAAATTTATGATCTTCAATTCATTATATATTTGTGTAGTCATAAATTACTATGTAATTAAGAATAAAATAATAAATTTAAAATTTAATTATTTTCAAATTCGGGAAAGCATAGTAAAAAAATATAGTTATACTAAATTAGAGAGTAAGAGAAAATTCGCAAACTCTAGAGTCATCACACTTTTTCTTATTTAAAGATTCATATCACTTGTGGTTTCAATTTTTGTAATTTTTCACAAGTGTGATCATGCTTGGCAATTAAAATTAATTCCAAAATTAATTTTAGAATAAGTTTATCTTATATTTGGTTGAAATAAAATTGCGGGATAATTTATTTCAGGATTAATTATTTTAAAAAGTTAGTGTTAGTTTTATCCTACTTTAAAAATGAGATAACAATTCTGGAATAACTAATCGTGAATAATTTGTTTCCCAACCGAACTAGCCCAAGAGCATAAAATTTGCAAAGAATAAAGAGATAAAGGAAAAGTCTCTACGCCTCTAGCTCCTTTTCTTTTGTTAAAATAGTAGTCAAATAAAGAAGTAAATTACTTTCTTATCCTACCCATATCCCTTTCTTTATTCTTTTTTATTATATTCTTTCTTGGTTGTGAACAAGGGGTATGACGATAATTTATATATATCTTGGATTGAAGGTCAAAAAGTGGGTAACTTACTCCTTTGATATCAGTTGAAGTGCAGCCCATTATTAATTGTTCCAATTCAGATGCAGACCTTCCTCCTAGTTTATGATGTTGTTGCTGCTGCTGCTGTTGCTGCCGAAAGATGATGCACTCAATTAGAACAAAACTCGAACACAATCATATTTGTGATCATGTATTGTCTGTAAGAAACAGGGATGTGTAAACGCCGATTATTTCTTATTTCCTATTTTTCACTTGACACATAAACTCATCATGTTTGCTAATGCAGCTCTACTTCCTCCATATTTTTTTCAAAGCTACTTATCACCTATTAACATGTCAGTCATTATCAGTAGGATTTAATTTATATATTTTTAATTTATATCATTAGTGAATTATATAGCAAATAATATCAAAAGGCAAGATTCAGGATCTGAACTTTATGGGATCGAATTTTGAATTATATCACATCAATGTAATGGATTCGAAATTAATGATTTTATTTATTTAGTGACTTTTAAAATAATTATATATATGATCTAAGCCAAAACTATTGGATTAAGATGAACCTAGTCTATTCACTAGATCCGCCCTTATGTTACGTGTCTTATTTCTAGATTACCAGTCTCACTTTTAATAAATAGTTACACATAATTATCTTTCAAATGAGCTAATAGCATAAAAGTTACTCTTTAGTTGGTCACCTTACTAAAAATAGTTATCTCATATTATTAGTTGACCACCTTACTAAATTGAGAGTTAATTAAAATTTTTTAATATTATCCTTGCAATTAATTCTTTTTGAAAGTGTGAACACTTATTTGTAAAGTTTCCAAAAAGTTTCTGATGGGATGAATTAGTAAAACTATCTTCTTATTTATGATTTCTTAAGATGCATTTAAAAGATAAAGTTGCCAACTAATATGAGACAGAGAGAGTACTCTTCGGTCTCAATTTATATGACATGGTAGGAATTTAGAGATTGAAATTCATAAACTTTGATCTTGAATTCGGAAGCTTTAAGATTTTTTGAAATAAAATTTATATATTTAAAAGTTACATAAGAAAAACACTATAAAACATACTAATAAATAATAACTTAAATATTTAAAAAACATAAAATATTTGGTAAAAAAAACTTGATTGACTCTTGAAATTATAACTGTGCCACGTAAATTGCAATCGAAAGAATATTTTTAGATTAGAATACTCTTTTCTTTTAGCTGTCCCTACTTCATTATAAAAGGAAAAAGTAAGAAGAAAGTGATTCTGTTTCTGAGTTACCTGAAAGTTGTCATTTGGAAGGATTATTGATCTTGGAACATGAAAGGCATCTTCGCCAAGAATAATGGAAGTGTTATGGAGAGGAGGCGGAGTTATAATGGCTGATATTGGGGTTGTTGGCCTGCTAATGTGGAATGCCGTGGTTGAAACCAGATGATGCTGCTGGTGGTGCTGGTGTTGGTGTTGGTGCTGGTGCAATTGCAGCTGAGCATCATGTGGGTTCTGCTGCTTGCCCATGTCAGGCTCGTCTGGTGCTGCTGCTGCCAGACCACCTTCCCTTGCAATTGAACCTTCACCTACTACAATGCCTGCCTGCAAAAAAATTCATTATCAAGCATTTTGTTATTTTACTATTATCAATTTTATATTAACTTTCTATCTTAATGGTAGATTGAAATGTTTTTTTTCTTCTTTTTGATAGCTCAACAACAAGAATAAAATATTGACAGTCAGGTCTAGTACTACAATTTTCATTGCTACAGGCAATGTGTATGTGGTAACTGAAAAACAGCGTTTATTTGCTTGTGCCTTGTTTCCTTCTCTAACATGATATTTGACGTTTCGTGGAGCTAAATAGTTGTTTAGTCTAAGGAAAAAATACTATTAATTGCTATCCTACATATCACGTGATGAAAATTGCCTGACAGCAGACATAAAGAAAAAATAAATCAATATACAAAAGATGAAAAATTTCGTAGATCGATCGCACAAGATTATCAACAGTTTCTTTTAAATTTATCCAAAGAGTAGACAGAAATATATAGTATCATTTTTAATGGTTGAGAAGCAAATGAGTGAAAGGTCATTTGGAGAATCAATTAATGTAGAAAAAGGAATGAATACCTCATGATCAAAGCTTTTCCTAAATGGGAGAAAGCTAAAATGTTCAGGTTTGAATTGTTGAATATCCATAGTAGTGTAAGTTGACATAGCAGCACAAACAGCAGCAGACAATTCATCCCTATGAGAAGAAGGGATATTATTGTTTATGTCCTTAGATGAAGAACAGCTCCCACTACCACTATCCCTTCTGCTATTAACATCACTGTGGGCTTCTCCACCACCTCCAGCACTGCTAGTAGTGTTACTCCAATTACATTGCCTTGGCTGAGTCTGATAGAATATCTTTGACACCACAAGTTCACCTTCTTTCTCTTCTTCATGTTGTCCCAAATGGTATTGATGCATTACCCAGTTTGTCTTCTCCGGTTTCCGGTTCTTGCCAAAGTTTGTGTAGAGAACTAGAATTTTCTTGCACCCTCTTTGCTTCCCATTCACCATTACTGGCCTAGTCTTGCCTGTCTTGTGCCAACGGGTTTCACCTCCTTGCAAGTCTTGACATTCTGTTTGGATTTTCCTTCTTTTTCTTGTCCCTGTTGTGTATGCTTTTGATGGTCTGTGGAAAAAATGCCTACTTAGCCCATCCCTTGTAACACCTAACAAGGCAAATAAAGTAGTTAGTAAAAGTCAAAGTTAGGTAGGACAAACTCAAGTTTTCTTCCAGGATTTGAACTTACTAATATACACTAACTATGTAAATACTTTTTTCACGTAACTAATTAATCCTAATTATTATGAGTGCAGTTATCTTTGAAGTAACTTGATAATGTAAAAATTCTTAGACACTGTCGGTGTACAAAAGTTATACACTCTTTCTTGAATGTGAGTTAGAAAAAACATGACAAGGAGAATAAACCAAACCCTAGAAGACATGCAGTATCCTTTCTCCTTTGCAAACAAGAAAGGTACATAGTAAAACCTAACTCCTTGAATTATGGTACAAGAAAATGCCAATATTTCTTGTACTATTTGAAGGTAGGGGAGAAAAGAGTTCAACACCTGGAAGTTTCTCAGGATGAGTGTAGCAAATCCCATCTTCTCCTTCAATAGTAGGAATGAACTCATCAATCAAAGGGTGGGATTTTGATTCTTTAGCCACTACTTTTGCTTCAAGGTGTTCTATCAATTCTTGATCTGTTGGGTCAAACTTCACTCCTGCTGGTAGACCTACCCAGTCCTGCCAAAAAAAAAAGGAAAGAATGAATCGTCTACTGTGTTAGCTAAATCATAGTATTAAAAAAACAAAATACTCTTCATAAACATAAAAGGAAAAAAAAAACAGAACTAAAACAAGAAGACACCCTTTTCGAAATAACAATATTAAGAAACATTTCTGTAATTTGAATTAAAAAGAAAAAGGAAACATTTCTGTAATATGAATAAAGAAAATATTCATGAAGCAGATAGAAGTACTAGCAAGCACGATTATTTATCTAGCATCTTTTTTTTTTCTTATGGAAATCTTTGCAATGAAGCAAAGAATATTAAGTATAAGTAGTATATATATATGAAATTAAAATCCATACCGGCTTTCCTTCGAGCTTGTGTCCACAACCAGGACACTGCTTAGATCCACACAATTGGTGCTCTTCAAGCTTTGCATCAATAAGATCAGAACTGCTGATGGATCCCAACTGATGACTACTCTTATTCATGGCGTTTTTCTTCCTCTTTTGTATTGGTCGATAAATGATTCTTTTTTATTTTTTGAAACTATTACCTCAGCTAAAACTCCTCCATGTGACCCTCTAAGGAAATCCTTACAACTTTGGTGTCAAGCAGAACCCATTGAAAACTTCATAGATATAAAGAATCCTGTGGACTATAAAACAAACAAAAACATTAGTATTTTTCAGAAACGAAAAAAAGAAAACTCCCTAGTATAATTAATAAATTCCAAGATCCGTCTCTTCAACAAGAAGAGAAAATCCTACAAAAGCTACTATAATCCAAACATGGATATATAGACATATATGTGTTTAGAAAAAAGAAATAGTAACAAGTTAAGAGCTGTACCCTAAAAACTTGAAAAAGGCAAGAGAAGAGAAGAGGTGAAAGAAAGAAGAGAGAAGAATAAGAGGGATGAGGAAGAAGATATATATAAAACCAACTTTAACCCCTGGACAACACCAGAATTCCCTCTTACTTTAACTGAAGCCAATTAAGAGATAAAGAAAAAGGTGCCACATAGATATATCCCTATGTCCTACCTTTAACTTCTCCTTTGCTAATTTAGGCACTGCATGAAGACGGTTTTTCTCTGTTTTTTTCTGTGTGTGTGTCTGTGTGAAAGAGAGAGAATGGAAGGAAAGAAAGAAAGAAAACCAACCTGAGTCGGTTTTTTCTCTGTCTGTCTCTCTCTTTGTTTGTAAAGCTCTAAAGCAACCTTCTTACACCTTTGTTTCGAGTCCCCTTGACTACTAAAGCAAAAGCTTCGGAACGGCCTTCCCAAAAGCACATCTACCCCTCATACCCCGCTTTCCGTTTCCTTAACTAAAAAAATTAAAAGGAATATATGTGTTGCTTATACAAATTAGCAATGTAAATATTTTTTACTCAATTTAATTGACTGAATGTTACTTACTTACAAATTTAATGATCAATATTACTGAATAGTATAAGTCACATGTTGTGCAAATTCTTTTAATAATATCAATACATAAAATTTAAACTCTATAAAATTATCTACCACGATTCAACAACAGTATGTGTTACAAGTAAATTTGACAGATATATATAGTACTACATGATTTGAATAAATAAAAATACATGTAAGATATGAAGAAACAATCCTTTTCGGGGTACTTTGCAAAGGAATATTTATTTATACTCCGTCTTTCTTTGGTAATTAGCTCACAAAGTACTACTAGTACATTTGATGTATTTATTCGATTCTCCTTTTGATAAGGAAAGTCTAGAAAGCGGAAACATATGTATATATTTTTTTAGTTTCTAAAAATATAAACAATTACAGGATACTTTATGAAACGAAACAAAAGATAATTTAGTAAAAGAAAATAAAAATGATAGGAATTCACATGGGTTTTGAGCTGGAGTAGTAATCATGATTCTCTTGGCATGTAATGTCGCTGAAAGACATACGAAGAGATAAAGAAAGGTGGGGTTTGGGGCGAGGGAGATGGCCGGGGGCCTGGGGGAGGGGGGTGTTTATTTACAAGATTGCTTGATATGCAAGGAAAAAAAGAAGTATACTTGATGGACCGCCACCACCCTTGTAATTAAATATTACGTATATATACCTTATATTATACATGTATTTATTTAGATTTACTCCTATTGGAAATTGACAGGCTTGAAACTGAAGCACTCAACTAAAAATACTTCATCTAAAAGCAGACTTTTAGGAACCAAATAATTGTGCATTGGATAATCTATCTAGACATATTTTCTAGTTTAATTCATAGCATACGGTCATTAATTAATTGATCTGGTCTGCTCACTTCTTCTTATTAGGTTCAAGACAATCTTATCATGTATGCTTTAAACTCGATCAAATAGGAAATGTATTTTGTAGAGTATAAGTTATATACACTAAGGGGTCGTTTGATAGAGTGTATAGGAATAGTGCAGAATATGGTGTATTAGTAATGCTTGGTATTAGTTATACTTGCCTTATTTATAATGAGATTTTTCTTATTGTTTGGTTTGGTGTATTAAAAATAACATGCATTCACTACAAAAAAGGCTAGATTTGTGGAGGTTTAATTGTGGGGGTTATTAGAACCTCCACAAGATTATATCAATGTGGGGGTCAATATGACCGCAGCAAGTTTCGGTAGATTTACGGGGGTTATGACCTCCGTTGTTCTTTAAAAAAAGTAGAGGCAAAAATGCCTGATTTTATCAAATTTAATCCTATTTACGCACTTTTTTTTTTGCCAAACATATGTATAATATTTTTAATTTGTTTTTAAATTCTTTTGTAATGTAATATGAAAAAAAATATTCTCTCTCCTCCAACTCAACAGACTTCTCATTCTCACTCCTTAGCTCACTCCTCTCTCTCTCAAATTTTTTCCCAATTTCATTGATTTTTCAAGTGCAGAAAATGGTAAGGTGCATAAACTTAGCTAATTTCTTTGTTAATTTTGCTGATTTTTTTTAATTTCTCCCCATTTTTTGTTGATTTTTCAAATGCAAAAAATTATTTCTTCTTCCTCATCCTTTGATTTCTTCAAGTTCGGTTCTAATTACTTTTGCATATGGATTTTAAATTCATTTTCTCTGCTTATTTGTGTGATTTTTTCAACTTTTGTTTCTCATGTTGGAGCATCAGTAGAATCAGTGAATTTTGATGAGTTTTTTTTTTCAATTTCTCCCCAATTTCGTTGATTTTTTCAAGCTTGGTTATAATGTGCAGAAAATTATTGCATCGCTGAATGACAAGATTTTGATTGCAGGAAATCACTGATTTAAGGTTTCTTCTTCCTCATCCTTTGATTTCTTCAAGCTTGGTTGTAATTAATTTTGCATGTGAGTTTTAAATTCATTATCTCTGCTTATTTGTGTGATTTCGTCAATTTTATTTCTCATGTAATTGGCTGAGAATTTGTGTGTATTTTTGAAATTGAGATGAGTGAAAAAGGAAATCATGAGAAGAATGGCATTTATAGCTGAAAATTTGTCTGTAAATATTTCTGAATTGAGGTATAAGCAGGTAATGAAAAATCTTAAAAAAATTTGCTGAAAGTGAAAATGTTCCTTAGAGTCTTATTGTTGTGCTATGTAGGGGTTTTATTGCTTTCATTCAAGTAGAGTAATCTACATTTCTTGTTTAGGTTAGTGTTGCATGCCAGAGTTATCAGGCACTTGTGTTGACGGGAGGTCACATGTACCTTTTGAAATTAGTCGAGGTGCGCACAAGCTGGCCTAGATACCACTGTTATCAAAAAATAAGTTAGTGTTGGAATATGGAGGTCGGTTGCGTGATGTTTGATGATTTTGATTTAATATTTGCATTGACATATTTGAGAGAAGAAACTGCCCTTTAAATAGATTTTCGCATATTCATTTGTAGTTTATTGTGTGCTTTCCGGCAATGAGATGATGTTTGCATTACTATTTTATTGGTTTTAGATTGTTCTTGGGTTCATCAGTTCATTGTCTGATATTTTCAATGTTCAATGTGTGAAATGAGCAAAATGATCTCCTGAATTTGAATTCATGAAACTAAAGAAAAGTATAAAAAGTATTTTGATATCAGTCTTGAAATACTGATTTAGGAAAATGCTAGGTGATTTTTTTTTATTTTTTTAAGCCTCAAAGAGTTATCCGGTACCAGCATCATTCCAAGAGTACTTTGCAAATTGAATTAAGGTTATTGTGTATCTTGTTTAAGTCATATGTTGGTGCTTAACTACCTATGCTTAATTTGTTATAAACTTCTGGAGCTGAAAAATAATGAAAAATTGACTAGAGGTTAAGTTACTTATGTCTTGTAGCAGTCTATTTTTCCTTAAAATTACTGTTTCTTTTGTGCTTGCCCTTATTTTCTTGTCTTGACCTGCCAGGGATGCTCCTCTGTTGAACTAGCTCCACATCTTTCCCAACCATTGAATCAAAGAAACTAACTAGTTATAAATTAAAAAATTTCAATGGATAAATCTTGGATTGAAATGCCTAGGACTACAACTAAATATTTTATTGGGTTGAATCTATTTCTAGATTTTGCATTTATCAATGGAGCTATAGAAAATAGAATAAAATGTCCGTGTCCTAAATGTGGGTTTGAGAAATGGCAGACCAGAAGGATAGTGTACGATCATTTGATGGACAAGCCATTCCCTCAAAATTATGTCACTTGAATTATGCATGGGGAAACAGGTGTGTTACAAAACCCAAAAATATAGAGGTTATCTCAGATACACCGCCTCCTATAAATCCTATAGAATTATTGATTAATGAAGCATTTCAGGGCCCAATGTATGAGGGTATTGATGTAGGTTCATCACATGTAGTTGGAGAAAAAGAATTATTAAATGATACACCTTCTTCTGATAACAAAGATTTTTTTGAGTTGCTTAGAGATGGAAGTGAAGAATTATATGAAGGGTCCAAGTACACGAAATTAGAGTTTTTGTTAAAGTTATATCACATAAAGTGTTCATCTGGGCTAAGTGATAAGGGAATGACTATGATGCTAGATCTACTGAGGGATGCATTTGGACCTGCAAGGATCCCTAATTCCTTTTATGAGGCAAAAAAACCCATCAAAAAGCTTTCTCTTGATTATATCAAGATAGATGCTTGTCCAAATAACTGTATGTTGTATTGGGAAGATGATGCTAATGAAGAAACATGTAAGCATTGTCACATTTCTATATGGAAGCCTAACAAGAAAAATAATAATATTCGCATGCCTGTTAAAAAAAAGAAAGAAAAAAAGGTGCCTGCAAAAAATTTGCGTTAGTTTCCCCTAAAACCAAGGTTGCAAAGATTATTCATGTGCTCTAAGATCGCAGAGCATATGAAATGGCATGCAAAGAATAGTAATAGAGATGGAATCATGAGGCAACCTAGAGATGGTGAGGCATGGAAGAGGTTCGATACTACATTTCCTGATTTTGATTTTGATCCCCGAAATATTCGTTTAGGACTAGCTAGTGATGGTTTCAATTCATTTGGGATGATGAGTACTACCTATAGCATTTGGCCAGTGGTTTTGGTTCCATATAACCTTCCACCTTGGATGTGTACGAAGCAATCAAATTTGATGCTATCAATGATCATTCCAGGTCCACGTACGGTGGAAAATAATATAGATGTATATCTTCAACCCCTTGTCAAGGAGTTGAATGAGTTGTAGTATGATGGTGTGAAAACTTTTGATTCGTCAAAGAATGAAATGTTTAGAATGCGGGAAGCTCTTATGTGGACAATCAGTGATTTTCTTGGACTTGATATTTTATCGGGTTGGAACACACATACCGGTTATGCATGTACCTCTTGTAATTTTGATACTGAACCTTGTCGACTTCGTCACAGTAAAAAATGGTGCTTTATTGGTCATCGTCAATTTTTAGCAAGGAATCATAAATTTAGATTCATGAGGCATAAAATTTTTGGAAATGTGGAGGAGAGGA
Organism: Jaltomata sinuosa; assembly: GCA_003996215.1. Taxonomy (NCBI): domain Eukaryota; kingdom Viridiplantae; phylum Streptophyta; class Magnoliopsida; order Solanales; family Solanaceae; genus Jaltomata; species Jaltomata sinuosa. The sequence continues at coordinate 31,474 of QJPP01000280.1, read as the reverse complement.
ACCCTCCAAGAAAGTTATCCAGGTTAGATATTTTACAACAAGTGAAGAAAATCGATGTTACATTTGAAAGACCAGCAGAGTTGATCCTAAGAAGAAAAAGAAATCGACAAAGAAATACCGGGGAAAATGTAATTCAACAATGGAGGGAAAAAAGCATATTTTTCAATCTTCCATATTGGAAATTCAATTTGTTACACCATAATTTAGATGTCATGCATATTGAGAAGAATGTGTTCGACAATGTTCTATACTCTTTGTTAAATAATAAATAAAAATCAAAGGATCATGCTAATGCTCGAAGAGATCTACAGGATATGGGTATAAGGAGCGGTCTTTGGCTAGATGAGAATGAGAATTGTTGGCTTGCTGCATTTGCCATTCCAGTTAATAAGAGACTTGCTTTTCTTAAAACTTTAAAGAATGTCTCTGTACCGGATGGTTATTCAAGTAATATTTCTCATGGTATTGATCTGGATAATAAGAGGATCTTTGGATTAAAGACTCACGATTGTCATATTATTATGCAGCAATTGTTGCCCATAGCAATTCGAAATATGCTTCCAAATCAGGTTGTTGCAGTCTTGGTAGAGCCTTCTTCCTTTTTCAGATAACTTTGTTCGAAAATCTTAAGCCTTTCAGACCTAGAAAATCTACAAGATCGAATTGTACTCACACTTTGCCACTTAGAGATGTTGTTCCCTACATCTTTTTTTATTGTAATGGTTCATTTAACTGTCCATTTAGTGGATGAAGTAATAAAGGGTGGTCCAGTACATTATCGATGGATGTGTTTTGTTGAAAGGTAAAATATTTCTCATTCAAGATTCTTTTCTTCAAAATAAATGCTTATTCTTATACCTTCTTGGTTTGGTTATAGATTATTAGGTCATTTCAAGTCCCTTGTAGGGAATAAAGCACAAGCAGAAGGATCCATAGCTGAAGGTTACATAGTTGAAGAAGCTCTAACTCTTTATTCTCGATATTTTGAGGATATGGAGTCTAGAGTTAATAGACCTAAACGTGTAAATGATGAACCAAATCATAACGCGGCTTCTGAAGTATCATCTATATTTTCTCCACAAGGTAAATCTGTCGGAGGCTCAAATTTTTCCTTGACTCAACTGGAGAAGACTCAAGCCCATCGATATGTGTTACTTAATTGTGCAGCAGTAAAGCCGTTTATTGAGTAAGAAATATAAATTGATTTTATTTCTGATAAGAATATTAGAGTAAAGTGATTAAAATTGATACATTCAACTTATATTTAGTGAATTTAGGAATCACATAATAAGGAGTTCAAAAGGTCGAAAACCTTCAATAACAGAAGTAGAGAAGAGGGTTAATAAGGAGTTTCCTGATTGGTTTCCAAAGCGAGTGAGTGAATGGTATTCAAATATTTATCTATGCTTAATTAAGTTTCTTGTCTCGATTTGAATATTTGATGAAACTATTTGTTTATTTAGGTTATGAATCCTGATATAGCAAATACAATCTCTACTGATCTGGGGTTCTTAGCACGGGCTCCAATGACAGATGCAAGAAGGTTCACTGCTTATAATATTAATGGATTCAAGTTTCGGACTTTGTCTAGAGAACAAGGATCAAAAACTCAAAACAGTGGAGTTTTTCTTACCTCTGACACCTCATGTGTTGCATCTAATGTTGATAAAAATGCGAGGCAAGTAGACTTACCATATTATGGGAATGTAGAAGATATTATTGAGCTTAATTACTATGGTCGATTCAGGGTTGTTCTCTTCAAATGTCAATGGGCTGACACTACTCGGGATAGAGGGTTCAAAAGAGATGCTTGGAATTTTAATTGTGTCAATTTTTCTAGATTGATTCACACCGGTGATCATGAGGATCATGATCCTTATATTGAAGCATCTCAAGCAAATATGGTCTATTATATTGATGATGAAACTGATGAAGGATGGAGTGTGGATGTACATTTAAAGCCAAGAGATGTGTTTTACATGGGAGAGATTGATGAAGGAGAAATGTACGAGAATGAGCCATACCAACAACAAAATTTTGAACAGTTTTTCGGTGTTGATTATGAAAATGTCTCAGTTGCAATAGAAGAGCATATGTTTGGATAGAAATTAGGTTCCTTAGTTCAATATCGAATCAGTAGTAGCTTTTCATTTAGTTCTTATTTGTAATTCAATTGCAATTTCCATTTATGAAATAGAAAATCGTCCCAAAAACTTATGTTCATTATTTTTTTTGCTTCAAATTTCATTTCATGGTGAGTATTTTAATTTTGGATATGGCTTTGTTAATCAACTAGCTATTGTGTGTCTTTTATCTAACTTTTATTGCTCTCAGATATGCCGAAGCCCAAGCGTTACGAGAACTTAGGGAACTCATTTTACTCGGCATCTACTTCACAAGGTGTAGCACAATTTTCATCAAGTACTGAATCAGAACCTTCAGGTTATGATGATACACTATTTCTTCATCAACAACTGAATTGTAATCTTCGTCAACAACAACTGACATCATTTCTCCAATCGACACATTCAGTTCAGGCTACACCACATCTAGTTCTATCAGTTCAGACCACAATGCAGTTAATTCCATCAATCCAATCTACGTCACAACAAAAACCAGCCAAAAAACATAGTGGACGCGAGTCTATGCAGCATTAGATGGTAGACGCAATAGGTAATTTCTTATTAACATATAAGTGTAACCAGACATTTGCAGCATCTGTGTAATTTGTGAATTCTGAGTTTTGGTTTTACTCTTTTCAGATTCACAGGGAGCTATCAAGAAACTCAAAGTGAAGAAAAGAGATGTATTCAATTTGTCGAATGGAGAACATATTGTGGTTGTTTTTGACGACTTAGATTCTCCAATTGGTGAAGGACAAGGCATTCTTGCAGGCTTTTGTGGAATTTTAGCAAAAGACTACTCCATATTTTCAATTCACTTTGAGAAATGGCCAGATTTACCTGCGGCATACTTCAACCGTTGCTTTGACCAATTTATAGAGGTATAGGTTATTTTGTGCTCTAAATTCAGTTTAAACCAGTTAACTTGGACAACTCTTTCCTTACCCTACTTAAATTTCTATTTTGCATATAATAGATAAGCTAATCATTTTTTTTATTTTTGAAGCGCGATTTTATTTTAGGACCATTGAGTCAAATGCAAGACGATATGTTTATAATTTGATGTGTAAGAAGTGGGGCGCAAGAAGGCTAAGGTTGTTTGATAAAGTTTATGATCCACTTAAGAGCAAAACAGAAATAATGGATAAAGTTCCCCTGGGAATTCCACGGGATCAATGGATTTCTTATATTGATTACCGCTTTAAAGCAAAAACAATGATATTTATTTAAATGCTTCAATTGGTATGTATAATTATATGGTTATTTGTTTGTATATCTCAATTTTTAAGTATCCTTTTGTAGGAAATGTGTAATAAAAATGCTGAAATTCGAAAGCAACAAACCATTTCACACATCGGTGGGTCCAAACCCAACTCCAGAAGAAGGGCTAAAATAGTGAAAGATCTTATTTCATTTTGGATTGCTTTAATTAAACTAACAAATATTCTTATTTAATCAAATTATGACGACTTTAATTTTTTTAATAGATGACTGAGACTGTCCAAAAGCCTGGACGAGGACAACTTTATCTTGCTACTCATAGAAATAAAGACAGATCATATGTTAATGAGGCAGCGAAAGAGATATGCGTAAGTTTCTATGTTATTATTCTTAGATTTATGTTTCTCCTTTTAAAATTTATTTAGGTGATTTTCCGATTTAAGTGTAGTATTTTCGATAATCTTGCTGTTTTAAAGCTAATCAGTCACCAAAATGACTGGGTTTTTTTTTTAATTGAAATGGTGCTCTATATTCTCATATTTTTGTGAGAGTACACAACAGCCCTTTTCCGCTTTCTCATATGAAGAGGATTCTCCAAAATCAACAGGAAATAGAAACTAAAAATTTCAACTACATTTGTTCCATCCATCTGAAAAAGAATAACAATTCTGCACTAGCAACTATGTTACTACACACTAGGCTTGTATAGCTTCTCAACCATCTTCCTGTATTCTTCTTGATTGCACCAAAGAGCAACAACTTGAGTGTTCAGAGGTGAGCTTATGTTTGGCTCTCCAAGCAAACTCTGAATTGAAATAAGTATAGTCCTCACATCATAAGCGGATGACCACTTATCCTAAGAATGTCTAAGCAAATGTTGCCATACACATCAACATTGGGATGAAAGCAACCAGTCTCAAATTTGACCTTTGGTGATTTAAAAGGGTAATCAGTAGGAAATGAAAGAAAGAGCTTGTATTCTGTTTGTTCAAACACTGTATCTTTGCTGCCAGTTAGTGTCCCTTTCCAGCAGAATATATTGTCTTCTTCTTCAGGAAATGCAGATATCCTAGAGTCACTCCCAGAGTCACCACTCATCATTAGAGCCATCAAAATCTGAGCTTTTAGTTTAAGTTTAGCATAAATTTTTATATTCGGAAAAAGGCTAAAAATACCCCTGGACTATCTGAAAAGGTTTAAAAATACCCCTTGTTCATCTATTTGGCTAAAAATACCCCTCAATCCACTTTTTTGGCCTATTTTTACCCTTAAAACTAACATCCCTTTTTTCTATTAATTTTTTTTTTATTATTTATTACGTGGCACCTCTCTATTGGACAAAATTAAAACCCTAGCCCACCAAACTTTTTCCTCCTGCCTCGACCCAATTCTAATGCCCCATGACCCAAACCCATTTAAAAAAATTCATTAGCACACAAAATTATACATCTCTCTTTCACACAAAATTATACATCTCTCTTTCACCTGAACATAATCCCATTTTTTTCTTCTTTAAAGCTTAAAATTCAGCAATTTCAAGGCTAAAAAATTGGCTAAAATGTCCTGATTTCTACTATAATAAGAGTATTCATTTCGGTCTTGTTGGTGGTAGAAATTTGTGGCACTTTCGGAGCAAATGCAAATTGAATTGCATCTAATTGGAGCTGATCTTGTATCGTTGCAGATGGCAGTTATGTTACTGCTGGTTTTGTTGATGGACTTATTCATATTTGGTCGATATCAATGCTAAAATGGTAAGCTAATTGAAAGAACACACATCCCTAATACGTTGTTGTCCATGGATTGATCTTGGTAAACCTTTGGCTACCTCAGATAAGAGTGGAATCATATGTATTTAGTAGTGATTAATCAAAACAGTGATATCACATGTATTTGGTCTCTCTTCGAGCTCTCGGGATTATTATATCAGTATTGTGTTGCAGATTTTAGCAGAATCTCTCTAAACGTATATCAGCTTTGAAGTATGTTTGAGCCAGAATTTTAGCCTTCAAAATACCTGAATTTTAAGGTTTGAATAAGAAGAAAAAAGTGGGATCAAGTTCAGGTGAAAGAGAGATGTATAATTTTGTGTGCTAATGAATTTTTTCAAATGGGTTTGGGTCATGGGGCATTGGAATTGGGTTGGGGCAGGAGGGAAAGTTTGGTGGGTTGGGATTTTAATTTTGTCCAATAGAGAGTTGCCACGTAATAAATAATGTAATAATAAAAATTAATAGAAAAAAGGGATGTTAGTTTTAAGGGTAAAAATAGGCCAAAAAGGTGGATTGAGGGGTATTTAGCCAAATAGATGAACAAGGGGTATTTTAAAACCTTTTCAGATAGTCCAGAGGTATTTTTAGCCCTTTTTCGTTTTATATTTTTAAACTTAGGAATCATGGTCTTCTTATTTGGCTTATGCTAATATATATATATATATAGTGTGTGTGTATATATATAAAGATCTTTATATCGGGGCTGGCCTCTGGTGTACTTAATACTTCATCCTGTGGTTTTAAACTTGTCAACGGCTAATTGAGTTATCATATCTGATTTTTGGTGTGTGTTGTGTTCAGGAAAAAATTGAGCTAGCCATGACTCAAAGCATCACAGACGAGTCTGAAATTTTGCCAAATGATGTTGTTGGTAAGGTGCTAGGAAAGGAACATTCTGGACGGGTAAGGTGCTTGGGATTAGGAGCTGTCCCAAGCAGAGCTTTTAAGCAAAAAAGACCCCGTTATAATGATTTGAATGATTCAAGTTACAACAATGGTTCATATTCTTCTCATTCCCAATGCCAAGAGAAGTACAACCAGATTTTGAAAGCTCACAATCAAAGCCAAGACAACTACAATGCTATGATGAATGCTCACATTCAAATGATGAATGCTTTCAAGGTGTATATGATAATGAAAGAAGGGATGATACCTAAACAATTTGCTAGGATCTTCGTTTCCGTAACTCCTTCAACTGTAAAGAAACTTTCATAAATTATTTCTGCTAACTTAGTTAAATATTCTCATTTATTTTGATTTTTTGAGTTTCTAAATAGATCCCGTATTGTTAAACAATCTTGTTCGGACTTGAGAGTGTTGTAGAATTTCCTGTAAGTTGAAGAAGGCTATTACAGTTAATCGTTCTTTTATGATTGCCTTCTTAGGAAACCTGAGCCTATTACTAACCTTTACTCATTTTTGAAAGATAAAGCAGCTTGAAACTATCAATCTCTTGCATAGACACAGAACATAGACCACATTTTCAGTAGTCTTTCTACATGGCTTGTATAGGCTCAAAAATCAAATGGCTAGTAAGGTTCAAGGAATCTGGTCATAAGACACTTTGATTTTATTTTTCCACTAGAACAAGTTTTACTGCCCACTTAATCAGAGGGATTATGCAAACAATACTGATATAAGACTTAACTGTGTTACTGACACCAACGGCTGCTTTCTCTACCTCTTTGTAAGTACTTATTGCATAATGTCTAATGTGTAATAAAATTCTGAGATAATGTGAATTTCTTACATGGAATGGTGCTTATCCATTTCTATGTAGTCTATTTCACTAGGGGTGTCTTGAAGAATTCTTGAAACATTTAGTGCATGAAGCCATGATTGTTTTTTATGTTCACATCGCCTAATGCTCACTGTAGTTGGATGGGAAATTCCCTGTCAAGTGGGGAGTCAGGTGGACATTTGCATCTTATTGAGGTCAATGAGTTTTGAAGTTCTTGAATTGGAAACTGATTATTCCAAGTGGATTGTAAAGTATCGTGTTGATCTTAGTTCTTTGCATATTACTTATCCTTTGATGTTGAGTGAAGAACTTGATTTACTAGATGTGAACTTGCAATGTTATATGTGTTTTGGTGGATGACTAGGAAAAGACAATATATTCTATAGATTCTATTGTTAAGATATATAAGTCTAGAAAACTTGATAGTACTTGAGAGTATCACAACAATGAGGTTAAGGTATTTGCTCTATTGTTTTAAATTCTTTTGACTAATTTTATTTTAAATTCTTTTTGTAGCCAAGTGATGCAGCTAGCGGACCTGTTTCACCCATGAAAGTAAGAAGATCAGCCAAATGATGAAGTTTTGTGCAATTATATTAAACAATTAAGTATGGTAGTTGATTGAATGAATGTGGAAGATCCTTTATGATTAATGGTTGGAGTTGATACGCCCAAATTGCGACTCCAAATTAAGAAGCCTAAGTGGTCGTCGTCAAATATAGAACCCAACAGAGGTTGGGGTCGATCCCACAGGGAATAAGGTGCAAATTAAGTCGTTAGTGAATTAGATGACTAATAATCAATAGTTTCCGGTGAATTAGGGGGGGGGGGTTTCTGTGATCAATATTTGAACAATGCAAGTAACTAATTGCGAGTTTCAACGAGTATTAATCAATATGAGAATGAACTAGAGAAGTGTTCACCATGGCGTCGTACAATTTCGACTCAAAGCTTAACCGGGTTCTTTCTATATGCATATCACGATGTGATTGAATTAATGGTATCATCTAAACGTTTCTCAACCAAATAGACGAATTTCCTTTTCAATTCTCTCGAACTTGAAAAGGTGAACTTTCTTATTTCAATCCTAAACATCGAGTAGATTAATCTAGTTACAGAATTAATCATAAGACGAGAGTTGGTGGTCTCGAATCCTCGTAGTTAATCAAATTTCCCGATTTTAATCTCTTTGTTCAAGCAAATTAAACCTAGGCATGTCCTAATGTTTGCAACCACTAGAAAACGTTAGTAACAAATGATTAACCACGTGACAACATAAAAATTGAACCCAATGCTACCCGGAATCTACATTGTGACTCTTGCCATGGATCCCACAACCCTAGTTGTAGGGAGTTTAGTCACTCATGCTAGCAAAGCGAAGTAAAGAAATACTAGTATTCATATGAGAAGAAGGAATTCTTACAATAGAAAATTAATACTTTACTTTGAACTTCGTAGAATCCCAGCTATGGGGGGCACCGGTACCGGTACCGGTATTAACCGAAACTGGACTGGCATCGGAGCATCCTTCCGCCGGTTGGTCGGGAACCGGGACGGTACCGGTACCGGTACAACCGGGAATTTTTCCCTTTTCGTCCCGGACCGGTACCTACCGGGATCGGACCGGTATACCGGGTCCCGGTCCTTTTTTTAAAAAAATTTTTAATTAAATTAAAATTTGGTTATTTATAATTGAAAAAGTTTCAAAATATATAAGTTATTTTATATTTCATTTAAAAGTATAACTTAATAAATTAGACTTTTTTTAGAGTTTAAATTTTAAACTCTAAAAGTTTAAAACTTTAAATTTCAAATTTTAAACTCTTAAAAACTTTTTAAACTCTTAAGTCTTAAGTCTTAAGTCTTAAAAGTTTAAATTTAAATTTTTAAACTATAACTAACTTAATAACTTACTTACTTAAGTTTGAAACTTTTTAAACTATCATTTGTTAAACAACTTTTTAAAATTTCAAATTGTAACTTAAGTTTGAAACATTTAAAAATTGAAATATATAAAAAAGACTTGTATTAAATTGAAGACAATAATTAAAAAAATTTAAGGCGAATAGCCTATAATTTTATTCTTAAAAATTAAATAATACAATTTGTATTACAAATATTAGAAGAGAACCTAATCTACGCAGCCACCTTCTAGGAAGGGTTCTGTTTGAATTAGGCCTCGAACTATCATACTAATATTTGAATCCTTGAAAATAGTCTTGACGTAGAGTTTCTAACAATTCCCTGGTAACATTTTCTGGAAGTGGTTGTTGTGCTTGATCCTCCAATGCATCCATGCCGTCTTCACTAGAATTTACCAAAATATTATCTATTTCATATTCAAATTGGACAGGTAAATTAGGACGCCCATAATTCCTTCGCTCGGCATTGATCCAATCTCTAAACAATACTGATATCTCCAAGCTGTCTGATGCTAATGAATACCTATGCTCCCCAATTTGATATCTTGCTGCACTAAAAGCGCCCTCTGAAGCTACTGAAGATGCTTGAATAGCTAGCAAATCTCGAACCACCGGTTGAAGTTTTGGAAATGACTTGCCGCGAGTCTTCCACCATTCCAAAAGTTGAGGTTTGCCTTGTGCATCCTTAATGCTTTCCATTCCCTTATTAAGATATTCATCAAAATCATTCCTTTCATTAGAAGTAAGACCAAGATAATTTTCCATCATATCATCAATATCATCTTCATTTGAATATCTACGCCTAGAACTTGAAGGTTCTACATTATGTACTTCATCATTTATTCTACTAGAATTATACAAGTCATACAATTTTCTAGCTTCAATTCTTATGCTATCTTTAACATCGGACAAACTAGGTATTTTGTCCTCTTCGGCAACTTCGTCACCTTGGATACTTTGCTGATATATAATCTCTAAAATATCTAAATTTGAATATATTCTTTCAACCATTCGTGATGCACCTATTTCTTTGTAAGTTGGGTTTAATAAACAAGCAGTTAAATAAATTTGAGGAATAGGAATAAAATATTTTCTAAATTTTTTAATCATTGCATTAATAGAATCTTTAAACCGTGGAATATTTTTGTATTGAAAAAATTTATCAGAAATAGCACATATATTTGGTAAAACTGAACAAATAGTTGGATAATAAAGTCCAGATATTTGTTTTGTAGCTAAATAAAAAACTTTTAAAAATTCTTTAAGTTCATATACTTCTTTCCAATCAGTGTCAGTAATTCTATAATCAATATCTGAATTGTGAGCATTCCAAACCATTTGTAAAGGCTTTCTATATTCATAAGCAACTTTAAGCATTTCATATAAAGAATTCCATCTAGTAGACACTGTTTTTGGAATTTTTCTAGGGGGAGTTCTAATTCACGACACCGATTTTCAAACTCTACACGTCTAGACTTTACTTGACATTTAAAAATAAAATGGCATGCAGCTTCACATTTTATACAACCATTATTATACATTGCTACACCATCTCTAACAATTAAATTATATATGTGTGCATCACACCTAATATGAAAACCGTCAATATAAATAGGGCAAATTGTCGGTTTTAGTTTATCAACAATATTTGTATTATTAGAAGCATTATCAAGGGTGACACTAATTACTTTATTACAAATTCCATAAAATTGTAAAACATCTATAATAGTTTGAGCTATGTAACTACCGGTTTTCAGCATTTAACAACATTTATAACCTAAAATTATTTTTTGCATGTTCCAATTTTCATCAATCCAATGACCAGTAATAGTGAAATAATCGTTACCATTAGGACTACGACCCAAATCAGAAGTGATAGCCATTCTACAAGTATTATAGTTAAATAAACAACGAAGATATTGTACATGTTGTCCTTGATAATCAAAAATAGCTTTTTTAATAGTATTTCTTGAAAAACCTGTGAAAGAAGGATTATACACTATTTGAATATAATGAACAAAACCGGAATTTTCAGCAAAACTAAAAGGCAAGCCACAAAGAACAATCATTTTAGCTAATTCTTCAAGATCTCTTTCTCTACTATAACTGCGATGTGTACTAGGGCCAGAAACATTAGAAGGGTTTAACTGTGTTTGGATCATGTTAGAGGCCCCTACTCCTACAGATGCATCGGGAAGGAGAGTACCATATTTTTTGCATCGGCTATAGCCTGAGCTTGCAAAAATTCATTTTTACAACATCCCATTAAATGATTTCTTAAATGTCCCGTCCCACCCGACTTTCCCGTAGTTTTATGATTCAAAATATATTTACATACTTTACAAATAGTTTGAGTTTTATCCTCACTTTGAATCATAAATTGCCACACAACAGATTTTTTAGAACGTTCAGCCTTTGGCTTAGCCCTAGTAGGATGTACAGGGGGAGGGGGAGTGGGAGCGGGAGCAGGAGTGGGACTAATAGCCGTAGGCGGCTCTGTTTCATCATCATCATAAGTATCATTACCATCATATTCATTATCATATTCTACTTCTTCATCTAGTTCTTCATTAAAATTATCAAACCTTGTCTGTAAAAATTCATGATCTAATTGAGTATTTCTATCAATATTAAAAGGAGTTTCATCAACATGTGTAAAATCATCCGTATTTATTCTTAATTCAGGTTGTTGTCTAGTTTTAGATTTGGATTTAGAAGAACTACCGACTTTAGTTTTTTCGGTTACTGCATTAGTCAACCTACCAAAAAGTGTTTTTTTACCTTGGCCAACATTTTTATCACCGGATTCCATATTAAAATATTAATAGTAAGCAAATAAATAAATACAAAAATTAAATGCAAAAAAATAAATAAGTAAAGAGATGAAAGTTGGAATGAATGTACCAAACGCCTGCGTAAAAACAGACGTGTATAACCAAAAGCCGAAATTGATAGATGAAACTTGAAGCTTGAAAATTGCTCCAAAATAATTCAACAAATAAAATTAACAATTTAATAGAGACTATTAGAGAATAGAGAGTAGAAGAGATTGAGAGTTGATAGAGTAGATGAAGAAGAAGAAATTTTGTGTAATAAATAATGAAGGGGTGGGGGGGTTTTATAGTTACAATTTAGGACTAAAATGTATTTTTAAAAACTTTGGGGTATTAAAAAAAGTTTAGGGGTAGGGGGGTGTTTTGGGGGGCTGTTTGGCTGATATAGCCATTGGGTGGGGCCCACTGGCCGTTGCCAACGGCTATTTTTAAAAAAAAAAAAATTAAAATTTTCCGCCGGATCGAATCGGATCGGACCGGACAGGTACCGGGACGGACCGGACCGGGACGCTCCGGTAACCTTTACCCCTTCCGTCCCGTTACCCCTACCGGCCCACCCCTCTTCCGGACGGAACCGGAGTCCACCGGACCGGTAATGGACCGAGACGGTCCGAAACCGGTACCGGCACCTCCCGATTCCGTTGCCTCCCTTAATCCCAGCACCAATGGTGAAAATCCCAAGAACAATGGAAGAAGAGGAAGAAAATGAGTTTGTGTCATGTTTTCTCCTCCCAAAACTCGTTCAAAACGTCTAACAAATATTAGTTAATGAATAATTAAAATAACCCTAACACTGGGTATTTATAGTAGTCCAGAAAATAAAGTCCAAAAATAGAATTTTCGGAGTCCCGCTTCGCGTTGACGGGTCGCTTGATGGACCGTCACCCATGCGACTGGCCGTCACTCCAAGCCGTCGCCACTATCCAGTGCATGCCCTCCTTTAGTTCAAACTTGACGGTTTGGCTGACGGGCAGTCACGGGTGTGACGGGCCGTCACTCCAAGCTGTCGCCACTATCCAGTGCATGCTCCCTGTGAGCTCCAACTTGACGCTTGGCTGATGGTCAGTCATGGGTGTGACGGGCCGTCATGCCAACCGTCGCCACTATCCAGTGCCTCCTTTAGCTGCTGCCAGGTTTGGTGGGTCCCTTGACGGTCAGTCACCTGTCTGACGGGCCGTCAGGCCCTCCGTCAAGCCTAACCCGTGTAACTTAGCTTGAGTATTTTTCATTTCTTTTTTTTATCCTTGTCTCCATTTCCTGCTGATACAACATAAAAATATCAAAAACCACAAAAGTTGCTTGAAAACTTGCGAGTATTCTTAGTTAAAGGCGTCAAATGTGCCGTAGAATCCCGGCACATCAACACCCTCAACCTAAATCGTTCGCTTGTCCTCAAGCAACATGACAACAAAAACAAAATGACGACTCAACTAGGAATACAAACACATATATTTAGCAAATCATGGCCACTCAACAGTCTATTAAATTTAAATCAAGCCCCCCCCCCGGTAGTACACAAATGTGTGAAACGCTAACTTGTGAGGATCCAAACATGTCATTCCGATATGATAGAATATTCTACATACACACACAAGAGCTATCCCAATCAGTCAATAGATGATACAGAATTCTCGGTGCCCTCACCACAAAGAAGTCCCACACACAAGATTTGGGACTAGGTAAGGCGCTCACACTCACAAACGATTTCAAACACTGCACATGCAATGCCATAAGCTTGCCCTTTCTATTCTATTTCAGTTTTTCAGAAAGCCGCTAAGGATCACTACAGGACTTGTTTTGGCTTGTAATGAGGCTTCGGGTGCAGGTAGGATACGTTTGGGGAATAGTGACTAAACCCTCCTTGGAATCACCGACCTACTATTTCCACTTAACTTTACTTCGTCCATCCTTATTCAACTCCAAATTCCCTTCTTTCTAGCTACAGGTGCGGCCTCTTTCTTTTGACAAATTTTTATTTTTTTATTTTTTTCTTTTTCGTTTCTTTTTCTTTCTTTTCTTAGGCATACACCCAAAATTTTCATTCTATCCACAACCAATCTCATCCATCCTATTTTTCTTATCATTTACCTCTATAGTAGCCACCCTCAACTTAGGCTGATTGCCTGAGTTGAGGTGCACGATGTCCAAGGAAGGACCAGGGCCAAAATACGGATTCAAAGTTAAAAAGAAACGGTGACAGGTTATTGAAAGAATAGGGTCAGTTATGGCTCAAACAGGGATCAAAGGGATTATTTTCATTTGGACGGTCTTATAGGCTAAGTGGGCTGCACACAAAAAGGGCTTGTGATCCTTTCCTAAGCAACCAACTTCAAGCTTAAAAAAATAGACCGGGCAAGTTCTAGATGCATGCACAGAGTAAGAGCTTATAACAATAAGAATAAGCTCACACACACTTGGCACCGAGAAACCATACCACTAGCAACTATCAAAACATCAGCTCGGCTTAAGCATAATTATTACAATCACAATCACACAATGACATTTAAGGATCCAGAACAGTCAATCGTTTCAAACACAAGTACAAAATCAACTTTTTCAGAGGGGGCTCCTTTTAGTTCAACTTTCAAAAAGCCATGCTTGCTACAGACATCACAACACAACCAAAATCTAAACGACAACCTAAACATGCCGGTTCTACTAGATAGCACACCGAAGGAAAAGAAACACGACAACAAAAACCTTCGGTGGTAGTACTCCTACCCCTAACAAAAGAATTTAGCATTGTCCTCAATGCTCAAGGAAACAGATATTCAGAACCAAGGCATAGGGGTACCTGGGAAACCTAGGTTTCCGTATGCGGCTCATCAACATCTGGAGTCTCTCCAGACTCCGGTACTGCACTGGATGATGCCCCACCTGCTTGGGCACGCACTCTTTCCTGTCGCAGCTGCTCATCTACTACCGACCGCTGCTTCGCAACCTCTAACTCGTCCTCCTCAGCTGATATCTTTTTGTGCTTCCTCTTCTTTGACTTCTTTACCCCACTTTCACCTGCTTGGGGTTCATTAATTTTCAGTGGCCGACCCATCAAATCCACTATCATGGTTTCTTCTTCCAAGTCCACGAACTCTGAAGTCTCATCATAAAGTGCTTTTTCTTGCTTGAGGATGGTGATATCATTTTTCACCTTCTTCAGTTCCACCTCAAATCTTGCCAGGTCAAGGATGCTCATTTCGTTTAGCCTTGCCTCCATCCGTATTTCCATCGCATCGACCCTTGCACACAGCACCTCAAATAGCTTCAGAGCCTTCCGTATTACTTCATCAATGGTGGGTTTGAACAAGTCCGTCCAAGAGGAAATTTGTTTATCCAACTGTTTCTGCTTCTGCACCATTTTAGCAAAATTTCGGGGATTCATGTGATATTCCGGTGGTAGAGGAGGCCTTGCCGCAGTGCCAGAGCTTTCGGCAGTAGCTCTCGTTGTTTGTGAAGTCTTTGGGTCAAACACCGCAAGTGGCATCTCTGTGCCTGATGGAGTGTCGGTTGCCTCGGAGGTGGTTGTGGTTGGTTCCTCGAAGATCTGAGGTTTATGAATCCTCATGTCAAACTTAGTGTCATCCTTTGATTTGTCAATATTTTGCTTGGATGACGCTGTCACTTGCTCATC
The DNA here is from genome assembly GCA_003996215.1 of Jaltomata sinuosa. Lineage (NCBI taxonomy): Eukaryota > Viridiplantae > Streptophyta > Magnoliopsida > Solanales > Solanaceae > Jaltomata > Jaltomata sinuosa. Next base: position 16,233 of record QJPP01000280.1, on the reverse strand, counting down.
AATACCATCCAATATCGGCACCTCTGCACTCCTGCATAACTCAGTAACCAGACACGGGAACGGCAAAGAAGAAGTAGTTTTTATGGCCCTGGTCCGCATCTCGTCTGCAATTATCATTCCGAAGTTGATGACGTAACCGGCTATCAAACTCGCTACAAGTATGGATCTTCCCTCATCCAAATTAGCGTCTCCACCTGTTGGAAATAGCTTGTACCGCACAACAGCCCACCAAAACTTTGCTACGAAGCTTAGTGATTGCTTCGATATCCGTCCCCTCTGAGTTAGCCAAAGTGGTGAGCCATCAGTCAATGTCCGTGCTAACCATGGTCTCTGCGAGTATATGTTGGCAATTTTGTCATGAAACTCCGGCATATCAGGAGGAGGAATGTATTCAGGACCGAAGAGGACTCTGTTAATAGTCTCTTGGGAGATGTCTACTTGTTTACCCCGAATCGGTACCAGGTCCTGCCTTGGTGCTGATTTAACCCCTTTTCCTTTCTCGCATTTGCTCTCCAACAGTGCCAAATAGTTGGCATAAAATTCCCGGACCAGTTCCGGATAATAGAATCCCGGAGGTGTGCTCATCCACTCAAGCTGGTACCTCTGAAACTGTGTCTGAGGAACTGGGTATTCTGGTAGATCCGTGGTAATGATTTGCACTTCTTCAGCTATCGGTCTTTTGTGGCTTCTCGACATTGTTTTGGTAAGACCGTCAAGATAGTGCTTTCGAGCACCCCCAAATGCCCACCGGATTGATTCTCTATCCATGGGTACCTTCCCTGCATTTTTGGTGGTTTCAGTACCACTTACATCCTCTGGATTGGGGATGGAGCTACCACTTTCTTCAGATCCACTATCACTCCCCGACCTACTGCTAGATGACCCACTCTCCTCTTCAGACTGGGAGACTTGGGTGTTTCTTCGTTTGGATAGCCTAGTCTGGTAAGTCGGGGCTGCAACTGCTTCTTCTTCGCTACTCGATTCATCTATAAGGGTCCGAGTGGTAGCGGTCCTTTCTTTCTTCTTTTGTGCTTGACCGCGAGGTTGTTGTTGTTTGGGGGCCATGTACCTGCACGTGAACAAGTTCAAACACATGAGAACAGGAAAACACTCAACTATCGCCACTGTCTAGGAGTGACGGTTTGGGTGACGGTCAGTCACATTGGTGACAGACTGCCACACCGGCCGTCACTCCAAGATAGTGAACTGTTTATTCTTGACAGGTTGGATGATGGGCAGTCACGTGTGTGATGAGCCATCATGCCAACCGTCACTTTAAGACAGCGTGTTTTTACTTTCTTTGAGGCATTTCCTCGAACACCTTGTGCTCTATTCGGGGTTTTCCCATTTTTTGTGGGATTTGGTTTTACAAAGTCACCACCCATCATGTATTTAATCTCATGGGTTACTCAAGACTTCACCCATGTTAAGTTTTACGATTTCAAACAACAACACCATTCACACCCAACAACATTTACATTATCACCCTTTCACACATATACAAACCCAAAAATTTCCGCCGGTATTTCTTCATAATGCTACTAATTTCGATGAGGAAGAGTTTAGAATCATACCTTGATTTTGTTAGTGAGAAGAGAACTTCTATTCCTTTATGATATACAAGAACCGATGGACAACCCTATTCTTCGACGGGGAATTGTTGGTTCTTGCATTTTGGAAGAATGGTGAAAGACGATGGGGATGTGGGATTTGCTTGGGGAAGAGAGGATTTTTGTTTTAATGGAGGTTTGGAGCTTGAGAGTAGAATATAAGTGGGAAGATGATGAAGATGATTTCAATATATTCAGGCGTGTTTAGGTGAGGAGCGGGTTGGGTTGATTTTGGGTCGGGGCACACACACACAAAAATTAAAACTTACCTGATGTGGTGCCCGAAGTGACGATCCATCAAAGACTTGGCGGTCTGTCACTTTGTGCGTCCCACATAGACAGTGAGCCCTTGTGAGTGCCTTGATGACGGCCTGAGATGACAGTCCACCAAGTCTGTGATGGTCCGTCACTCTTACCGTCACTACCAAATAGTGGGGATAAATATTTGTCAACATGTGACGGTTCGTGTGACGGTCCGTCATACAGTTGATGGCCTACCAACAGAAACTGTCACTCGTAGACAGAACATGCTGTTACTTCCACCTTTTTGTACCTGCACACTCAACGCACAAATTAACCAATTCTAACAAATCAAATTTTTCTAAGACCATAATACAACAAAAATTCATGGGTTGCCTCCCATACAACGCCTGATTTAACATCGCGGCACGACGCGGGTGTCTTGATTACTCAGACTTCATCAAGATACACCAGAGACAGAACATGTACCTCCTCCGGGAGGCCCAGATATTGCTTTACCCTCTGCCCATTGGCTTTGAACAACTCACCATCTTTATTTTCGAGTTCGACCACACCGGATGGAAACACTTGGTGTACTTTGAATGGTCCGGACCATTTGGATTTGAGTTTCCCGGGAAATAATTTGAACCTGGAGTTGAACAACAATACCAAGTCACCAACCTTGAACTCCCTTTTCTCAATTGTTTTGTCATGGTATAGCTTCATTCGTTCCTTGTAGAGAGCGGATCTCCCATATGCTCGCAATCGGAACTCGTCCATCTCATTCAATTGTTCCAACCTTAGTTCCGATTCCTCTCTCCAACTGAGATTTAACTTTTTGAGCGCCCAAAGGGCTTTGTGCTCAAGTTCCACGGGCAAGTGACAAGCTTTACCAAAAACAAATTGGTAAGGAGACATACCTATTGGCATCTTAAAAGCTGTTCGGTACGCCCAGAGTGCATCATCTAGCTTTCTCGCCCAATCTCGCTGGTTCACATTCACAGACTTTGCCAATATCTCTTTAATTTCACGGTTCGACACTTCGACTTGCCCACTGGTTTGGGGGTGATAAGGTGTGGCTACCTTGTGTTGCTTCACCCTATATTTTGCTAGAGTAGCCCGGAACACCTTATTGCAAAAATGTGAACCTCCATCACTTATGATTGTGCGAGGGGTGCCAAACTGATGTGTCGCCATTCTACGGCACTTTCGACGCCTCTAAACTAAGAACAATCGTAAGTTTTCAAGCAACCGTCATCGTTTTTGATGTTTTATGGTATGTTTTCAGGAAAGAGAGACAAACATAGAAACGGAAGGAAATACGAGCAAAACGACATTCTGGATAAGAGTGACGGCCTGAGTGATGGCCAGTCACCAAGGTGACGGTCCGTCACAGAGACCGTCAAGTTGAGGCAGCACCACTGCCTAGTAGTGACGGCCACCGTGACGGTCCGTCACCAAGGTGACGGTCCGTCAGCCTGACCGTCAAGTTGAGGCAGTGCGCGATGCGGATTCCGAATGTTTTTTGGACTTGGTTTCCTGGACTCCTATAAATACCCTATGTTAGGTTTATTTTATTTGTGGTTCACCCAATAGTTTTAGGAGATTTTTAGTCTACTTTTGAGCGAGAATTTGAGAGCAAGAAACACGTTTTCTTCTTCTTGAAATCGTGTTCTTGAATTGTTCTTGGGATCTTGGTTTCTTGTTCTTGGAAAATTGAAGCTTGTTTTCATTATATTGTAAGAATCTCTTTTTTCTTTATTATGAATATGAATCTCTTTTCTTTCCATCAAAGCATGATTAACTAACTTCCCACAACTAGGGTTGTGGGAGCCATGGCTAAAGTAGCGATATAGATTCCGGGTAGCGTCTGGTTCAATATTTGTGATTGTCACGTTGTTAATCATTCATTCTTCACATTTTCTAGTGGTTGCAAACATTAGAACATGCCTACGTTTAATTTGCTTGAGTAAAGAAATTAAAACCGGGAAATTTGGTTAATAACGAGGATTCGAGACTACCAACTCTCGTCTTATGATTAATGTTGTAACTAGATTAATCTACTTGATGTTTAGGATTGAAATCTAAAAGCTCACCTTTTCAAGTTCGAGAGAATTGAAAAGGAAATTCGTCTATTTGGTTGAGAAACGTTTAGATGATATCATTAATTCAATCACATCGTGACATGCATATATGAAAGAACCCGGTTAAGCTTGAATCGACATTGTTACAACGCCATGGTGAACACTTCCCTAGTTCTCTCTCATATTGATTAAAACTCGTACGTTATTAGTTGCTTTGTTCAAATATTGATTTCACAAACCCCCCCCCTATTTACCAGAAATTATTGACCACTAGTCAAATAAATCACGAACGACCTAATTTGCATCTTATTCCCTGTGGGATCGACCCCAACCTCTGTTGGGTTCTATATTTGCCGACGACCGCTTACGCTTCTTAAATTGAGGTGTAGTTTGGGCGTTATCAAATTTTGGCGCCGTTGCCGGGGAATACGGTTGTTTATTAAGTCCGGTGTTTATTTGACTCTTAGTCATATTTCCTGCTTTTATTTTTATTTGTTGTTTTTGTTTTTACAGGGTACATAGTTGTGCATGCCAAGTACCCGAGGCTCGGGTGAACTAATATTACCCTACGACCCCGAGCTTGCAAGAACGATAAGGCGAAACATGAATGAGCAACAACAAGAGGCAGCGAGACTCGCTGCAGCTCAGCAAGCCCAACAACGTTTGAATGCTGGTGGTCTTGAGGTCGACATTGAGCTGAATGATGAGGAGGTCAACTTAGATGGAGTTGGTGCCACGGGCGCTATTGCGTTTCCTCCGCTAGCACCCGGGGCCAAGTTCAACATCACCAGCACAATGATTCAGCTGTTGAATTTGAGAGGAGTGTTCCGTGGTGTTGCTGGTGACGATCCAAACCGGCACCTGATGAATTTTGTGGGTATCTGCAAGTCGTTCAAATTGCCTGGAGTAAGTCAGACAGCGATCAGGCTCAGGTTGTTTCCGTTGTCTCTGTCTGATGAGGCAGCGTTACGGTTGACAGAACTGACCCCCGACTCTATCACAACTTGGGGAGAGTTGAAAGGAGCTTTCCTAGAAAGGTTCTTTCCTCCCTCTAGGATGATACAGTTGAGGGATGAGATTAGCAATTTCAGGCAACAACCTCACGAAGCTTTACATGAGACTTGGTTGCGGTTCAAGAAGAAGCTGACATAATGCCCGAACCATCAGCTTACCGACAACTTTTTGATGCAGACATTCTACAGGGCACTGAATTCGGCTACCAAGCCGACATTGGACAACGCAGCAGGTGGAGCATTCATGGGTCTCACTTCTGTTGAGGCCACAACTACTTTGGACAGGCTCACCAAAACCAACAGGGCCTGGCATACACGGGATTCAGAGGTAACATCTAGTACTTATGCAGTTGGTGTGTCAGCAGAGCAGCGCAGGAAAGAGGAAGAACGGGACCAAGACATGGCCCATCTGAAGACACAAATGGACCTACTGACAAAGCATTTGATGTCAGGAGGTATCGAGAAGGTGAAAGCTGTGGGTTCCCAAGGTAGAGCAGCAGAGTTTGAATCTGATGAGGAGGCGAATTATCTGGGTGGTTTCCAGGCCAACGGCCAAGGAAACCAAGGTCGGAACTATCAGAAGGACAACTACTATGAAAAAGCTGGCTACAGAGATCGTGACCAGGGAAACTGGAGAAATAACACTGATAGAGGTGGGTTGTATGTACCACCTGGCAATCGGGACAAGGCTAGCAACGAGGCAGGGACGACCAAACTAGAGAACATGATGGCTAAGATGCTGCTGAAGGTGGAATCGATTGACTCTGGGGTGAAGGAGATGAGGACTGAGTTATCAGCATTGAGTCAGTTAGTGGATTCATATTCCACCTCGATCAAGCAATTGGAATAGCAAGTGGGTCAAATCTCGGAATCTCTAAATCAAAGGAGGACAGGTACCTTGCCGAGTGACACCGTTCAAAATCCGAGAAAGGATGGGAGCTGTATGGCGATCACTACAAGAAGCGGTAAAATATTACCGAAATCACATTCGGTAATTCAGACTCAGGATAGTGACATCGCGGACGACAAAGCGGTAGAGGAGGCTACTCAAAGACCCGCGGATAAAGGCAAGGAAGCTGAAAAACTTCCAACTATGATGCCTCGGCCACCACCTCCTTTCCCACATCGTTTGAAGAAGAAAGTGGAAGATGGCAAGTTCCTGAATTTCATGACCATGCTCAAACAGATATCAATAAACATCCCACTGGTGGAAGCGCTTGAACAAATGCCCGGATATGCCAAGTTCATGAAGGACTTGATTACCAAGAAGAGGTCAGTGAGCGTGGAACCAAAAGATAACCTCCACCACTGCAGTGCTATTTCCTCAAGATCGTTAGTGGACAAGAAGGAAGATCCAGGTGCTTTTACTGTTCCCTGTACTATCGGGAAGCTCAACTTCGGAAAAGCATTATGTGATCTTGGTGCTAGCATCAACTTGATGCCGCTAGTAATCTATAAACAATTGGGTTTGGGAGCGCCCAAACCAACGACCATGAGGGTGCTAATGGCTGACCGTTCAGTAAAGCGACCAGTTGGAATATTGTCAGATGTGCTGGTCAAGGTTGGTAAGCTTATATTCCCAGCTGACTTTGTGATCTTGGATTGTGAAGTGGACTTTGAAGTCCCCATAATCTTGGGACGACCATTGCAGGCCACTGCGAGAGTGTTGGTTGACATGGAGAAAAATGAACTGACATTCAGATTAAACAATGAATTTGTCAAGTTTGATGTGTGTAAATTGATGAAGCAACCAAGAGACATGAGAGTGGTCGCGGTCATAGATGTGGTTGAGGAAGCCCCTGCGGAGACCCTAGCTGTTACAAGAATGAGGTTGCGATCGCAAGAAGGGAAACATGTCGAGGAAGGTGGTGAAAACAAATCAAGGAAGAGAAAACACCGCCAGAAAACCAGCAAAGAAAGAGTAAAGAAGCTGCCGCGACTAGCTGCGGAGCCAATAAAAGAGGAAGTTGGAGCTCAACGGGATGGGGTAGCTGGCACCTATTCCATCGATTTCGCCTGCTTTGGAGACCCTGGCGGTCTCCAACATCATGCCAGACTCTGAGTCCTATGGGCTTCACAGGTATTCCTTTCTCTCACAGTATTAGTTTTCACATGTATGCATTGGGGACAATGCATGAGTCTAAGTTGAGGGTGTTGGGTTACCTGTGAGTCTTTCACCACCGAGGGTTTTTGTTGCCGTGTTTCTTTTCCCTCCGGTGTGCTATCTAGTAGAACCGGCATGTTTAGATTGTCGTTTAAATTTTAGTTATTGTTTTTAGTGTCTATAGCAAGCATGGCATTTTTTGTTGGAAAATATACTAAAAGGAGCCCCCTCTGAAAAAGTTGAGTTTGTACTAATGTTTGAAACGATTGACTGTCTGGATCCTTGGATGTCATTGTATGGTTATGATTGGAATAAGTATGCTTAAGCCGAGTTGTTGTCTTGATAGTTGGTAGTGGTATGGTTTCTTGGTGCCAAGTGTGTGTGAGCGTATTGTTATAAATTCTTACTCTGTGCATGCATCTAGAACTTGCCCGGTCTATTTTGTTAAAGTTGAAGTTGATTGCTTAGGAAAGGATCACAGGCCCTTTTTTGTGTGCAGTCCACTTAGCCTATAAGACCGTCCAAATGTAAATAATCCCTTTGATCCCTGTTTGAGCCATAATTGACCCTGTTCGTTCAATAACCTGTCACCGTTCCTGTTTAACTTTGAATCCCTGTTTTGGCCCTGGTCCTTCCTTGGACATCGTGCACCTCAACCCAGGCAATCAGCCTAAGTTGAGGGTGGCTACTATAGAGGTTAATGATAAGAAAAATAAGATGGAAAAGATTGGTTGTGGATAGAATGAGAAATCCGGGTGTGCGTCTAAGAAAAGAAAGAAAAAAGAAACGAAGAAAAGAAGGAAAAAGAACGAAAAATAACTAAAAAGAATTGTCAAAATAAAGAGGCCGCACCTGTAGCTAGAAAGGAGGGAATAAAAAGGCGAATAAGGATGGACAAAGTAAAGTTATGTGGAAATAGGAGGTCGGTGATTCCAAGGAAGGTTTAGTCACTATTCCCCAAACGTATCCTACCGGCACCCGAAGCCTCATTATAAGCCAAAACAAGTCCTGTAGTGATCCTGAGCAGCTTTCTGAAAAGCTGAAATAGAATAGTAAGGGCAAGCCTATGGCATCGCATGTGCATTGTTTGAAATCGTTTGTGAGTGTGGGCGTCTTAACTAGTCCTAAATTTTGTGTATGGGACTTCTTTGTGGTGAGGGCACCAAGATTTCTGTATTATCTATTGACTGTTAGGATAGTTGTGCGTGTGTATGCATAATACTCTATCATATCGGAATGACATGCTTGGATCCTTGCAAGTTAACGTTTCATACATTTGTGTGCTACTAGGGAGCCTGATTTAATTGAATGACCATGAGTTGCTAGAAACACGAGTTTGTTTTCTTAGTGGAGTCGTATTATTGTTTTTGTGTCATGTTGCTTGAGGACAAGCGAACGTTTTAAGTTGAGGGTATTGATGTGCCGCCATTCTACGACACTTTCGACGCCTCTAAACTAAGAACAATCGTAAGTTTTCAAGCAACCGTCGTCGTTTTTGATGTTTTATGGTATGTTTTCAGGAAAGAGAGACAAACATAGAAACGGAAGGAAATACGAGCAAAACGACATTCTGGATAAGAGTGACGGCCTGAGTGACGGCCAGTCACCAAGGTGACGGTCCATCACAAAGACCGTCAAGTTGAGGCAACACCACTGCCTAGTGGTGACGGCCACCGTGATGGTCCGTCACCAAGGTGACGGTCCGTCAGCCTGACCGTCAAGTTGAGGCAGTGCGCGATGCGGATTCCGAACGTTTTTTGGACTTGGTTTCCTGGACTCCTATAAATACCCTATGTTAGGTTTATTTTATTTGTGGTTCACCCAATAGTTTTAGGAGATTTTTAGTCTACTTTTGAGCGAGAATTTGAGAGCAAGAAACACGTTTTCTTCTTCTTGAAATCGTGTTCTTGAATTGTTCTTGGGATCTTGGTTTCTTGTTCTTGGAAAATTGAAGCTTGTTTTCATTATATTGTAAGAATCTCTTTTCTCTTTATTATGAATATGAATCTCTTTTCTTTCCATCAAAGCATGATTAACTAACTTCCCACAACTAGGGTTGTGGGAGCCATGGCTAAAATAACGATATAGATTCCGGGTAGCGTCGGGTTCAATATTTGTGATTGTCACGTTGTTAATCATTCATTCTTCACGTTTTCTAGTGGTTGCAAACATTAGAACATGCCTAGGTTTAATTTGCTTGAGTAAAGAAATTAAAACCGGGAAATTTGGTTAATAACGAGGATTCGAGACTACCAACTCTCGTCTTATGATTAATGTTGTAACTAGATTAATCTACTTGATGTTTAGGATTGAAATCTAAAAGCTCACCTTTTCAAGTTTGAGAGAATTGAAAAGGAAATTCGTCTATTTGATTGAGAAATGTTTAGATGATACCATTAATTCAATCACATCGTGACATGCATATATGAAAGAACCCGGTTAAGCTTGAATCGACATTGTTACAACGCCATGGTGAACACTTCCCTAGTTCTCTCTCATATTGATTAAAACTCGTACGTTATTAGTTGCTTTGTTCAAATATTGATTTCACAAACCCCCCCCCCTTATTTACCGGAAATTATTGACCACTAGTCAAATAAATCACGAACGACCTAATTTGCACCTTATTCCCTGTGGGATCGACCCCAACCTCTGTTGGGTTCTATATTTGACGACGACCGCTTACGCTTCATAATTGGAGTTGTAATTTGGGCGTTATCAAATTTTGAAGTGCCGCCATTCTATGGCACTTTCGACGCCTCTAAACTAAGAACAATCGTAAGTTTTCAAGCAACCGTCGTCGGTTTTGATGTTTTATGGTATGTTTTCAGGAAAGAGAGACAAACATAGAAACGGAAGGAAATACGAGCAAAACGACATTCTGGATAAGAGTGACGGCCTGAGTGACGGCCAAGTCACCAAGTGAGGCGTCCTTCACAAGAGGACCGTCAAGTTTGAGGGGGGGGGGAGTGGGGGGGGGGGGGGGGGGGGGGGGGACAGCACCACTGCCTAGTTGGTGACGGCCACCGTACGGCCGTAAACACCCAAGGTGAGGTCCGTCAGCCCTGGCCGTCAAGTGAACCAGTGGGCGAACGCGATTCCGAACGTTTTTTGGACTTGGTTTCCTGGACTCCTATAAATACCCTATGTTAGGTTTATTTTATTTGTGGTTCACCCAATAGTTTTAGGAGATTTTTAGTCTAGTTTTGAGCAAGAATTTGAGAGCAACCACACGTTTTCTTCTTCTTGAAATCGTGTTCTTGATCGTTCTTGGGATCTTGGTTTTCTTGTTCTTGGATAATTGAAGCTTGTTTTCATTATATTTGTCACGACCCAATTTCTCGGTCATGATGGCACCTACAACCCCCGGTAGGTGAACCAATCCCCGTAGCCCAGAACAGTTAGTAATGGGCTACTATCTAGCAAATAAGGGAACAAGACAAATAAAATAGATAACAGGGATATATATATATACATATGCGAAAACTAAACCAAACCCCAAGACCTGGTATCATAGTACAGAGCCAAACTACATACATGGAGTGCAAATAAACCAAAGCTATATATACAGATGTCTCTGAATGATAATAGAGTACATGAAGCAAAAGATAAACTAAAGCTAAGCTCCGATCGCCAAGAGCTCACCCTCAGCCTGAAGTAGTCCTCAACAGATCTCCAAGCACGAATCACAATGATCTAACGGCGATGGCCCACGCTAGGATCTGCACCCAAAGATGCAGGGGGTAGGGGTGAGCACCAAATGCGAAGCATAAGGTACCCAGTAGGTATCATAGACCGACTGGGCACATATAAGATAAAAGCGCAGTAATAGACAGAATAGAAGCAAGCAGTCACAGAAATCAATGAATGGTACACAGGAACTAGCCTAGAGGGAAATCAACAGAAGCACATGTGAGGCTAGTAAGTAGAATATACACACCATAGGCACAGGTGAAAGTAAGAAACAACGCACCTGGGTTCCTTGCAACAATAGTGTATACAAAATAAGTTTATGAAATGGACGGTATACCGGTAACCTCAAGTGTAAGAAGAAGAGAGAAAGAGTAATGATAGACATGCTAAGAGACATGAATCAAACTCAACTAATCATATCAATCTCAAATCCAAAAACTAACAGTCTAGCAGTAACCAATCTCATACTTATCCATAATAGAGAACAATTCTGTAAATAAATAGCAAAAGTCTACCTACAGTCCCCCGGCCGCCCATAACCGAGGAACACAAACAAGTGAAAACAAACCCCGGCATCCCATACTACCGGAGCGTACAATCAACAAACAACAAACAAGGGTGGAGCCTCAAACAATGAATGATATGATGCATGAAGATCTCAAGTGAAATGGTATCCCTGTATGTACCTCCTCCGGTGCCGATCCGGCCAGCAGGTAGTTCCATGGCAAGGACACTGCCCGTATACCTCTACTCCACCGTATACCCCTCCTCCGGCACACGCAGCCCATAGCCCCTGGCCCGGATGGCAAGGTCCATGGAGGTCCCAGACCCCATACTAAAACTCAGTATCAGAACATGTCGTCCGGAAGCAAGTCCGGTATCAGGATGGAGACCCAGTCTCGAATATGCAATGCCAGACCCTGTCCAGGACTAAAAATAGTAGGAAAATATCTCAAAAACCCCTCCAAGGGTGCCCGGGAATAACCGGGTCTAAACAGTAAAAAGTCATCTCAAGTGCTCGGTCCGTCCGAGGCTAAAAATCATCTCAAGTAACAAGAAAACTCAACTAGCACCCCGGCCCTGCCGAGTCTAGCAATAATCGTGAAACTGATGATTTTAAACATAATCTTACTTTCTTTCCCAAAAATATTCACAAGTTAAATCAACCATTTCCAAATCATTTCCATCAAAAACGGCCCCCCCGGGCCATGCAAGGTTTAGAAAATAGTGCCAGTAGGCTCGAAGCCAAAACCATAGTAAAACATGGATAAAACCTCTTTATATGCATGGAAATGGTATGATCACACACAATAGCTGCCCAGCAGCTCACAATCAACCTATCGACCCTGCACAGGCCCACAGCTACTCAGCTAGCATAACCAGCCTAGAAGGATAATTCTATGCCCAGGACTCGCGGACATTCCCAAAATCCCACCTTCTATATTCCAGAGTCAACAAGGCCTCACAGGACCACAAGGGTAAATAAAATATATCGTCAAATACTACAAGCAACGGAGGAACAAAAGAAGGCGGACATGAATAAAGCGGTCGAGGTCTGTGGTACCAACCTAATAAACCAACCCAAGGATGCCTATTAATACAAATTTATTCTATATATGCGGAGTCTAGGGAAAAATAAACCGTAACTTACCTGTCGTCTGACGACAAGCTGCTAGAACAACGATGTCCAAGCTCGTACCACTCCAAGAAAATCCAAAACTAAATCGGAATCGGAATCGGAATCGGATTTGGGATGGAACGACTTGACGTAGATAATTGATTTTCTACAACAAATTTAATATAACCACAACATTAAATTGGTCCCACCAATTCCCCTCTCTGTATGCGTATGAATGTATAAAAAGTGGTTAACAAACATTACACTTGGTAATGAATAAGAATGAAACCCAAAGTTAACAGAATGATGGGCAAGTGGCAGCCACTAATCCTAATATGAAAAGGTTGTTGTCAACTCCCTCCACTTCCACGTGGAAGTGGAGGTGGCAACCAATCCGTCCCGTTAAGTATATACTCGAGTATTGCATAAATTCGTGGTAAAATAAATATAATATTTTAAATATACCATAATTTATAGAAAATTATTTCAAACAAAACCTACTATATTATAATAATAAATTTCAATATAATTAAATTTACTATCTCCGTTAAAATATTACAATGTATAAAAACTTTATAAAATAAATACATATACAATTATATCGTAACAAAATATTTTTCATAAACCTTTAAAATATTTTGAAAAGGCAATAATAATATAATTTTTACCAAATTCAACCTTTAAATAAAATATTTTCAAATATACGCGCGACGCTAATAAAATTCTTAAGCCTAGGCTCGTAATTCACCAACGCACGATTTTGATACTCAAGAATTCTCTCGGGATCCTCCCTTATGTTTTATCACTGTTTCGGAACTGAAATGGCGTTTTAAAACGTGAAGTTGAGGCTTAAATCGAGTTTAACCCGACCCGGTTCGCGACCCGGTACGTAACCCATTTTCTGTCAGACAGTCCGCGGTAAAACAGTCATAACATTTTACTCCGAGATCAGTTAGACGTGAGGTTTTTATGCGTAGGAAACTAGACTCGTAGACCTTTGATTTGGTATTTCGGGGGACTTCTAACTCTTTATATATTGGGAGAAAAGCCCTGAGACATTTTACCCAAAGTTCAGGAAATTTGTTAAAGATCTTACGATTACTTTTGCCGACTTGCTTGGCTTCAAAACTTATCATGCGGCCAAACAAATGGCCCCGACACCAAAATACCGGTCCTGACGAGCCTTAAGTGACTTGGGGCCACTAGAAACAAGCTCTAATGGTTCAAGGAAAATGTATACGTGGAAATAACCGGAAGGGTCATTACATCATCCACTACTAAAAAGGACTTTCGTCCTCGAAAGTCAAGGTCAAGGGGGTACCTGAAGGCTAAAATAGTTGTGGATACTGATCCCGCATATCTCTCTCGGTCTCCCAGGTAGCCTCCTCGACTGGATGGTGCCTCCACTGAACCTTAACAACCGGGATCTCTCGAGACCTCAATCTCCTAACATCTCTGGCCAAAATAGCTGCCGGCTCCTCAACAAAGGCTAAATCCTCACCCAACTTAACTGAATCCCACTGCAACACATGAGACTCATCTGGTACATACCGACGCAGCATCGAAACATGAAATACAGGATGTATAGCTGAAAACATCGGAGGCAAGGCTAGCTGATAGGCAACGCTACCAACCCTCTGAAGAATCTCAAACGGCCCAATGTACCTGGGGCTAAGCTTGCCCCGCCTACCAAATCTCATCACACCCTTCATGGGAGATACACGGAGAAACACCAAGTCACCGACACTAAACTCCAAGGCACGAAGCCTACGATCAGCATAACTCTTTTGCCTGCTCTGAGCTGCCCGAAGTCTGTCCTGAATCACTCGAACTCGGTCTAAGGAATCTCGAAGCAAATCTGTGCTCTGTGGCCCAGCACTAAAACCATCAAACCAACCTACCGGTGATCTGCAACGCCTGCCATACAAAGCCTCAAAAGGTGCCATGTCGATACTCGAATGGAAGCTGTTATTATAAGCAAACTTTGCCAAGGGAACAAACTGATCCCAAGAACCTCCAAAGTCAAGAATACAGGCCCGAAGCATGTCCTCCAAAATTTGAATGGTCCTCTCGGACTGGACATCTGTCTGAGGGTGGAAAGTGGTACTAAGATGAACCTCTGTACCCAAATCTCGCTGAATAGCCCTCCAGAACTGAGATGTGAACTGAGTGCCGCGGTCTGAAATAATAGAAGCTGGGACCCCATGCAATCGAACAATCTCACGAAGGTAGATCTGAGCTAACCTCTCTGCACCATAAGAAGTCTAAACCGGCAAGAAATGTGCTGACTTGGTCAGCCTATCAACAATCACCCATATGGAATCAAACCCACGAGAAGTACGGGGCAAACCAACAACGAAGTCCATAGTAATCCCTTCCCACTTCCACTCAGGAATGGGAAGTCGCTGCATCAAACCACCAGGTCGCATGTGCTCGAACTTAACCTGCTGACAGTTCAAGCACCGAGATACGAACTCTGCTATATCCCGCTTCATACCACTCCACCAGTAAAGTTGCCTCAAGTCTCTATACATCTTTGCTGTGCCAGGGTGAATGGAGTATCTAGTACAATGTGCCTCGTGAAGTATCAACTGAATCAAATCACTAATCCTTGGAACACAAAGGCGACTATCAAACCTCAGAACCCCATCTGAATCTAGAGTAGCCCGACTGGTCTCACCCTGAACAACCCGATCACAAAGGTCACACAACTGCTGATCCTCAAACTGACGGCTCTGAATCTGATCAATCAAAGTAGAACGAACCTCAATACTGGCGAGAACTCTGCTAGGATCCGACAAGTCAAGCCTAACCAAATGGTTAGCCAAGGACTGGATGTCCCAGGCCAACGGTCGCTCTGAAACTGAAAGAGAAGCTAGGCTACCCATACTCACTGCCTTTCGGCTCAAGGCATCCGCTACCACGTTTGCCTTGCCCGGATGATACAGAATAGTGAAGTCATAGTCCTTCAGTAACTCGACCCATCTCCTCTGTCTCGAGTTCAACTCCTGCTGACTCGTGATATACTGAAGACTACAGTGATCGGTGAAGATCTCACAGTGAACTCCATATAGGTAATGCCTCCAGATCTTGAGCGCGAAAACTACTGCCACCAACTCTAAGTCATGAGTGGGGTAGTTGCGCTCGTGAACCTTCAGCTGTCTCGACGCATATGCTATTACCCGACCCTGCTGCATCAACACACAACCAAGACCAACCCCAGAAGCATCACAGTACACGGAGAAGCTCTGACCCTCAACCGGCAAAGTCAAAACTGGAGCTGAAGTCAATAAGGCCTTAAGCCTCTGGAAGCTATCCTCACACTGATCGCGATTCCTACTGAAATGGGACATCCTCCTAGTCAGCATAGTCAAGGGTGCTGCTATGGAAGAAAATCCCTCAACGAACCGTCTGTAGTAACCTGCTAACCCAATAAAGCTGCGAACCTCAGTAGCAGTAGTAGGTCTAGGCCACTCACAAACCACTGAAATCTTTCCTGGATCAACCCTAATCCAATCCTTAGACACCACGTGCCCTAGGAATGCAACTGACTCAAGCCAAAACTCGCACTTTGAGAACTTGGCATAAAGCCGATGATCTCTCAAAGCCTGGAGTATAACCCTCAAGTGCTGCTCATGCTCATCTTTACTACGTGAGTATACCAAGATGTCATCTATAAAAACTATCACAAATGAGTCCAAATACGGGCCAAGAACCTTGTGCATCAAGTTCATAAAGGCTGCGGGGGCATTAGTCAACCCAAAAGACATCACCAGGAACTCATAATGGCCATAACGTGTCCCGAATGCTGTCTTAGGGATGTCCTCCGCCCTAATCCTCATACTGATGGTAAAGCCGGACTCAAATCAAT